>CM050417.1:12016181-12616181 GCA_027564155.1 Gymnocypris eckloni scoliostomus | reverse complement strand
CTTGTAAAGTGTGCAGGGGTGTTTCCAAACATTTCAACAAGAGCTCAATATTCTTAATGAGTCTCATAAAAGTGTGTGTTACAGCAAATGCTTCTTGAGCTTCAAGCATAAAATGTCTGTAATGAACAAAAGCATTTTGACAAATGGTAAAGCTACCGACCATTCCATGAAGAATTTGACGTGTTACTGCTGCGTTATGGAACACAGATGCCTTTAAAACCAATAGGTACAACTATAAAAACTGAAACTCTGTGGTATATAATGCTGATGATGTTAGCAAAATATTTTACGATAGTTTAATCTCTTTTGCAGCCAACATTGGTTTGCTTTGATATTTTAATCAATACTGCCACAACTCCCTCCTTAATATCAAAGGAGGCCACTACTCTTCCTCCTTAGTAATGTGGTACACTGCTTATATTCTAACTTAAAAAGTTAACAAATAAGTGATGCATATAAAATATTGCATGCATATGCATCAGAGGTAGGGCAAATACATTGAACAGGTAAGCAAACCTCATGTATGCTGTCATCTGTCTATAAGCCCGAGTTTCATTTCCCACAGTGAACATCTTTGCAAGGCAAAATGTAACAGAAAAAGTGACTCCGGTTATTAAGTTCTGTGTGCGGAGACCTCAGACCTCTGAGGAGTTTGAAAGAAAAGATAGCCGAATGTGCTACAGTGATATGGAGATTTGCATTCGATCTTTGAGGAGCCACTAACACCATGAATGTAGGCGTGCTCTTCCGAATGTGGTTAAATGTTCTTGTTTCAAAGCGGTATGAGAGAGGCCAGAAACATCTGAATGGCTTAATCATACAGAGCATGCTTGGTGCTGGGGGAAGGGAGTGATGTGGATTAGCCACTGGGTCCCATTTGCAGGTTGCTTTGCTTAAGATCATCAAGCCACTTCATGATCTGTTGCCTGAGCTCTTCGTTGGGCCTGATCTGGTCCATGGTGAGTGGACTGCGGTTGAAAGGGTCTGTCTGGTCGCTAGAACAAAAAAGACAAAACCAACAATGCTATTAAGACTTTTACTTAATCAAATAACAGTGTCGTTACCGTTAACTAAAATTGTTTCCTGTAAAGCTGAAATAAAATAAAATATTAAACATTAGATAAAAACTTTTTTTTTTTTTTATGTTGCTTTGGCAGCTAAAATAAGTTTAAGTACTAAAATGACTAAACCTGAAATAAAAATGAAAGATATATAGAATTATATACAAAACCAAAAACTAAACAAACTAAAATATAAAACTTAATTCAAAAAGTTAATAAATACTATAATAGTCTTTAATAATACCAAGTATCCAAAATAACAAAATATGCATATATAGGTTTTATGAATTTTTATTTCTGTATTAGTTATTTTAGTACATCAAGTAAATAAAATGACTAAATTTACTAAAAATCAAATGACAAAGCTAGCTGGAATAGTTATTAAAATTAATGTCAGTTATTTATTTGAAGTGATGAAAATTGATTTTATGGGGTTTAGTTTTAGTATACTATAATAGTCACACCTTAGTAAGTGTCGTGCTATTGTTGAACGGTCCACTGTGACGTTTGAAGAAGGTAGCAGCACCGGATCAAGCATCAAGGTAGACATGATGGGATCCAGAAATTCATCCGGAGCATCAGAGTAAGTCTCTTCTTCTTGCTGATGCCTGTCTGCAAGTGACTGAAAGAGACACAGCAAGGTTACCATAAACACTTAAACACCCATGACTTCCTGAGAAAGGTGTGTGTCCAAGATAAATATGCATAATGATTCAATTAACCTTGATTTTATCTGCTAAAAGACTGAAAGATACAATCATGTCGCCAGGCTTGTTGATTTTCTTGAGTACGCGGACAGTTTGGCAGAACAGAGTGGGTGAATATGACCTTCCATCTTTTGGAACAGTGGCGCAGAAATTTTCTTCATCTCTGTGGCCAAAACAGCATCCAAAAGTTAATATTATTCTTAAAAAAGATTATAGAAATATGTAATCAAAGAGCCTACCCCAGGTTTAGGTAAATAGTACAGATGTCCGAAACCACCTGCTGGGGTTTGAAGTCGAATTCACTGAAGTCTTTCACCTTTAGGGCGCCCATCTTGGGGCCTACCAGGTGCTGTAAAAAGTAGTTGAGCATGGAGATGATCCTCTCAGCAAGAAAGGGATGAACAAAAATACCTTTTATTTCTGGAGGGGGGGAAGTGAAAAGTACATAAAGTCTGAGTTTTAGTGTCATTTTGTATTTCCTAGTACACTTAAAGCCAAGTGTCTCACTCAATAATCATTTATAACCCTTCTGTTCAGGCCTAAATTGGTCAGATAAAATAAAATAAATCTGTGATGTGTTAATATTTTAGTGCATTTGGTTACTTTCGCATCTCTTACCAGATGTGAGGAAAGCCAAGGTGCCAATGGTGTCATTTGACATGATGTTGTGGAAGCGACCCAGCTGTCCAAACATCTGCAGACTAGAGTCTTTCTCTCTGCGGGCGTCAGGGGCCAGACTGTCCCACTCCCCCCGATCCCTCTCCAGCTGGAGGATTTTGATCTTACTCAAGTACTGGAAGGAACAGATGCACGTGTGAGTGTCACATCTTTAATCAGTCAGTTAAATATTCTGATATCAATTATTTAGAGGTTAATAAGTTAATGTAATTGAACAACCAAGCTAAATTGAACAACTAAATGTGTTACCAGTATAAATAGTTGGGATTTGCATAAAACAAAAGCAATCTGCCTAGGCAGACAAGTACCTGTATAGCCTCGTCAAGTAAGTAGATGGCATCGTTCATGAGGAGATTGAGAAACCTCAGGAAGAGAGGTGCATTCATGGCTTCAAGATTTTCAGATGCATAATCGGCAAGACGCTGTGAGGAAACAAATGTGTTTTTGTGTGAAATTGCAAGCAAGGGATGAAGAAAATTTCAAAGCAACCTAAGTATTATTTATAATATTAAAACATCTGTCTGGTTCTCACCTTAATGCTCTCCCTGTAGCTCTCTACTCCCCACATGTACTTCAGAATGGCATACATTGGTCGTCTGTAATTGAACTTCTGCTCAAACTGATGAGGATCACCTGAGAAACAAGCCATTGACAAAATCTAAAAGGATGTTACAATTAAATTAACAACAAAAAAACTCCAGAAACTGACCAGTGAACTCTATATCCACAAACACTGCAATGAGGGCTTCAGCAAGTTGGGGTGCATGCCGATATGTGCTGAACACCCTTTGGCGCTGGAACATGATGGGCTGGACCGCGCCAGGTGACAGAGTCTCCATATGGGGCATCACAGCTTCAAGAACCTCTGCCAGCTTTGCCCGCAAATGAGGATTCTTCATTCTGTGAGTGAATAACCCAGAGTAAACAACAAGCCACATGGAATGCAAAAGAAAAAGTGCGAGAAACTCAGCATTACTCCGGCTCACACCTATCAATGTTGCCCATGAACACAGTGATGAAGGTCAGGACATGTTCTAAGCTTTCCGCCGAGGACTCCAACACCTCGTCAGCAAAGCGTCGGAGGAATATGAAGAAATCGCCCATGTTTTCGGCAAAGAATTCTGTGGAAGTCAAGAGATTGGTGTTTTTGTTTATAAATTGCAGCCCACTTAGGTATATAAATAAAACGGATAATTGTGACTCACAAATGAGACTTTTTGCTTGCAAATTCTAAGTTTACTTTATTTCCCCTCACAATTTTGCCTTTTTTTCCCCTCTGTTTACACCTCACATTTTTTGTTTCTGCCACAGAATAAAAAAAGGCAATTGAGTGAGGACTTTTTTCCTCACAATTTCAAGGTATAAATTATCAACTGTGAGCTAACAATAAAAAAAGTCAGAATTATTAGATATAAACTCAGAATTGTGAGGGAAAATAAGTCTTAATAATAATTATACTTTTTTTATTTTTATTCAGTTGTGGAAACGAGCTTGTTTACTGAAAAGGAACACAAAAACAAAGGGGGATACCTGGCACAAAGCATAGCAGGCTGTTCTCTAGTGCAGGTAAGGGAAAGGTGAGAGGAATGTGCTCAAGCCCCTGGTTGCCCAGGCTGAGCTGAACCAGCAGGGTGGCACAGGAGGCTTGGAGGTTGAGGCAGTTTTGTAGCATGGCGGGCTGCGTTGTAGCAGCCTTGGTAGAGAGATAGACTGTCATGAGGCGCTCAAACTGTTCCCGTAGCTCTGTTGCTGCGGGGCCTCCACTGAGCTGCGTGTCCCGCCATGTCCCCTGCAGCCGGTGTAGAGACTGATTCATCTTCACCATCTGATCATGAAGTCTGACAAACAAATACCATTAAAGCATATGTTTATTTTCTGCAAATCAGTGCTTCCCACATAATGCAGCTGGGTTCATCACTACACCCCCATAACTGGCCCTAACCACATAAATTATAAGAAAAAACAATCAAACAATTTTTTTGTACATATTTGTTTTTGAATATTTAACTTAAATTAGATGTTAATTCAGTAACTATTTTGACTAAGCCTCTAGAGAGTTCAGTCTGCAAAAGTTTTGTCAGTTCAAATAATCGCTCTTCTTTTGAAGTTTCTATTCATTATTTTTTTCACAAAAATATAAGCAACACTGTTTTCAACATTGATAATAATAATATATTTTTCGTAATCGCCAAATCAGAATATTAGAATGATTTCTAAAGGATCATGCGTGTGTATATATATATATCCTTTTCACCAAATTTATATCATAAATAATACTGATGAAAAATAAGGGGTTGAATGTTGAACACTTTCGTTACCATATAACTATAAACTATGAAAAAAGTTAATTAGCATGCATTGATTAATCAAATGTTGTATAAAAAAAAAAATGGCGACCAAATTATGTGCTCGTGCAACCAACTGAGAAAGTTAGTTGCTAAAGTGCGACCAGTGGGAAGAACGAGTCTAGAGCCCTGTATATATATATATTCTTAAATATATGAGTATCATGACTCTTTCATAATGAAGTATTACCTATGGAAGCCCAGGTGCATGGTAAGCTGTGTAAGGATGAGATTTTCTGTGAGAAGGCTGTATGATTGGGCAAATTCAACCGTTTGTTGAGGGGGTACAGGTATCAGACATGTCTCCTTGTCCAGACCTGTAGGGTTAGGTATATTTTAGAGTTTAGATTGTTATTTCTGAAGAGAAATGAAAGGTAGTGTCTGGTAGGTGGAGCACAGGCCATTCACCTCTTGCGTGCACGTTTCTGTTACGCCGCTCTTCCTCACTCAGCTCCTTAAGCAAGCAGTACGTGGGGTTAAAGGTCAGGAGTTTGGGCGAGTAGGGTCGAGAAAACGGTTGGCAGAGCTTGAGCAGTGCAGCGCCCAGATTTAAGAAGAATGCATCCGAAGCGTACATTTGGAAGAATATCTCGGGCATCTGGTTCGCCCAGATTTTTGCCCGCCCCATGTTGGCCTGCAGGCAGCCACCCAGCCACGAGAGCAGCAGGTGGCGCGTCTCACTGGACTGCTGCAGCAAGTTTTTCATGATCTGATACAGCTTATCATGAAACTCCCCCATAAACTAGCATAGGGGAAGACAAGAAATGAAAGGGAATAAGTTGCTGGCTTCATATCATCAAGCTTGAAAACCATGCTTTTTAAAATGTTGTGCTCACCTGGTGTATATTTGACTCTTGAACCTTCATTTCCTGTGGGCTGGAACGAGAAGGATTGAGGAAAAAGCCATGGTTCTCAACCACACCAGGGGTTTTCAACAGACAAGAAATATTCAGGATTGCTCCCAGAAGCGTTTTCTGATACTGAATCCCACTGTTAGGATCTTTAGGCTGACTATGCTCCATTAAAACCTAGGATCAGAAAATTATCATCCAAAAAATGTTGATCTATCTTCTGAAAGAAACTGCAATGATGTTAGCATTAATGAGCATTGGATCCGAACCTTAGAAATATCCTTTTGCCGACTGAAGTACAGGAGAACTTCCAGGTAGGAATACAGCAGCAGCTGACAAAGGTCCAAGTCTTTGACCCGGCCTTGGAAAATATCAAACACTGGCACCATAACCTCCCCGAAGGTCCGTACCTCTTGGTCAGCCAACAGACTAGCGATAACCTCCTCCAAAAACTCCACAACTTCCTCAAACTCTGCAGATATCACAAACAAAGTCAAACACATGGAATTGGTTCAGGACCTTCAAACGCATCATATGACCAAAAATGTGACACTTACGTGCTCCTCTCACAGCCTCCAGCAACAGGTCCAGGAGCTGTTCATACACGTTCTGACTGATGTAGATCTCTGGGGTCAGCAGAACAGTGCGGATATTGGACAAAGTCAAATTTTTGCAGTGCACAGCATACGATAACAGCTTCTCCGGGACTTTAGTGATCTGTGTTGATTTAAAGAACATTAACACATTGCATTTAGCACAAACAATGCAATCAAGCGAATAAACAGTGCAATACGCAGCCACATTTCTTTCTTTTGGCACAACTGAACAGGCTGACAAAGTATAGAGTCTGCAGAAAATACCTCCTCTTTAGTTCTACGGTAGCAGGCGTAAAGGTACGGTATGGCACGTGTCTCTCCTGCATCACGATCTGCAGAGAGATTCACTACACTGCAGGAGGTCATGTAAATGAGATGGTTTCCCGGCTCTTGCAAAAGCAGCCTGCTGAACAAAGCCTGGAGGAGCAAATAAGGAATATTATTCTTATTTAAAGTTCAAAATATACGTGTGCCAATGTGTGTATACTACTTATCTGGTATTATGCAAATCTGGAAAAGAGCATGTACCTGTTCTATGGTGTCCATGTTAAGCCAGTCCTGGCCATCAAGATCAGCGGCCATTTCCTCAAGGTATACACAGCGTGGTGGGATGCCATTACCACTTCTTAGACTGGGGTCACCTGGAAAAATATTATTTTAATACAACAATAAATGCATTATTAGTGCATATTATGAACACACATATTCACAACAGTTTGGAAGATGTGTCTTAAGCTCATTAAGCCTGCATTTATTTGATAAAAAATACAGGAAAACTGTAATATTGTGAAATATTATTACAATTTAAAGTAACCATTTTATTATAAAGTAATTCCATTTGAATATTTTTTAAATGTAATTTATTCTTGAGATGGCAAAGCTGAATTTTCAGTAATCATCACTCCAGTCTTCAGTGTCACATTATCATTCAGAAATTCCAATATGCTGATTTTATTATCATCAATTAAAAAACAAGGGTAGGAATAAGTGTATAATGGTAGGTTCACCCCAAAATGAAAATTCTGCCATCATTTACTTCCCCTTATGTTATTTACTCTGTGGTACATAAAAGAAGATATTTCAATATTTTTGAAAGATAAAGATTTGAATGCCAAACAGACCAGTGGGATGGACAGTAGATTGATGTGGAGGATAAAGATAAAGACACAAATGAGAGATACAAAAATGATGTAATGGGCCAAACTGCAGTGGATGAAGTCATCTGCAGCACTGCCTGGAAAATGCATGTCATTGTGATAGGATCACATAAACTGAGATCATCGAGTCATCTACAATCTAATATTCATTTCTTTCCAAACTTCAGCATACACATTAAATTGATTAATTATGGACTATCATGCCAAAAATGTGTCAAGTCTCTTCTGCTAGGGTCATGGACAGCAAGGGAAACAATGCTAAATGCAACTAATAGTACAACTTAAAGGGTAATTTCGCTGATTATCAACCAGCTTTGTACAATGTTTGGTAGTATGAGTAAATGAACAATGTATTATTTTTCCGTGATACCTGCACCAAGATCCATTCAGCAAAAGTCAATTTTGTCAGCAAAAGACTTTAGTATACGCTTTCTGTGAAAACTACAGACCGTATTTTAGCATTTTTTTTGAATCCCGGCCACAGATAGTCTAATTAAGCCCAGTGCAGTGTGGGTGTTGACATTTTCCAACATTTTTTTCTCTAATCATATAGCACCAAAAAAAAAAAAATTAATGTTTATATATTTCATGGACAGCCAGCTTTTGCTAAAACCCCATCTTGCCAGCATTAATTAAAAAAGGGTTTTAAAGGAAGGAGAAAATATTTTGCATCCAATCACATGAAGCCAATATAAATTAATATGAAAAGTTAGCTAAATTAAGCAGATGCAAAACTAAATAGGATAAAAGAAACAAAGGCATACTATGTTAGCTCTTGTACTATTGTTAGCTCCACTATAATATTATTTATATGTTGTACATTTGTTATTAATGATAATGAATACTATATTTGTGTTTACTGCATGTGTTAGTGACAGAATGACAGTAAAGACAATTGCAATGTTACAATAGATTGCTATTTCAAATAAATATTGCAGCAGCACAACTGTTTTCAACACTAATAATAATACGAAATATTTATTGAGCATTAAATCAGTTTATTTAGAATGAATTACGAAGGATCATGTGATGTTGTAAATTCAGCTTTGCCATCACAGTAATTTTAAAATATATTAAAATAGAAGTTATTTGAATAGTTATTTCAAATTGTAATAATATTTTACAGTATTACTGTTTAACTGTATTCTGATCAAATAAGTGCAACTTTGATGAGCATACGAGACTTCTTTCGAAACATTTAAAAACATCTTACTGACTCCAAACTTTTGAACAGTAGTGTATATTTATGATCATATAAGAAACTATACGTTTTGAGTTCAAACCATTCAGTCAGTAAACAGACATGTCTCATAACCAGTAGGTGTTAAACACTCACTGTTGTCCAGAGTGATGAGGAAGATCCTCTGGATCATGTGGTTGACGTTGAGCTGCTCGCAGAGCTCCTGTCGTGAGCGGAAAGATCGGCTGATCTCTGCCACTGAGTCATCATTCTCATCAATACTGTCAGACACAGAGTTGTCTGACTCAGACTGGCTCTCTCCTGAATCTTCAGCTGTGGGGAAAAACAATTACAAAGAGCCATTAAATTAATGCCATGCTTCAAGTAGAGTCCTGCTTATTACCAAGACCTTACAGTGTTGCTCAGCTCGACGCCGTTGCTTTTGGCCAGATGCAAACTGTTTTGCGTCAGCGAGGGAACTGAAGAGCGCTGTGAAGGGGTTTTGTGAGATGTTCTGATTGTTATTGCCCTGGTCTGTCATTTCCCTGGAGCACGTCCTCCATCAACAGGTGTTTTCACAGCCTGTTGGGGAAAAATGTGTGAATTAGAGCTAGTATCTAATCCAAGTCTCAAGACCAGCTGAGATCCATCTAGGCAAATCATAAAGAAATATGGAAAAACACTGTGAGTGTAGATTTAAGTGCAAGATGGCTCACTATAACGATTTATTTACTCCTCTGATGAGTCATTAATGAATATGAATTGATTAACTCACATGTGAGTCATATTCAAGCAACGGGAAAGCACAACACAGATCAATAGTGACCTCACAATAACCAGCATGACTGCAAATTAGTGTCAAGTATGCTAACTTGCTACACATACGTGTCATATAATCGCTTCAATGAATCAGACTACAACAGACAAACACTACGAGGTCTCAAAAGATATGCAATTAATGTAAACCTAGATAAACATGAGCTTGATAGCTGTCAAAGACACTGACAGATCTCCTTGCTAGCTGTCAGGTGTCTTAAGCTAGCTGAGTAACTAGCAACACGCTTAGTAACTGACAGCGGGCTGGTAACGTTAATGTTCCTAAAACACAGCAACTCAAGGCAACGTAAAGTAAATAATACATTAAATAGTAGACGCATGCCATACCAAGTTTCGCGTTGAAATGTGGAAAACCCGATAATATCCAGTCCAACAGATCCACAATCTACTCTGCGCGTGACGTCATCATCAGTGGACGAGACATTATCAGCTGTTCTCTTTTAATGTTTCTCTTTTTTTCTCTGCAGTTCAAAGTCTTGTCAGGTATCGCTAGACTGTAAACAGTCAGGTGTAGCAAACAACAAAACCGTATCGTCGGAATGGCTCTGGAAGTTTTTCATAAAGATGAGACTTTGCAAATGCGCAGGAAGCTGATTGGGTAAGTTAGGTCAAATATTACACGTCGCGCTTTTATAAGGCCTGGTGTTGTTTTTGATTTGATACATGCACTTTATTATACCGTTGTTCAGATTAAATACTCTTTCTGTTGTACTTTCAGGCAGTCCTGCAGACTCTTTTTCTCCCATGATCCCGTGAAAATAGTGAGAGCACGGGGTCAATATTTATATGATGAGAATGGCATGCAGTACTTAGATTGCATTAGTAATGTTCAACATGGTAAGGACATTTTGACATGCATGCTACAGTATATAAGGACCTATATTTAACAGTTTCACGTTATTATATATAAGTGTCATCATTACATGTCATATTAAATATATTTGTATTTTAATTAAATCCTTGCTAACTTATATTAACTTAAATATCACAAAAACTACTGTCCAAAAGTTTGGGGTCAGTCAGAGATTTGTTTTATGTTCTCTTCTAAAAGTCTTTTATGATCACCTGCAATTATTGAATCTGAAATACTGTAAAACCATAATATGGAGAAATATTATTACAATTTAAATAATTATTTTCTAATTGAATCTTTAATAAAGTCATTTATTCCTGTGATACAAAGCTGAATCTTATACAGCCATTATACCATATGATCCTTCAGAAATCATTCTATAAGCTTATCTGGTGCTCACTGCTCAAGTAATATTACTACTCATTATCAATGTTGAAATCAGGTGTTCTGCTTAATATTTTTGTGGAAATCATTCTTTGAAGAATATAATTTTCAAAAGAACAGCAATTTATTTGAAATATGGTTGTCTGAATTTTTTTAATTATTCACGTCTTACTACTATTTAAAATAGTAGTCTAAACACATCTAGAAAGTATAACTGAAGAAATAATTATCTGACGAGTTTACAATGCAAATACAGCTTTATGCAAAAGTTTGGGCACCCCTCTGAGGCTGCATAATAATGTGCTTTTTCGTTATAAGACAAGATCGTAGTGATATGCTATTTAGTTTATAGAAAAAGCTGGATAATGTTACGTTTTTCAGACAGAAATTCTTAGTGTAGCAGTATTGCATTGTGTGGAATAAAATCGAAAGTGAAAAATAGGCTGTGCAAAAGTTTAGGCATCTTCTCAGTTGTCTGGATTCAAATATCTAGTCAATTAATGCTGATTTATTGCAACACAAAGTTGATTTGATTGATTCAGTTAACACTACAAACACAGGTGCAACTAATCATGAAAAAGGATATTTAAGGTAGCTGATTGCTGGTTGTGCTTCTCCTTGATCTTGATGGGGAAAGTAGCAACATGGGAACCTCAAAAGAGATTAGAAATTGAAATTATGATAATTATCAGGGGTGCCTTGATAACCAAAAACTGTAAAATATATTCCCTAACAGACCTACAACATTTCTGCCTGCATACCATATGTAATGCTACTGTAGTAAAACAGGTCACATTTTCGTAATACATTTACATTTATGCATTTAGCAGATGCTTTTATCCAAAGCGACTTAAACATTTGTATTGTCAGTATGTGTGATCCCTGGGAATCAAACCCACAACCTTTGCGCTGCTAACGCAATGCTCTAACCACTGGGCCACAGGAACACATGTAATATGTATGCTTTTGGAAATGTAAATCAACTCTTGTCATAATCCTACTGAATTTTATATGGGCTTTACAGAGCACTTAGAGGAAGTATCATGATGACATACTTGATGCGTTTTGTCTTTGCAGTGGGACACAGTCACCCCAGCCTCACTCAGGCCGCTGCTGCTCAGATGGATCTTCTTAATTCAAACACTAGGTTCCTCCATGATAATATAGTTCTGTATGCAGATCGGCTGGCTGCCACTTTGCCAAAGAAACTTTGTGTCTTTTATTTTGTCAACTCAGGGTAAGCAACTCTGATTAGACAGTTTAAAAGAAATACTCTACAAAATCTTTTTTAAGCAGATTGTAAAATGATAATGTACACATACCATACATAATAAATTACACAACCTGTAATTATTCTACAAAACCTTATTTGGATGTTTGTCTTCTTCCGAAGATCAGAGGCTAATGATCTCGCCTTGAGACTGGCCCGTCAGTATACCCAACACCAGGATGTCATTGTGCTAGATCAGTAAGGTTTACCTAACTTTTTAAATGTGAAATTGTGAACAGTTGTGATTCTTATATCAGTAGATAAAGAAAAATAGCTACATTAGACTCATTTTGTATCATCTTTACTTGCCTCTCCAGTGCATATCATGGACATCTCATCTCACTCATCGACATCAGCCCGTACAAGTTCCGGAAACTGGAGGGCCAAAAAGAGTGGGTGCATGTGGTGTGTACAGCACATGGAAACAACCTTTAAACCAATAATTACAGCTCTTTGCTACATATCATTAATTCTTGTTTAAATACAGGCACCTCTTCCTGATACTTACCACGGTATCTACCGAGAAGATCATCCTGACCCAGGACAGGCTTATGCAGACACTGTGAAACGTCTTATTGAAGAGGCACATAAGAAAGGCCGCAAGGTATGGTAGGAAAAACAAAGTTTCAAATCTTTTTACTTTAATATACTGATTGTCCTTCTTAAAGGGATAGTCCACCCAAGAAATACTCACTCTCGTGATGTCATCCCAGATCTGTATGACTTTCTTTCTTTCTTGTGTGAAACACAAAAGATGATATTTTAAATATCTCTATTTTTAAGGTAAGTCAATGGTGACCAGTGTTTAGTTTTTTTGGACCCATTGACTTTCATTGAATTGACAAAGTCATACGAGTTGAGTAAATATGACAGAATGTACATTTTTGGGTGAATGATCCCTTTAATTTTGTCCATAGATTTCATCTTTTTTTGCTGAGTCTTTACCCAGTGTTGGTGGCCAGATTATTTTCCCAACTGGTTATTGTAAAAGAGTAGCAGAGTAAGTCTCCTTGTTATTTTTGTTGAGTGTCTTTACTCTTTATTCAGGAATTAAGCGACACGCAACATTGTATTTTTCCACTCAGATACGTTCATGAAGCAGGAGGAGTTTATGTGGCAGATGAGATTCAGACTGGCTTCGGTCGTGTTGGGAGTCATTTCTGGGCTTTTCAGCTTCAAGGTGAAGACTTCTGCCCTGACATTGTGACTATGGGCAAACCAATAGGCAATGGTCATCCTATTGCGTGTGTGGCCACTACAGAGGAAATAGCTGCTGCTTTCACAGCCAATGGTGTGGAGTACTTCAACACAGTGAGAACCATAATACTTCTGTGATAATATATGTAGCTTTAACATCCTTTGAAGAGTTTAAGTTAATATTGAACCTTTTTGTCCCATGCAGTTTGGTGGTAACCCAGTATCCTGTGCCATTGGTCTGGCAGTGTTGGATGTTCTAGAGAAGGAAGACCTCAGAGGCAATGCAGTGCGTGTCGGAGGTCATCTTAAACAGCTGCTGCTTCAACTTCAGACTAAGCATCCACTCATCGGAGATGTGCGGTAAGTAGTGAAAATCTATCATGCTGTAATCTCAAAGAACATTAGCAGATATATCTTCTGTTCTTTTTGCAGTGGTGTTGGACTGTTTATCGGTATGGAGCTAGTTAAAGACAGAGCGTCCAGAAAACCAGCAACAGAAGAAGCAGCACATCTTGTACGAAGGTACTGACCATTTCTGTTCTTTCTCAACTGGCTACAATTACCTGATAACCAACTGTCCATTTTGATTTGTTCAGGCTGAAAGAGGAGCGTATAGTTATGAGCACCGATGGACCGTGGGACAGTGTCATCAAATTCAAACCTCCAATGTGCTTCAGTATTGAGGATGCTGAGAGAGCCTCTACATGCATTGACCAAATTCTCGGAGGTTGGTAGTAATTTAACAGTTAATTCAGCATGTGGTAACTGATGAATCTGACTTATTTTAAATGTGTTTAAAATACTAATTAAGTGAGAAATTGACCGTTTGTCTTTGGACTTACAGAACTGGAGGATACCCATCAAAAAGAGAACTGCAGAAGTTGAGGTTTTAAAAACATGCAAATACTTTAATGTAGTGCACCGAGCAAACATTCTTAGTTTAATTTCATAATCTTCATGTGATTTGCATTCTTGAATATAATCCTGTTTATATTTAGAATTCAGTTATAAATACAACAAAATATGAATAAATTCGCTCTTGCTACACATCTGACAGAATATTTTAACATGAAATCACACCTCTACATACAGTTTTCCAGGATGTGGTGTAAATATGCTTTCATACTTTACAGCCATACAACAATATAATGACTTTAAACCTGATTGTACACATACTCCAGTCTCCATAATCTTTATATTACATTTGTACTCAAGATTCAATAATAAATGTGGTTACTGACAAGAAAAGCATGTTTACCCTTTTGTCAATGTTTCTGCAAGATATACGGCAATCTTTATAACCGTTTACAAAAGTAGTTTAAGTGATCTTTTTTAGCCACATAGACTGTATTTGTGATCTCTGGCAGAGAGGAGGGTTCACTGGTATGCAGTTTTATTTTACATTAGAAAAACGAATTATCATTATACAGTAAATGTTAAATTACAAAATGTTTTACCTAACTATATAAATTCACACAAAATCATCTTGTGAAGCATCTGGAACCTGAAAGACAGTATTTAAATGTTAAAATAATCCTGAAATATACAAAATGCATGTATGTGTGTGTGAGCAAGTCTCACTTTGTTACTGCAAAGATTGAGTCATGAACTTACAGTCTGTCTGGCGTTTCTCCGTTTCTCATATCCAAGTCTCTCCATGACTAGGAGACTGAGAGGAGTTCCTCCCTCTTTTATCATCCTCACCCCTTCATCAAAATACTCTTCCTCCACATTCTGTCCATTCACCTCTACAAGCACATCTCCCTCGCACAACCCCGCTCTCTCTCCTGCACTGCCCATCATCACCTATAGACCAGAAGGAGAATTACATGTGTGTTTCGTAGACATGGAAAAGCATTTTTAAATCTATAGTCTTATTTTTCTATTTTTAAAATGCAAAGATAAATAATACAGTAGTCATCATTTGAAGTAGTTCAAAAAAGTTCATCAAAGTTGTTCTAAGATGAGAACGCTTTACAGTTTTAGGACAACTTTGATGAAAGGTTTTGATCCACTTCAAATATTGGCAAAATCCACAAAATATACATACTTTGATGCTATCAAAATATTATTATATTTGTTTGAGTATAGCAACCGAGCATCAATTAACCAATGGCATGTGTTTGGGGGCAGGACTAATGTTGTCTGACCAATGGCAGATGAGGGGCGTGTTCAAGGAGACTTGTGTGAAAACAGTCATTTTTGCAATAGAGTGCTGAACAGATTACATATTTTGCATTATAAAATCCAGAAACGAGTTAGCATTTTGGCACTTCTGCTTCCGTTTTGTTTGGTTAAATGCCAGAAATAAGATATGTGGTTAACAGATTTTAAATAGGACTGTCAGAGACATTAAACGTCATCATGCCGAACAGGAGAAGTCATCTAGTTACTAGTCCGCTTTTACAGCCGTGTTGTTTTTATAATCACACTCTTGCTAATTATTTTCACCTGAAGTTTCAGGGAAAATGTATTTTAAAATAAAGAGAGAAAGAGCAGTCAAAAACGCAATGGTTGTGACATTGATGTAACCTACATACCTTTTTAATTCTGGGTTGTATTTAAGCTTCAAAAGTTGTTCATTTGTGAAGATTATCAAGATAAATGTAATGATTACAGACTTTTGTTAGTTGCAGAACTTAGCTTCTGCAATAATGAAGAAGGAACCAGGGTGATACTATCTTCTTGGGTGGCCTATATATTAAAAATATATAATCACTGCCACACTATATTCCATTTAAAAGTACATTTAAGGCATGCTTTTTAAATATAAATGCTTACAGTACCTGACCGATATACATCCCAGGCTTATTCTGAACACAGCCTAGTTTGAAGCCAAATCCTGCAACCTCCTTATGAAGCACACAAAGTCGAGAATGCGGTGGATTTTGGTGTCCCTCTTGATGTGGTGAAGGAGGATTAGGAAACGGTTCCTTTTTTGGAATATGGTCTTCATAGAACAGCAATGGAGAAATGCCCAGCTGAAGTGTATCAAATAACAGACACTCTCTCAGTGGTAAAGCATATACAACAAGAATAGTGATTCCCTATGTTATCTAGGTCACAGCAACCCCACCCATTCCCTGGGGTTCAATGTCTATTCCAAACAGTAGATTCATTTCATTTTAAAAACACCTGTTTTGGTGTGTACTATGAGCTTGAGCGCAGGCTCTTGGTTAGCCCTCAGGGTCAAATGTCTTCAGTCAGAGGACAAATATGTTGATTTAGCAGCTGTTGGTAAGCTGAATGTTATCGCTTCTCTTTTCTGTATGAGCATTTGCGTGTGAAAGCGTGTAAATGTAAGCACCTGTGTGTAATAGTCTCGGCCAGGGATGGAGATGGTGGTTAGAGTGACCTGCTGGCCGCTTTGCCGTATTTCGCTGACGACGCCCTCATGCTCTGCATCCTCCACCTGCTCCCCGTTTACAGCTAGCACAAGCTCTCCGTCCTCCATTCCTGCAGTCTCAGCTGGGCTGCAGGGGTCGATCTCTCGTAATACATGAGCTATAGAGTGAACATATCACAAAGTGATGGAAATATACCGTATGCTGAAATAATGTGTTTTCTGATTAGTGGCACATCTAAAAGCATTTACTAAAATGTGTGATGCCATGTACCCCATAATCCCTTTGCGAAGGACCACTTTTTCCTAAAGCAGCTATATATTTTGTATTTTATTTATTTATTTGAATTTCAAATAAAGACTTCATATTTATACTATATATATATATATATACAGTATAAAAATAAAATGTGTAAATTATTTTCTGGAAATATCTTCTACATACCATTGAAGTATGCAGGATGTATAAACCTGAAAATAAACATAAAAGCTATCAATAGAATGGTAATCACATGATTGCCAACCAGTCCTTGGAATGATATATGATCAGTTTATGTAAATATTAATTACATATATATATATATATATATATATATATATATATATATATATATATATATATATATATGTGTACTATATTAATTCATTTTGTAATCTAAATTAAAATAATTTAATATTTGATTTAACACTTATTATAATATTTATACAATTTATATTTAACAATAATATGAAATGCGTATGTTATATTGTTCATTTCATTTATACTAAATAAAACATATTGTATGTTTAACATATTCAATACTCAAAGATAAAACTGTGCACTAAAGAACAATATTATTTCCCCTGCACTAAAGAACAATAGTATTTTAGTATGTTTATGTTATTATAGATTTTATATTTAGTTTATAATATTTTGAAATAGTTTTTAGTGTTATATTCTCGTTTTTCTGTTTTTATTAATTTATATACATTGAATTCATTTTTATTTTATGATATTTATTTGTCCTTTTTAGTAGTTTTACTTGTAATATTACTATTTAAGCTACATTTATTTGTATTTTGGTTTTAGTTTATTTGTAATTCATTTCCAGTTAATTTAATGTTGCAATTTAAACTTATTTCAGTTAGTTGCCAAGACAGCATCTCATCTAATACAGACCCTCTAATATTTGTATTACATTATATTATTATTCAAATTGTATTATATATTAGCTTTCAATAAACAAAAAATGTTTTAATAGTTTAAATTTGAGATAATAATAATAACACTGGTAAAAAATCAGCGATTTCTCACCGATACGTCCAGATCGTAACTTCTCTTGCTTTAGGAGGAACCCGTATCCTTGTGGTCCCTGAGTCAGGTGTAGTGTTTTTGGTCTGTAGGGTAGATTATGTGTTTTGGCAAAAGCAGGTATTATGGGTAACCCCATGCGATTATAACAATCTTCACTCCTGCTGTCAATTACCAAGACAGTCACATGGTCTTCACATTTCTTCACCTGATGGAACAAAGTGAAATCTAGACGTTCTAATGTCCCAAAAACAAAAGCATTGGAGATTACAATATAAGTAAGGTATTAGATACTATACAAGTCAAGTGCACTTACCATTTTTGACAGTGCTGCATAACTGAGTGTTGAAATCATAGCTCCATTGATCCAGATCAGCCTGTCTCTATTCTGGACTCCTGCTCTCTCAGCTGGACCATCAGTCACTGGGCTGAGACGATAACGGCCTCGCTCACCTATACTCTCACATACAGTATTGAATAAAATGAACCAGAACTGTCCACAGTGATCCATGTATGCATACACTATGATGAAAAATTCCCTGAAGTTGTGCATCAAATACTTTTTTAACACCTCTTTTAGGGAGAAGTTTCTCATTTAGTGTACTTAGACATCATAAAACCTATGGTTGCATAAAAACAGACCTATCCAAAAGTGTGTTTACACTCAACCCATAGTGATTTCCTCTGTCCTGTGAGTGCACTACTTTTTTATATAGTGAATGTGTGTGGTTATTATAGTTTAGTTTGTTAACTACATACACAGTTGTGCTCATAAGATTACATACCCCTTGCAGAATATGCAAATATGTTAATAATTTTAACTCAATAAGAGGGATCATGAAAATGGCATCCCATTTTGTATTTAGAACTCTCCTGAATATGCAATTTCATATAACATATATTCTCCACAAGACAAAATAATAACTGAATGAATCTTATGTGTTTTCCTGGATGATCCACAAATGTTATTCTGTGTTGTGATAGTTGTTCATGAGTCCTGAGTACTGCTCAGGACCAACAAGGGACTCATGAACAACAATCACAAAACAGAAAGACTGTCGTGGATCATCCAGGAAACGACACACAGTATTAAAATTAAATAATTTTTATAAATTCAGTTATAATATTGTCTTGTGGAGAATATATGTTATGTGAAATAGCTTATTCAGAACAGTATTAAATAAACAATAACATGCAATGTTCATGATCCAACTTATTTATTTAAAATTATTTACATATTTGCATATTCTGCAAAGGGTATGTAATCTTATAAGCACAACTGTATGTATAATAAATAAATAAATGCTTTGTAATATTGAAAGCACTAAACCCACATGAAAATATATAATGAAAAATACAATATAATTTAAAGTTCTGAATATTACACCTCCAGATGTGTACATATCTTACTTGTGACTAAGTATCTGTTCATGAATATTTTTATGATACATCAGCTTTTTTATTTTTGGTTTCAGTTTTGATAACAAAATCTATTTTTGAAAACGAAACAGGCAAATGTGGACAGTACAGCCGTTGCTGATACAGACAGTAAAATGTGGTGTTGCCAAAGACATTTTATTTGGAACATTTATATTTCTAAAAGGCAATTCTTTTAAAAATACTTTTTGTGCTTATTATGTGTTTTTGATATATGCCCTATATTGATATATGTCCTCTTCTGTGAAAAGTTTTGAATACAACTCATGTGAATAATAAACTAGTCATTTTAATTTAATACATGTAAAAAACGACATCATTCTTAGCTTCAAACATATGTTTAGAAAGGAGCAGTACCTTCAGTTGGGATGATGCTGAGGCCCAAGCCGCTCCCAGGCTCTTTAGAGATGTAACACAACCGTGGGCGAGAACAGCCCTCTATGGGACGGTGAGCGCTGGCGAGCGACATGAGGTCTCTTCCCTCCGAAACCGAAAACTCATAATCTTGAGCACTCAGCACTAACAGATATAGCTTCAGCCCAGACGCCTGCACCTTCAGCACCACCTGAAAACAAGGCACAAGTTACACACCTACAAGACTAAATATAATATACAGTAAGGAATATTGGTGCATTAACTGACCATGAGCAATACATCTGTTACAATACTTATTAATCTTTGCTAATATTAATAAAAATACTGTTCATTGTTAGTAAATGTTAGTTCAGTTGCATTAAATAATATCAACAGATATAACTATTGAAGAATCATTAATTGTTAGTTCATGTTAATGCACAGTATCTGGGATACTTGATTCTCATTGGTCAATCGCATCACATATCAGCAGTCCTCTATTTTATAATATTCATCAGCGGTCATGTGAATTTATTTGTTATTTTATAGCTATTGTATATGGACAAAAAAACTGACATTTCTCAAAAAAACGTCTTTTGTGTTTGACACAAGAAAGGTCACATATGTGCTACATACAATATGTTGTTAAGTATATGAGAGAACTTTGGGTGAACTATCCCTTTAATGCTTTGCATCTACTTGTATTCCAGTGTCCATGTGTTTAATTCACAGAATACAAAGGTCTCATGTTTGCATAAGGAAGTGCTCTTACAATCGAGTGCTCCTTGTCATCCACAAAGTCCTCATTGACCTCTAAAATACGGTCCCCCTTCTTCAGCCCACCCCGCTCTGCGCTGCTCCAAGGCTCCACCTGGCGCACCACATGTCCCCTGCAGCCAGCGTCCTTACTCAGGTAGAAGCCGAAGCCCTGGCCCTCCTCCCGCTTCAGAACACACATCCGCGGATGCACATCAGGCTCTGGAGGCAATTAATTCAGTATTCATATGTAGTCTTTTTTTCTTTCAATCGTTAAAGACATACAGGTGCATCTCAATAAATTGGAATGTCATGAAAAAGTTCATTTATTTCAGTAATTCAACTCAAATTGTGAAACTTGTGTATTAAAAAAAAAATGCACACAGAATTAAGTAGTTTAAGTCTTTGGTTATTTAAATTGTGATGAATTTGGCTCACATTTAACAAAAACCCACCAATTCACTATCTCAACAAATTAGAATATGGTGACATGCCAATTAGCTAATCAACTCAAAACACCTGCAAAGATTACCTGAGCCTTCAGAATAGTCTCTCAGTTTGGTTCACTAGGCTACACAATCACGGGGAAGACTGCTGATCTGACAGTTATCCAGAAGACAATCATTGACACCCTTCACAAGGAGGGTAAGCCAAAAACATGCATTGCCAAAGAAGCTGGCTGTTCACAGAGTGCTGTATCCAAGCATGTTAACAGAAAGTTGAGTGGAAGGAAAAAGTGTGGAAGAAAAAGATGCACAACCAACCGAGAGAACCGCAGCCTTCTGAGGATTGTCAAGCAAAATCGATTCAAGAATTTGGGTGAACTTCACAAGGAATGGACTGAGGCTGGTGTCAAGGCATCAAGAGCCACCACACACAGACGTGTCAAGGAATTTGGCTACAGTTGTCATCAGAGAAGTCTTACCTGGGCTAAGGAGAAGAAGAACTGAACTGTTGCCCAGTGGTCCAAAGTCCTCTTTTCAGATGAGAGTAAGTTTTGTATTTCATCTGGAAACCAAGGTCCTAGAGTCTGGAGGAAGGGTGGAGAAGCTCATAGCCCAAGTTGCTTGAAGTTCAGTGTTAAGTTTCCATGGTCTGTGATGATTTGGGGTGCAATGTCATCTGCTGGTGTTGGTCCATTGTGTTTTTTGAAAACCAACGTCACTGCACCTGTTTACCAATAAATTTTGGAGCACTTCATGCTTGTTTCTGCTGACCCAGCTTTTTAAAGATGCTGATTTCATTTCCAGCAGGATTTGGCACCTGGCCACAAAACACCAAAAGTTGGTTAAATGACCATGGTGTTGGTGTGAACTCAACATGTCAAGAGGAAAATTAGAAACAAGAGACCAAAAATCCAGATGAGCTGAAGGCCACTGCTGATCACCTCCATGCCACGCAATTGAGGCAGTAATTAAAGCAAAAGGAGCCCTACCAAGTATTGAGTCAACAATTCACTAAAAATATTTTTTTATTGGTCTTATGAAGTATTCTAATTTGTTGAGATAGTGAATTGGTGGGTTTTTGTTAAATGTGAGCAAAAATCATCATAATTAAAAGAACCAAAGACTTAAACTACTTCAGTCTGTGTGCATTGAATTTAATTAATACACGAGTTTCACAATTTGAGCTGAATTACTGAAATAAATTAACTTTTCCACGACATTCTAATTTATTGAGATGCACCCGTATCAGTCACTGATTGGATGAAAATGATTACCTGTGTCATCAGAGATCACTAAAGCAGGATTGTCAATCCCTTCTTTTGGGTTGAAGGTGAATTTCCTGTGGAAAACATTTGCACTTTACTGTACTTATGTTTTTATGTAAACAAACCAAAAATAAGATAATTGACTAGTTTAAGTAAACCAGATTGCTTATGCAGAATCAGCAGTGTGCACAAGTAGGATAATCAATCAGAGGTCAAAAGGTCACGTTTAAAGAGCATTCTGAAGACTTACTTTGGTAACTCTGGAGTATCTGCTGATTCTGTGGTAGTAAACAATTCAAAAGTATTAAGAAGGTGATCCATATCTACTCAAAATATAAGAAGTGATGCAACAACTTTCAAAAACAAAAGAAAAAGTATTCTATACTGTTTAATATTAACAATTTTCTAGTGGCGTGTGACTGGAAACCAGCAATTGCATTTTTTCCCAAAATTTCAGAGGACAAATTGTTTTCGTGAAATAACTAAAATGGCAGTTACTGAGCCATTCTGCGTAAACATGTACTATCTTGCCACATTATTTCAGTTTGCTCATTTCCATTGATCTAAAACCACTGAACATACAGTTGTTGGCAGTGTTTTGTTTCCAATATATGCCTGTGAGATGCACTGCAAGGCAAAATCTACACAGGCTGCTTTAAGTTCAATTAAACTCTAAAGAGTTTGATTACGGAAATGTGATTAGAAATCACAAACTGCGAACAAGACTTGAGATCAGAGTTCAAAAGGAAAAGCCTCAGAGCTCCAGTGATTATTTTTGTCTACACTTTTAGTTTTAAAACCTCAAGGGGGACATTTTCTACATTTGTACAAATGAGCAATGAAGAAATCACCAAATTTACATAAGTATATAAATCTCCTTGACTGCTGAAAATTATTAAACTTAATACAAAATCTTTAAAACATAATGTTCCAAGTGGTCGGATTTTAGGAGTGTGCATCAATATAAATAATACTACTACTAATAAATCATTATTACACTGCTAATACATCAGACCATTCTACTACATTCAATTTTTATACAGTAAAGATTTTATACAGTAAAGGAGGTCCCCACCTCTTTGCAAATTTAAACGCTTACTCTTACTTTTCAGACTTTTACAGTACAGTCTGCATAATCATTGCAAAGGAAAACAATGTGTATATATATATATAGTGGTAAATTACCTGTGGTGAATCTCATGATCTTGCTTACCACTGCTGGCCGAGCCCTGGGCTTCATGAGGGTACAAGGTACACATTTAAATGAAGCATTATAATGCTTTAGTCAGTATAGCTCCTCCTTGTTCCACCACAATAACACACAGGAGATTAATATTTAATCTTAGGTTTATGAGACAACACCTTATCTATAATCAGATCCGAAGGGGGTATTACATAACCAACTCTAATTAAGACAACTGACAACAAACTCCACTAAAATAAGACAGTTCGAGCCAGAAGAAACCAGCATCTTATTTAGCAAAAGTCAAAGCTATACAGTTCGACAAGGAGCCACCTTTCATCAACACTTTTAGTTTTATTTGGTTGTTATTGCAAAGCAAATTTCAGTCACAATTTGTTTGTTACATTTTTTTTCAATCAAACATTAAGGAAAAAGATATGGTAAGATTGCAGAAGCATTGTCTTGGTTAGCTTACTTTGTTAACCTTGTCTAGAGCACCATTTCACACTCAAATGTTGTTTAAAAAACGGCAGGACATTAATTTATGATACAAATTCTCCCTGAATACATATGCATAAGAAATAGCTTCTAATGGCAAAATTTGTCATCATGCAACAAGGAACAGTTTTCAAGTACTTATCTGAAGTATTATGGAGTAGTGAATATTGATCTTTCCCTCAAACAATCAAATAAAACTAATTTGTCACAGTGTTTTCTCAAAATGACCTAATCAGTATATGGATATGTGAGTAGATGGAAATCCTTTTCAAATCTAACTGGGAAATATTCAGGCTCTCTGGATTGAAATATGGCATTTTCCCAAATCCCTTTAGCTTCTATGATAGTTACATTATTTAATACCGGTCCCTGTTCCCGTATCACTGCTCTTTTCCAGTAAGCGCAGCATTTGCCTCACGACGCTCTCCACTCGTCGGAAGTGCATCTTTTTCCAGAAACTCTGGTGCTGTTTGCGACCCCATTCAAGGTCTTTCAGGAAGACCAGCAGTTGCTTGCGTACACGGCCTCTGTCCCAGGAAAGAGAATTCTTTCCAATAACGCTCAGAATGGGATGCCAGTCCTCTGAGATGTCTGAACCCTCCGTTACAGATGCCAAGACCTTCACCCGCCGGCCCTCCTTGACCCGAGGACCACCACGCACGTACAGCGACTGCTTGCCCACATCGGTAAGCTGGTTCAGGTACAGGCTGAGAGGAAGTATGAGCATAAAACATCTATTAACATCAGATGGATTTATAAGAAAGACATATATGAACTATGCAAATGATTGTTGTACTCACTGTACTGTGTGGATGCTGGGATGTTCGCGACAGGCATCGACCAGCGTGAGAGCTGCACTGTCTCCGATGTTGTTGTAGGCCACATTCAGCTCCTGTAACATTTCATGCTGGCTCAGTCTCTCGGCCAGCAGCTGTGCCGATTGGTCCCCGAGGCCTGTGTGCATCAGACACAGACGCTGCAGAGAGTGGTTACCAGACAGAGCTTCTAGAAGATGGCTGATGCCGGTGTCTGTCAAGTAGTTGTCACACAACCTGTGACCAGAGCAACAGGAAATTCACACAAAGTGCATAGGAAACACTTTTTCCTGAATATCATCACAGTGGTTCTTGAGACAAGGGATGAAACGAAAAGAAAAGTAGTGAATGTATCTATTCATTTTTCTGGATTATTCTGTTAAACAATGTCATATTTATAAATTTACATTTAGTAGTAACTTCTTTCTTTTTCTCACATAATGTTTTTATTAGCCTATTACTGTATGGGTCAACACAGTTGAATACTAAAATATTGTGTCAAATTAATTATCATAAATATTGCAAATTTAGCATTTACATCAATGAATAAATGGAAAAAACAAGTGAAATTTTACATTTTCTAAAAACCACAGACACATCATCACCAAAAATTGGAAAATAAAATAAAGAACAAAGCTGAAATGAAATAAAAAACGGACAAACGAGGGATGAAATTATAAATATCTTAGCAACTAAATTAAATACGTTTATATTTGAAGCACTATATTAAACTGAAAACAAAACAGTAATAAATAGTATATTTACAATATTTACAAAATGACAAAAAAAAAAAAAAAAAAAATACTTTAATAAAAACTAATGGTATATAAATAACACATGTAAACATTTTGGGACATGTTTTTGTCCTGTGTCTCAAGAATCAGTGAAGAGATGCAATGTTACTAACAAATACATTAAACAGAATTAGTTTTCCAGCACTTGTTATTGGTAAGCAAACAGAAATGGCTTTTTGGGGGCAGTTCAAATGTAACCTACCTCCTCAACCATGAATATATCACAGTAATAATGTGCTATTGAAATCAGGCTTACTGTATTGACTTAATTGTACAGTTGGGCTCAAGCAGGAGTTCTCGCAGTAGAATGCAGGACTCAGGACCCAGGCTGTTAAACTGGAGACTGTAAACACACAGTGAGCACACACACACACACACACACACACACACACACACATGCGTGCCATTAGTTTGTCGATTTCCCAGGCAGAAAATCAATAACTAATGAGGCAATTGTGCTTAGAAGTAATTATTACCAACTGCATTCTGCAAGCAAAGCAACCTGAAGGCAAGGCCCATTAAGACCAAAATATATCAAGACCAGTCCTCAGTTGCTGTTACTGTCAATCAATAGCATGCACATTACAAACGTTTGCATTATTCATAAAACATAAGGTCAGTGTATTAGAGGGCACTTCAACTAGTTTCTTTTGAGGATCAGAATTAAAATTAATTACAAATTAATATAAAAGAGTTTCTTATATTCACCTTTTTTAAATACAGAAAAATATTAATATTGTGAAATAATTATTTCAATTTAAAATCGCAATTTTCTATTTTAATATTTTTTTCAGCAGCCTTTACTCCAGTCTTCAGTGTCACATGATCCTTCAGAAATCATTCTAATGTGCTGATTTGCTGCTCATGAAAACATTTCTTAGTATCAATGTTCAAAACAGCTGTGATGCTTAATATTTTTGTGGAAACTGATACATTTTTTCTGAATTCTTTAATGTATAGAAAGTTTGAATCTTTTGAAACATACTGTAAAAGCCTTAACTGACACTTTTGATCATTTTAATGTATTCTTGATAAATAAAAGTATTACTTTCAAATAAATAAATAAATAAATATTGTGAAAGTTCACCCTTAAATTCTTAATTTTCAAAATCAACATACGATTTTATTATTATTATATAGCAGGTAAGTTCTGGATGGAGAGCAAGAGAGACAATTTACATAAATCATATTTCTAAAACTAATAGTGAAAACTATATTCTAACTATTGGTTTTAAAACAGCAAACTACTAGTTGATGAGCCCTAAACATGTCTTAGTAGAAAATGTAGCTATATCTAAAGCGCTTATGAAGTCAGATGTTCAGAATACTTCAAAGTTTTCCAGTTGTATGCACATAACTACTTGACTCAAGCATGCACAACATTGACTAGTTTTCTCTATAGTAAGTGCATGTCTCACTTGAGGTTGCTGGTGTGATGGAAGGCTGGCCAGAGCATCTGCAGTAACTCTGGAGTGATGTGGCAGGAGGAGAGGTTGAGCTCGTTCAGGTGGAAGCTTGAGCCTGTGCAGTTCAGAACCGTGCTCAGCACGAAGCCCTTGTGTGGCGTCATGCGCACAGTCGATAAGTTGATGGTCTTGATGGACTGGAGGACTTCAGCTGTAAGTCGAGGGTTCTGGAACTCATAGAGCAGGACCAGAAGGTCCATGAGCTCCTCAGGAGGCTGCTTCTTCTGGCTCTCATTGATCAGGTGTTTCCTCAGCGCACGGGTGATCTGAGAAACCGTGTGACTCTTGATGCTGCATCCGAGCTGGTCTAACAATCTCCGGTTCCCGTAATGAAGAAGTCCACCCATGAAGATAGGGTAGAGTTCAAATGCTCTTGTGTAGGTTTCCTCCTGTGGCTGTGGACCATGCACTCCTAGGAGGCTTTGTTCCACCTGGTCCAAAACATCTTCATTGAAGCTGTCCTCTGAACGAAACATTTCCGCTGCCATGGTGTTCGCGATACGCCCTTTGCTGTGGCTGCTGACTCGCTCGAAGAGTTTTGGGAACAACTTAAGCAAGTTGAAAATAGCAAAGATTCGGAAAGGTATGAGTTTGGAGAGGATGCTCAGGAGGCTTGTGATATCCTCACTGGCTTGTCCCAAAGCCTCAGAAACCTCCTTAGTCAACTTCTCCAGGACGCTTTTGTTCTCACCAAGAACAACGTAAAGTGCGGCTAGATATTCCTGCATGGCGGGAACAGCAAACATGTAGCGTCTACCACCCGATTCGCCATCCGTACCATGATAATCTCGAGAAACCAGAAAGAAGTCAAGCACATCTGTGCGAAACACTGCCAATTGCTGGAGCTCTTCATCCGTTTTGGTCTTACCACCAATCCACTGCTCCAGTTCTTCAGCGGAGAACGACGTCCGCTTGTTGGTGATGCCATCAAAGGCTAGTTTACCAACAGTACGGACCACATAGAGCATTAACGAATTCTGTTGGTCTTGTGAAGAGACGTTTCCATCCACAGTTATCACTTCTCCTCCAAAGTTGAGCCGCATGAAGCTGGTGTAGATGCCAGTGAGGGTTCGAATTGGTGACTTTGTATCAGTAAAATGCAGTAAATGAAGAGTGGCGCATGTGAGCCAGCAGTAAGATGGTAAGAAGCAGGCGGTTGCTAACTGACTCTCCCGCTGTAGATTTAGGTAGAGCATCTCTATGAGCGACTCGGCTGTCTTGCCCGGCTTGCTTTCATTCTGTTGCAAGAGTCTGCTGGTGAAGTAGTCTCTCTGGCGGTCAGGATCATTGAAGCCACAGATTTGTACATAACGATTTATGTATTTTTTAGGAACTCTGTCCACGGCAGATAGTCTGGTAGTAACCAAAATGCTGGCCTGTAAGAAAAGCAACAGGTCGTAGCTACTATTAATTACAATAAACATTAATTTTGAAAGACTTTTATACCATTTTTAAGTGTAGTTGACTCTAAAATGTAATGTAGTGTATGACCAAGTATACAGCAATTAATTAATATATTATTTATTATAATAAAAAAATTATTAAATATATGTGTGCGCGTCTTAATCATTACTTTCCAAAGAGTTTTAAAATAGTTTTAAGATTTACTGTATCAAAAAAGCAATATCATGAATGAATTCATAGATATGAAAAAACTTACTTTGTCATAAAAGTCTCAAATGATCTAATATTATAAAAGACTTACCCAGACACACATGATCTTTATTATATTTATTTTTATGTTTTTTATTTTGTATGTTGGTAGCACCACATGACTTTGAACTGTCTGACAAAGGTTTTTGATCAAAAATCATTCATTTTAACAAAAAAATCAATAACTTCAATACCAATAAAATATCATAAGATTTCATTTTCAAGAATTTAATTCTTTTGATGAGGTTTTTCTTCATTATGATAAAAATTATAAATAATTTAAATTAAAAACTGAAAAAATATAGAAATACATATGATATTACCACTACTTCTAAAAAATAATAATACATTATTATTATTGTTTGAAATAAAAAATAATGCCACATTTGAAGAATGTAATACTTCATAATGGCTTTTTCTTCATTATTATAAAAATAACAAAATTAAATTAAATTCACAAATGTAAATACAAATATGCATCACAGACCAGGTGTATTCAAGTTACTGTATTTATGAAGTGCATTTTATTGTATTTTTAATAAATTAATAGATCTGGACAAAAATGAGTGTCATGTCACTAACCAAGGTACTGAAATGTATGTCCCAAAACCACCAGCAATTTAATCTGGAACATGGCATCATTCAATATGCCAGGTCACAGAGTGAAAAACCTCAAAGAGTAAACAGCTGAGCCTCATACCTCAGATAGCATGTATTTCCTCAGTAGATTAACAACAACAGCTCCCGAGGGGAGAGCCTCATTGGGATCGCTGCATAACTCTGTGGAGCCGATGCGAAAATCCAGCTTCATCTTCTCCATTCCATTGAAGATGAAGAGGACATCCTTAGCCTTGTCATTATCTCCACTGAGATAAGGTGTCTTGCGAAGGTGCATGTATTTCCTGCCCACGAGGTCTCGAAGGGATGTTGGCTTGGATAAATGGGAAAGATCCTCACAAGAGAAAGGCAACACAAGTTTAAACTGGGAGAAAACAGATCCAGCACACCAATCCAGCACTAGTTTACGCACGACAGTACTTTTCCCTGTGCCGACAGCCCCATATAGCAAAACATTTAGTCCTCGTGCCTTGTTTCCATTATTGCTAGCATCAAAGAGCTGCTCAACTGTGAGAGAGGGACGTGTGGATATGCTTGTCTTTCCCTTGAAGGGACTAAGACCTCTGTCCTCATCTGGATGATGCTCTTGGATAAGTGGCTGCACATGCATAGTTTCAGCAGAAAAGTAGCCACCGAATTGCCTCTCCTCTTGAGGAAGATGACTGAACCATAACGTCAACTTCTGTTTGTGGATCTCAATGGGATCTGTGGGTTAATAATAATACAAGCATGAAAGATATTGCTATTTTATGAGCTGAATGGGCACTTAATCTTATAAATCACTAACACGGTGCGATATACCATCTAAATGTAAATGATTAATGAATAAACTCACCTGTGACGGGTTCATAGGTACAAAAGAACCTAGGATTGAATCCAGAGATGGAATAGCACATAGATGTTCTCAATTCTCTCCATGTATTTCTATAAGAGCTTGTTGTCTTGCTGATGAGAAAAAACACAAGAAATATCAAAACATATTCAATGAAAACATTAGACATAGATGCTGTATCAGGAAATGCTGGATTTCTAGTATTACACTTACGCTGGAAATGAGAAGCGATGCCGATTTACGCTACTACAGATGCCATCTGATCGGAGGCTTAAGTTAAAGGCTGAAATAAACAATTATTTATATAATTATACAAGCCAAAAACTCATTTTCAGAACTTTTTAAAAAACATTATATAGCAAGGACTAAAAGAAAATTATCAAAGAATCACAGTTTCTATATAAATATTAAGCTGCCAAACTGTCTTCAACCTTGCTAATAATAAGAAATGTTTCTTAAGCACCAAATCAGCATATTAAAATGATTTCTAAAGATTGTGTAAAACTGAAGACAGGAGTAATGACTACTGAAAATTTAGCTTTACCATCACAGGAAAAATTACAATTTAAAATATATTACAAAAGGAAAAAGTTATTTTAAATTGTAATAATATTTTACAATATTACTGTTCATTCTGTATTTTTAATTAAATAAATGTAGCCTTGGTGAGCATAAGCAACTTCTATCAAAAATATATATAAAAGAAATCGTAATTATTCCAAATTTTTGAACACTTTTAAACCTAACATTTGATAAACAGATATTTTAAATGTTTTAAAAATATCAAACACCTACTTTTATTAAGAGCCTTGGTGTGAAGTTTGCCGCAGACGTCTCTTGGTGAACCTTGGCATCTCCATCTTAACACTTCTGTTCCCGATGGCCTCCCAAATCGCCACATTTTGACTTTAAAATATCCCTAAAGGATGATATGTTTTGTTATAGTGACTTGAAAGGTTAAACAGGTCTAAAAAAAATTGTGTAGAACAGGTAAACAGTCAACAGTCTACAGTCAACACAATAATGTAAATATACCTGACAAAATCAAGCCAAACCTTGTAAGGTCCCTCCTTTGGCTTTGTGTTTCAATGACACATGATGCCTACACGGTTACGTGATACACATATTGTTTAACACACCCAAAATGTTAATTTTGGTAATGTCCATTATCTAAAGAAACCGCATGATGCATCATTAACTGTGACCAATGTGGTATTTAAAATACCTCCTCCAGACAAGTGATAAATAAATATTGACGACTGTGATGATTACTAAGCAAGACACTATGAAGGTGTGACCTGTCACCACGCCTGTACTTAAACATCACTGGAGACTCATTTTCATTAAGTAATTTACAACATAATTCATCCAGCGACCAGTTTAGACCAGTGACTGTCAAAAATATGAAGTCAGTTGAATGTTGTACATCTTTTTGTGTTTTCAAAGTATTTTAATTAAAATTATATTAATATAACTACATTTAAATACGTTTAAGATTTATTGGGGCACCTTTTTAAAGCCACAACTTAAAGAAAAGGGATAGCTTAAAGTGCTATTAACACAATTGTAGCCCTTTGTATATGACAAAGTATTGCTTTTCCACGTACTGTATACAATCACTGTCAACAATTGAGTAGTATGGCTGCCACTCACTGAAAATACTTAAAATAGCAGTGCGTTCAAAACTCATTTCAAGAATATAATTTGCTTTTATTTTGTTTTTCATCTGACTTGTATAACGTTAGCTCTGCCTCGCAGTGTTTTTGTCCACCTCCACATGCAATTTTAAGGTCAAACTGTTTGTCTGTAAATGTAAACAGTAACATTAACTGTTATCCGTCGTGGCATGTGCCTGTCATACATACTAAATCGTAAATAAAAGATCTAAAATAGTTAACTCAGATCGTTTTGTTGTCAGAAGGATCATGACTTACGTTAACTTTCAATTTCAATATTTATAAATATTGACGAATCAGAGCAACATAGCGATTACTTTTATTCACATGAGAAACCAGACGTAATGATTAAGATGCTGGCAATTACTGTAGATCATTACCTAATCTAGAGGCTCTATATACGGTGAATTCTTCATTTATTTTCCCAAGTCTCTGCCAGCGTTCTGCCTCTCGGATCACAGCCGAGGAAAGCGTCCATAGTACGGCAGGACGATGAGAGCGAACCGCTCTGTCTTCCTGCTGCTAAGTCAGTCGTAGTACCGCCCACATTCACACATTTCAACTTTCAACTTTGCTCTTCGTTTTACGACGCTGTTGCGAAAGTCAAATGACTAAATAAATGTCATAAAATAGCTATAGTGAACCCACATATGCAGATTTAGCATTATGATGTATTTGCATTGCGACTTGAAGTAATACTTATGACAAGCTTTCCTCATGATACTGCTTGGGTTTTAAATCTGACACTCCCACCAGTTAATGTATTCAGACAGCAAAATCATAATTTCACAATTGTATAGGCCCACCCAAGGATTAGTTTATTTTACACAATATCTGATACAAGCTGTTTGGACGACCCTGATCAAATTGACACACCTACAATTTTCATTATCAAGTCCAACAAGTTATATATATGACCTGTAGCCTATAGGGGTTCCTTGAAGATGATGAAATGCTTCAACCACTGTCAGCTCTTTGTAGCTCCAAGGGATTCTGAGTAATTCAAACAATTCTTAGAAAACTCTTCCATGAAGCTTACGGGTGGGGCTGCTTTAGTGTCTTTAGCACATGCTATTCTTTAGGTTTAGTTCAGTTAGTCATGTAAAAAAAAAATCATTTTGTTTGAAAGGCACTGTCAAACGGCTTTGTTATTATTTACTGTAAAGGGTGAAATAACTTATAATAAAGCATGTATGATTCCTCTGTGTCCTCATATGAACCACTATGAATAATACACTCAGTAAGATTCTTTTGAAATTGCAACAGCACTTCTGATGGATTTAATAATGTTATTTCTAAACACACTTTGGCAGAATTACACATTTACACAATACATTGCTGATATACATAGTATGAAAGTTTGTTGGTCACTCTAAAACATTCATTTTGTTTTAATACATACATTTTAGCACCAGGTAAATATAAGTGAAAATACTAAATAATCACAAAAGAGAGAAAACTATTAAAATCTACTATACAAAAAGACTGATACATTGTTTTTTAGTAGAAACGCAGGCACTGTGTGAACCTTCACAGTCTTATGGTTTGAATTAAAACCCTTTTTGGACTTGTGCGATGATATGTAAACATCCTCATCTCAGGCTAAACATGTGCATGATGTGCTTTGTGAAACTGGAAATGCAAAAACGTCATTCTAATTAGCTCGGAGTAAAAAATAATACAGCAATGTTAGTGGAAGCTTAAAGCCAGAGTTAAACGAGTTTGAGAACTGCCATAATGAATAGAGAAATATCAGTAAATTATCACTTGAATATTTAAATTTGGTATGACATCTTGAATTTAAATATAGCAGCCTTGCATAACACCAATTTTTCCAACACCCTGTACTGCATCAGTTTAACACTGAAAAACTAAATATTCATATTTTTTTAAAGCCAATTCTGTAGAAAATGACAGTTAATTTATTTATTCAAAATGAAATAAAAAACCAGAACATGAAAATTATCAACAAATAAATGACCTTCCTGAGCAGATATTTACAACTTTGGAAATGATTGTGTATACGTGTAGCCTGAAAACAGACCACAAGAGCTGCAGAGCATTCAAGGCCATGACTTGAATATTATCGCTCTGACTTTATTTTGTATCGAAGAACCAAGTAGGTGGCGAGTCGCAGAATGAGGAAGAAAATCCCCAATACGACGAAGTCCATGTAAAGCTTGGCATCTTCTACATCTAATAACTGCAGTACTTCTTCAGGTCTTTGGAACTTGCAAACCCTTCCTGGACATTCAAGCTCGGTTCGGTTCATCCCATAAATGGACAAAATCACCCCCTCAAAACCATACCTGTCAGAAACACAAACAAACAAACATGAAATGTGATATTTGCCTAGTAAAAGCATTAAGATATAAATAGCATACCGGACATAGGACACGTAGGAACTCCATTGTAGGTATTCTGGAATGGTGTCAAAGTTCACGAAGAACCCTGAGAATAGTAGCACTGGAATGGCTGTAACCGGACCAACAAAAGTGGCCACCTGTGAAGAGAGATTTTACATTATTGTCAAATGTTTTAGTCGCAGTCTGGAGCTCTTCCAATGGCTGTGACATGTACCTGAAGGGATGTGGAAGCAGCACCGACTAGAAGTCCAAGAGACTGGGCTACTAAAGCTGTACAGATCGACAAAGCCAAAAACAACAAGTAGCGGCTTGCCTCTGGAGGCTGTTCAGTCATCCAGTACACAATACTGCAGTACAGGATGGGACAAAGGACCTGAGGAAGAGTAGACAAAGACTGGATATCAAATATAAGAATTATAGAAGTCCTTGGTTTTCTTTGTCTTAGATCCATTATATTAAACCTTCAACATTGTCCAAATATGTTCAGCTCATATCATGCAAAAAATAGAGTAAGTAATGCTTTAGGCAGGCAGGCACCCACCTGGAATGGAATGTCAGCCATTGTCTTAGCCAGATAGTAAGCCTTCAAGCTGTACCAGTAGTTTAGATGTTCCCTCAGAAACACAGCCATCTCAAGGGTAACTGAAAGAGGACAAAGTATCTATTACTCTAAAACCCACTTTCACTTCCTCTGGTTGAAAGTAGGACATGACTTTAGACTCATAAGTGTGTTATATGTGTTGACAGTAAAACTGTGACATGACTGCTGCATTCATGCCTCTGCACTAACTTACAGGTAAGAACTGTAGGCATCAGTGCTCCAAACATGATAAAGAGCATTGAGAAGAAGAGGAAACCAGTGTTGTTGAAGACTTTGCTGGCGTCATTGCCAATATTGAGGTACAGCAGGCCTATCAGCACTCCAATGGAGATGTGTGACATTAGCCGCAGATGTGTCAAAACCTAGTGCAAAAAACAAGGACCATTTCAAACGCCATATTAAACTAATCTGCAGAAGTAAAATTCAGTAGCTATGAGTTAATTTAAAATGTAATTAAGATCTAAAATGCCAAGGATATATATATATATATATATATATATATATATATATATATATATATATGTACGTAGTAGACAAAAAAAAGATTGTGTCAGTTTCAGTGTTGGTATAGTTACTGTGATTGGCCTTCATAAAGCAGTATTGTGTCATTTTGGACACAAAACTTAATTAGGAAAGTTTAGGGCTGAGATACCAGATATCAACTAAACGAGATAACAGTGTACCTGGTCTCTGCATATTGTAATAAATGTTCTCTTGAAGAGAATGCAGAACTGAGTCAGAGAGCTTGTTGCAAAAGTATGGCTCTCAACATGCCCTGAATCCTGTAAAAGCAAGTGTAGGAAAGAAAGATTTGTCATTAGAAAAATTAAACAAATATAAAAGATTATGTTAAAGCACAAAACATCTGCCCCAGACAGCCGTTTCTATTTAAATCAGGTGTCAGAGACACTGCATGTACTCTTGTGCCAAGTACAGGCTTTTAAGTATCTTTTATACAGTCATGTTTTTGGCAGTCATGTGTCATCAAAACATGAATTAAGAAGACAGTTACACAGTATCATATCAGTATATTTTGATCTGAAAGAGACATGAACACAGTGGATCAGTTCATCTAGCAAACATCCTGACCACAATTTGTGCAAGTAAGCATGACAGATGTTATCCACAGGCCGATTCTGAAGCTTGCATCACTCACTTTGACACATTTTGCAGTGCATGGGGTTACAGTGGTTTTGTCAGTACAGTTGCACTTTTGCTCCAATGCACACATGCCACCCTGAACAGCCTCAAACAACACTGGGTTCAAGTCCCCGTACTCTCCCGATGCTACTTCAATGACTAAATACAAAACAGAGGGGAAATGTATGACGCATGATATACTGGATCCAAATTGTTTATTGGTTATTTATTCGTTGTAATGTGTAGAGACATTTTTTAATCAAAATCACATTAATTACAATTTAGATAAAATATGTTCTATTTTATTCTATTTAAGCATTTATTTGAAGCGGAAATCTTTTGGATTAAAACAAAACTTACTGAAATCTGCAGGATTGTGGTATGTGGGACAGTAAAGACCCAATCCTCTCAAATAAGGGATGATGTATGGGACACTTCCCTTGTATATGCACTGGCCTTGGCTTAAAATATACAGCTGTGAAGGAGACCCGAAATGATGAGTGGCATAATCTGAAGACTGCCAAAAAGATTTGCACATGCACATACCTTATCAAACATCTCGAATAGTTTGGCACTGGGCTGGTGAATAGTGCAAATGATAGTTCGCCCTCCTTGTGCCAGAGACTTCATAAGTGACACCACCTGGAAACAGGATGCGCTATCCAAACCACTGAAATCAAAAAGCAAGAAAAATACTGTATCTGTTATCTCAATAATGCTGATTTAGGCTATTAGTGTCACAATACGATAACATCATTACCTTGTGGGCTCATCAAAAAACATGACTGGGGGGTTGTTTACTAGCTCAAGGGCAATAGCCAACCGCTTACACTGGCCCCCGGAGAGACACACCGTTCGTGTGTGGACACACTCATGCAGTCCCAGGGCTGTCAAAATTTCTTTTATCTGCATGTCAACACAAACACACAGAAAATAGGTGGAAAATTTCAGAGGGAAACATTTGGGGTACGTGTGATTGAGGTGATGGGATTACCTACCAGCTCTTTTTTCACCTCTGTGTCTTCATTGAGCTTCAGGTTGGCTGAGACCTAGAAAACATTCAGTTGAGTTCTGTGTGTTCCTTGTTAGAAATGACGTTTTTTTCTGCAGGTGACTAAGCATTCGGAAGTGATTGTTATATTGGGAATTAGCATCAAACCTGTCCTGCAGTAGGGACATCCTTTACTACACCATTCACCCTACAGACTCACCAGCATTGCTTCTTGAACAGTCAAGTGGGGCAGCAATTTGTCCTCTTGCATAATGTAACAGGACATTTTACGAAAGGTTCGGAGGTCTCGGAGCTTTCCATTTACCAGGATCTCTCCAGTCATTCCTGTTTTCCTGTAACACACAAGACAACCAGCAGTGTTGGGAAGGTTACCCTATTTGAAATGTAATAAGTTGTATAACTATTTCAATTACTTTTATAAAGTAATGTAACTGATTACATTGGATTACTTTTCTACATTTCTAATGTTTTCAAATGTTAATCATTTTGAAACAGGCAGGGTTAACCTTACAGTAGGACTCAACATTGATTGCTGTCAGACTTTCAAAATCATCACTGGAATTAAAATTATAATAATTTAATTTTAAAGCACAGCACTGACAAAATCAGACTTTAGTGCCTCTTTTTACTTTGAGGTCATTCTGATGTTAAAGATAGGTTTCAGATTTAAAATCATTAGAAAAAGAAATAGTTTAACTGCTATGATACGGCTTTTTAAATCAAATCTTTGCATAGCTATGACAGGAAACACTGGCGTCTAACAATGCCTTGGAACAAAAACAGTTCATCTTAAAAAATAACGCACATACATAACCCCAAATAGGAAATAAAACAGTTATTGAATAAGGATGTGTCTTATGTGTCCTAAACTCCTGAAACATTGATGTCTCATATTTTAGAGCAGTCAATGCTATTTCTGAAAGAAATCAGTTAAATCTTTTCAGTTAAAAAAAAATCAAATGTAACCCCCCTTGTAATCATTAGCATTTACATTTTCATAGGTAACTGATAACAGTTACATTTATTTTGAAATTAAATTATGTAATGCTGTTACATGTAACTAGTTACTCCCCAACACTGACAACCAGCAATGGATAGTTTTGGAAGCTTTCAAGATTTGGTTTAACTTTTAATTTCATTTAAATAAAATGTTAAATGTAATACATTTATTTATTAGTAATTTTTTTTAAATTCACAATAAAGCTGACCAATAATACAAACAATTGGAATGAAAATAAAAGCATGCTTTCTCACTATTTTTGTTCAGATCACTTTTGCACCTACTGTCTCCTCACCTGTATCCCGCCAGGATGTTCATCAAAGTGGATTTTCCAGCCCCAGAAGGGCCCATAATGCCAATGAGTTCCTGACTGCAAAACTTCCCTGATAGACACTTGAGTAAGGCCTTATAACCTGAAGAAAAATACATATGCTTGGCATCATACGGTTCTCCTTTGGAACAAACGGTCCACTTGCAGTTAATCCCTTCAAATAAGAAATATGGTTTAATCCGTGAACCTCATGACTGTACTACATATTTCTCCAAAGCTAAGAAATGTGAGAAAGCGAGTGATAAAGGTGATGAAAGAATTAAGCTCCAAAATCTTTAAGTACAGTGACTAATTAAACCATTCTGGACAAGTCTGCTCATTGACCTTTCTATGAGTCCACCACGATGACTTTCACACAACCGCATAAGACCGAAAGATATCATTAAAAAGAGATGACATTTTTAAGAGTCACTGATGTAGTATTTCAAAAAAAAAAAGTCTGACTTACAGTATTTCAAAGCAAGGCGCCCTAATTATCAGCCTATTAGCCCAAAAGCTCTGTTCTCACAGTCAAATCACAGGAAAGCCCTCTCCTTTACCCTTTGACTTTATTCCCATACATGTCCACTGAATGTTTAGAAGTCATTTAATGACCACCATATTATCATTATAGGTTACTTTTCCTTTAGGCCACAATGGAAAGGAACAGTGGAAACATAGGGAGTGCAAATTACATTTATCACTTTTACATTTCGTATTTATCATATTTACAAATATATTACATTCTGTATCTGATCATCATAGTGCATAAGAGTAGTCAGCATAAAAAGCACAAGCATTAGGATGATCTCAGAAGCCAATTTTGAATTGAAACTTTTTTCTCATGATGTGATGTCAGATGTGATCTCATCTAATAGTGATGGCACTGCAAAAATAAAAGTCCTGTTGGCATTTGAAGGCTGTAAAAGAGTGGAATCTTCCACACTTTCACCAATACATCACAAGAGTAAAGAACCATCTGCTATCTTCCGGCCAGACAGAGCATGACTAGACAATGCGTGAGTCAGCTTCATCAGATAAAAATAGAAGTGATCAGATTACCTGCAAATCAATCGATCTACAGGTCTGACTGGAAAGCAAAAAGGCCTCCATTAGTCTTGGTACTCATTCTAATGTAATTTGAATCTCCTCTGGAAGCTAAGCTGCTAAAATAAAATTGCTTACCGTATTCTGCTTTGTACATGAACAAATGTTGCTACTCTAAGCATGCATCTGGCCAAGACCTGTTTTAATTTCCTATTTGACACAGTAACCATCATTTATGCTCCATTTTATTTCTAAGATTGGATTCCTCTGCTATTCTGATTTGGTCTAAAATTCTGAGCTGTGCTGAGTTCATTTGTGAACAATTATTCACAGAGGACCTCTGAGTTGTCCATTTTCTCTATTTGTATCTTTCTCCTTCATTCGGTCTTGTTTCCTGCTCCACTTTATCTCTCCCTTGAGTTTTGATAGGATGTATTATTGATAAACCATTTGTTTCTTTTCTTTAAAGTATTTTACAAAAACTTTCACACAATTATTTTTTTATGAAAATGGTTTTAACCATTGTTTTGACATGTCTGATGATGGTCTCTTATGAATATGATAATGTCTTATAAAGACACCTTCCTTAATGTCTGTTTCAAATTAATGAGGTCAAAACTACAAGTCATGCACTATTTAGGACCGATGAGTAACATGAGTTTGACAGATTATTTATGTTAGCTTGATCAAAATGTGTAAAATATGATCTCCTGACCTTGTTTCTTCCACCACGGCCCTTCTCTGATGGTGTAGGACAGGTCTCTGAACTCCAGGTCCACGGTAGTGCGTTTGGGCAGGTGAGAGAAGCGCTGTGCCTCTGTGACGTGGTTCTCGACCTTTTTCAGATGGGTTAGCAGTGGCGCTTCCTGTGGCTGTGTTCCTCCATTACACAGGCTGTCCTCCATAGAAATACTCACCGACCCAAGATCAGATGCCTTCACTGCCATTCCAAAGGTCTAAAGAGAGCAAAAATCATTCAGTGCTGTGACCATATCGGTCCAAAAATGTTTTAATGTTATTAAAATATGTCTCTTATTCTCCCCAAGGTTGCATTTAGTTGATCAGAAATACAGTAAAAAACATTATTGCGAAATATCATTACAATATAAAATATCTGTTTTCTATTTTACCATATTTTAAAATTGTTTATCCATGTGATGCAAAGTTGAATTTTCAGCAGCCATTACTGCAATGTTCTGTATAAAAATGTATCAAAAGAAAAGTACAGAACACCCTGATCCATGTGATAAACTGCATAGTTACATTTGTCCATCTAATATCACTGTCTTCTATTAAAGAAATGCTAAGAGTCATCATATTGTACATCACTATTCAAAATGAGAAATCTCCAATGGGAGCATCTTCCTATACTTTCCCCTTGAAATGCAAACCTCTTTACACTGTCTGCTCATTCAAGAGAGACCCCTACTCTGTCAAATTGATCTGGTTTAGAATTTGGAGCTATTCTAAAAGGCTGGGATTTGGTTTCCTCCGAGCGATCGCATTGTGCTGACACATTGAATTGACTAGCTAGATGTAAGTCCCTGGAGTTTGGAGCTAAAAGGAAGAGCGGAATCAGAGAATGTGAGTAGCCAGGTCAGAGACAGACATCACTGGCTCAGTCCCACACAGAGAACACTAGCTAGGAGGGGATCGCTCAAGTGTTCACATGAGAATTAGTCGATTGTGCCGTGTGGAGACAGCCTGTACAATGGAAATCTTGTTGGAATGTATTATAACCAGTGAAACATAATCACAATCCTCAGATTTTTGCCCACTGTTTGGTGAGATACTGTATACTGTGCATGTTGATATACAAGTGTTACATAACACACACATCCATAAACATGTGTTATATAGTTTGTATCAGAAAACGATGATTGCTTAAATATTATTTAGTGTGTATTCAATAATTGTGTGAACATTAACCCTTTAAATGTTAAATATATTTGGGAAAAGTGAGAAGGCTTAGTTTCCGGAAAAAATTATTATAAGAAATATATGAAATTGCATTTTTTTTTAAGAAAAGAAACATGAAATTGTATTATATGAGCCCTAAAGTATTACAAACAGTAATGCATTATCGTGTGCCTGTCCTCTTAAGGGTTAATAACCCCAAACAGGCCAATATAAAGAATCAAGAGATCTGGCTTTGTGGTCTTTATGCTCTGTTTGTAGGCTAATCCACAATAATTAGTGGTTTTATCTCTCTTAATACTATGAACATATATTTACAGACCACATAAATATAAAAAAAATATAAATGTATGATATGATATTACACTAGTACTTGTATTAAATAGTTATTAAATAATAATAAAAACAGTTAAGGTTATCAAAACTTCTTAAGATGCTAGTATAATAATATGCCATAACACAATATCGCATAGTGTAGCCTAGTAATATGATTAAAATCTATAATAAGACAAAATAATTATATTTTTTACATTTCATAAAAATATAGAGTATCTAATACAAATAATATCTAATATATTTAATATATAGACATTATGCTGTTGTTATAAGTCAGTCATAGATGATAAGACAAGTATTGTTAAATGCTACAGCTGCTGACAATGAACTGCAAAGGCTGGAAACCAAATTCTTGAAATCACTTACCCAGGCTCACACTCAAGGGGAAATATATTCGTTTAAGTGTCGAAATTCGATATGTAGGCCGCTTTTCTCTTTACAGTAAGTAACATAAACAGGTCCTGCGCCACTGGTAATCCCGTACAGAATGAAAAACTGAGTCCTGAAGGAGAGTTTGGTGGCGAGTGTGACGTAAAACCTGAGATGGATGGAACAGAAGACAGACCATCGACGATGCTCCAAACTCCAGAGACACGCTCGGCTCGCGTGGTCACATGGAAACCATAACAAACAAAAAAGTATTTTATTTATCTACTTTTGATATTTGTTGCATGATAGTGTCATTTAATTATTTAGTTTAGCATGTGTTAAATGTTTAAATTATGTTTTACATATAAAAAAAATGTACACAATGTGAGTGCCGCACGTATCGTATGTTCGTGTTTTTGAAATGTATTTTAGTTTATTAAAGCAGGAATGAGATTATAGACTTCTGTGGACAGTGTGCTATGCAATGGCAACATGCCACAACTGGTTGTCAGAAGAAGCCACACGCTAATAAAGCGAGTTCACCCTCAGAACAAGAACACATCTGGACGAGTCTAAGCTTGACATCTGAGTCCATCACTGTCTAAATGCCACCTGGTACCTGAAATATATGAAACATCAATCTTGAAAAGTATGCATCTATAATAAATAAATGTGATAATAAATCTTTGAAAATATTTTTGTTTATGTTAAGAGTTCAGAGCAGGTTTGCCAGGTCCAATAAAAAAAAAAAAAGGTATGTGGAAATACAGTCTATAATCTCATACCTGCTGTTATAAACTAGCCCAAATGTTCCCAGTCCAATTATAGTTTACAGCTGCCTTATTTCCACAATCTACGTTAAAATAAAATTATTTATTTTGTTTGAAATCTTATTAGTATTGATGTATGTGCATTTTTATTTCATATGAATTTTATTCATCTTCAGTCACAGAATCTTCCCCATTATTTCAGCACACCTTTATTCAATAAATGAAAAACAACAACATATCCTTTCCGATATTTTATTATTTCAATCAAGATTATTTAGTCAAGTCAAGTCACCTTTATTTATATAGCGCTTTTAACAATACAAATTGTAACAAAGCACTGCACAATATCAAAATAGGCAAAATGTGTCAATAATGTAAAATGACAGGATTTAACACTCAATTATCAGCTGAATGCATTTCATTATTGAATTTAGTAATGGCATTGTCCAGCTTAGTTCAGTTTATAATATCTGTGCAATCAAGTCGATGATTGTGCTGGAAATGAAGTGTCCCCAACTAAGCAAGCCAGAGGCGACAGCGGCAAGGAACGAAAACTCCATCGGTGACAGAATGGAAAAAAAACCTTGGGAGAAACCAGGCTCAGTCGGGGGGCCAGTTCCCCTCCGGCCAGACGAACCAGTAGTTTGTTCCAACTGCAGTAAAGTCAGAGTGTAAGTGGTCTTTCCCCGATGGATGTCTAGGTGATGAGGTCCTCACTGGAGATCTGTCTCTGGGGCTCATCTATGTGTCCTAGACTCCACTGACGTTCAGGGCTGTAGGGGTTGTCTCCAGGTGCTGATACTTCATTTATGGCAGACTTTGGTTAAGTCAGTATAATCGCTGATGGTTGGCTTCCTCTGAGGTCCTCGGAGGGGTTGTCATCGTCTCTTCTCAGGTGTTCGGTCATCTCAATCGTTTAAGGGTAGGATCCAGACTGAAGCTTGTGTAATTCCTAGCTACCACGGGATGTTAATCCCGTGGCAGTAACATAGAAACAGTAAGACAAATGAGTATTTAAGTCTAAATACTCATTTCTCACATTCAAGGTTCAAGGTTTCTTTATTTGTCACATAATAAATTATACAGGGTATAATCAAAAGTGAAATGTAGGTCAAATCAGGTCCGCTCAGTGGACAGTGCAAAGAATAAAACAATTATATAAAAAGTAACACCAGACGAGAGCGCATATATATGTTAAAAAAAAAAAAAAAAAAGAAAAAAAAAAGTAAAATGTGCAGTAGAATAAAGAAAAGTGCAAAACAGTAAGATGTGCAAACAAGTAGGATGTGCAAAAACAGTATATGGGACTTAATAAATAGTACTATAAACAGGAGGGATGAGAGGGATGTGCAAACGGCTTTTTTTTTTTTTTTATATTTATTAAACAGAGTTTGTGTTTAGGAGCCTGATGGCCTGAGGGAAGAAGCTCCTCCTTAGTCTTTCAGTCTTTGCCATCACGCTCCTGAAGCGCTTGCCAGATGGCAGTAAACGGAAAAGATGGTTACCGGGGTGATTTGAGTCTTTGATGATTTTAGCAGCTCTGCTTCTGCAGCGTTTGAGGTAGATGCCCTGCAGAGAGGGGAGAGCAGACCCTGAGATGCGCTCAGCTAAGCGCACGACTCTCTGCAGAGCTTAACAGTCCTGGTTTGTGGCGTTACCATACCACACTGAGATGCACTGAGTCAGTACACTTTCTATGGCCCCTGAATAGAAATTTTTCAGGATTGCTGGTGAGACCCTGAATTTCCTCAGCTGTCGCAGATGGTACAGCCTTTGCCTGGCTTTCTTAACCTGAGTTTGAATGTGTGTAGTCCATGTCAGGTCCTCGGAGATGTTTACACCGAGGTACTTGAAGCTACTCACCCTCTCCACAGGGGTCCCACTGATCATAAGAGGAGTGTAGGGCCGCTGCTGTCTCTTCCTGAAGTCCACGATCAGCTCTTTGGTTTTGCTCACGTTCAGAGAGAGACAGTTGTCCTGGCACCATGATGTAATTCTCTCCACCTCATGCAAGTATGCGGCCTCGTCTTCGTTGTTAATGAGGCCCAGGACCACAGTATCATCAGCAAATTTAATGATAGAAGTGGAGCTGTGAGAGGACACGCAGTCGTGGGTGTATAGAGAGTATAGCAGGGGGCTCAGGACACAGCCCTGTGGGGCTCCTATGTTCAGGGTGATGGAGTTGGAGGTGAACTGGCCGACTTTCACCACTTGTGGTCTGGCGGTGAGGAAATCTTGAATCCAGTCACAAAGTGAAGTGTTTAGGCCGAGCTCTGAGAGTTTAACAGCCAGCTTGGTGGGGACTATAGTATTGAAAGCGGAGCTATAGTCAATGAATAGCAGCCTTACATAGTTGCCATTTTTGCTGTCAATGTGAGTGAGGGAGGAGTGCAGTACCTGAGAGATGGCATCATCAGTGGACCTATTTGGCCGATAGGCAAACTGAAGAGGGTCCAAAGTAGCAGGAATGGAGGAGCAAATGTGTTTCTTTAAAAGTCTCTCAAAAACCTTCATGACTGTCGATGTGAGGGCAACTGGACGAGTCATTCAAGCAAGAGGGTTTACTGTTCTTAGGCACAGGGATAATGACAGATTTTTTAACAGAAAAAATAACAGATTTTTTCACATTCTTCACATTAACTCTCTACACAAAAGCATAATCAATAATCAAGTACTGTACTATAAGAAACTTAAATAACCTGCCTTATCTGATAATGTAATAATGATATACTTTATGTATTATCCCTAATACCCTCAATCATCACATGTAAGGTCTTGAGTAAAGAACAAAAATGAGTGAAACCTAGCGGTATCTCACTGTCTTGGGCAGTATGTTGTCACGGTACGCACAGGGATCCAGGAACGAGGAGACGAGGATAACATAAACAGTAGACTTTACTAGGAGGTAGACAGACACAGATGATGGTTGGGGTACACACACTTCCATTGACATCTACAATAACCGACAGGAAACATGGGGCAGAGCAGACTTTAAATAGGGAGACTTAACAAGACACACCTGGAACTAAATCAAGACACAGACGGGGACTAATTAACTAATGATGACAGGAAACAGGAAGGACCAAATATGGGCACATAACACAAGGGTAAGGAAACACAAGGCAGAGGGAGACAAAGTCTGACATATGTAAGAGAGAAAACAGTCAAAAGCACATGATTGCATCTATACTGCTTGATTTATTTGGGACTGGAAATACAGTAGTAAACACAAACAACTCTGCTTAAAACCTCCAAACTTACAAAATGAGCGGTTTTACGTAAATATAGACGCCTTATTTCCAAGTAATGACAATGTAAATGCTATTAAAGTTATTCAAAGTACACCACTCACTCTGAAACGGCCCTAAAACTAAACTATATGAAGAACTAAATGTATTTAATAGAATTCAATAATTTCAGAACATTCTAAGAATCTTGCACATGCTCACATTGATTCAACATGGTATGAGTTAAACTATGGCTCTAAACAACAACAACAAAAATGTTCATCACAACAAAAGAATGCTGGCTAAATCTTGTCATGTTTCATCATACAAATACAGGCACAATGGGATGTCCAGCAAAGACATTTAGCCAAATATATAAAGCAAGGACTTGTATGAATTTCACATATTTATCAGCTTATAATGATATTTAGAATTTCCAGGCACTGATGTTAGATTCAATTTAAATGGTTCAATGACAACATGTAACATATGCATAAAATATAATAGTAGCAAATATCTGAGATGGAATGAAAAACATTCTACTATCAAACCCTAGTACATCTAAGAAAAAAAACAGCTGACTCAATCATACAAAAACGTTTTGTAGTGGATCACAGGCTAAGATGTACATCTCCACGAGTCAGTGAAGGTAAAATATATATGATTCTTTAAGCAGCTTCAGAAAATGTACACCCCAGAATAATTCAAGCTTCAAATAAGCATGTGTTTAGATATAACACACACCATCTTAAAAGGCATGACTGCGTGTGCATGGCTTAATATGAGAGCAAAAAAATATTTATATCTATTAGCTCTCTGTAATGCGGATGTAGTTCATGTTTGCCAGTGTCTCTGTTATACTTCTGTGAATAGTGGAGTCATTATTATTATGCATCATACTGCAAGTCTGTTTTAAGTATTAACTGCATATTGACCATTAAACTTCTGTAAATACAAAGAACTAAAAAACTAACCAATATCTGAATAACACAAAATATAAAGGCCATTGGATGACATAATAACACTTGTTGATATGGAAATTGATAAAAATACTTCTGGAAGGGGGTGGTTATAAGGACTGTTATACAGCTATCGTGCATCATTCAGCTGTCTGGCTACAGTCAGTATCTCTTTGGCCCCTTTGCTGAGCAGCAGCTTTCCGAGGTCCACTCCTAACTTCACTGCAGCGTCCTGGGATGCTTCTGACACCTTTAAAGCAGTGATGCCCACACGCTGGACCTTCTCGTCAACTTTCTCCTGCTCCTCAACCTGGTTATAATAAGGTTATAGAGGATCAAATCAGTGTACAATTCATAGAAGGATTTAGAATATTTTTGTCTCTGTATTGTTCTGGATTAACAACCTGATTGTCAGAGCTGATGCTTATCTGCATGGTCTCCTTCAGACTGTCTGAACCATCGAGACTGTACACCGCTCCAGTCAGGTACAGCTGTAAAATGATCACACGGTTATTCAGATCGGTCTTTCAGTCTTTCTAGTTGGGTAGATCGTAAAACAGCATGAAGCTCTTCACTACCTGTGTATCCTTAACTTCAGTGTAAACAGCAACTGGAACACTGCATCCCCCTTCCTATTAAAAATAGTTTAGTATTTAGTTATACTGTAAATAAAATAGATTCTATTTAATGACAATGTAATTTGTATTGTAATTAAAGTTAATGACAATGTAATTTGTATTGTAATTAAATTAAACTGTAATTTACTGTCGCTATACCTTAAAAAAAAATATTTAAAAAGTTTGAAAGTTATTATTAAATATTTACAATACCATTTAAAAGTTTGGGTTTAGTAAGAATTTTTTATTTGTTAAAATAAAATGTCATTTAATTAAAAACATCACTGATTAAGCAGCACAACTATTTTTGCCATTGTGATTCTCCATTAAAATATTTCTTGTAGGGCGGCAAATCGATTAATCGCAATTACTCGCATTCAAAATAAACGTTTATGTTTACATACTATATGTGTGTGTATTGTGTATATATAAATACACACACATATATGTATATATTTTAAGAAATATGTATATATTTATACTTGTATGTCATTTATATTATATATAAATATAATTATATTATAAAATATATATTGTATATAAATATAAATCTAACATATTTTCCCTTAATATATACACATGATATACATAATAAATATACATAGTACACACATAGTAGAAACTAGGGCTGCAAAATGATCAATCGCGATTAATTGCATTCAGAATAAAAGTTTATGTTTACATACTATATATGTGTGTATAGTATGTAAACATAAACTTTTATTCTGAATGCAATTAATCATTTTGCAGCCCTAGTTTCTTGAGCACCATATCAACATTTTAGATCAATGTTTGAAGGATCATGTGACACTGAAGACTGAAATAATGATGCTGAAAACTCAGCTTTGCCATTACAGGAATAAATTAAATGTATTTTAAAATGCAATAATATTTCACAATATTACTATTTTAACTGTATTATTTTAATCAAACAAATGCAGCCTTGGTTGGCATAAGAGAACTTCTTTTCAAAAATGTTACAAATCTTACCGACCTCAAACTGTTGAAAGACAGTGTATTCTTTTATTAATTATGAATGAATTCAAATATTAAAACAAAAAATACCATCACGTCATTGATCAAAAAATAGGTGTGAGGAGTATTATAGTGCAGCAGGATGCCTACCAGGTGTTTGAGGAAGGCTCTCTCTGCGATGCATCTCAACACGGTGTCCAAGTCATTTAATACTGACACCATTTCCAGGATGTCCTGGTCTCGAGCTCTCACTTCGATTGCTAGAGCGCCCTTTAACATGACAGTAAGAGCAGCATGTAAGGTTCAATGTAATGGTACAAATGCACTCACTGTTGTGCCGGAGATCAGGACAAAAGCAGCACTGAATGTAACCCACCTGTCCAACTGCATACATGCAATCATCATGCCCAAGGATCTGAAGCAAGAGGACAACCACAGAGGTCAGTATGCTTTATAGAATTGCTTATCAATTAAATGATGCAATAATCTTTATTGTATTTGCATTCTAGGTTAATTAAAGGAGGATAGAGGCACCTGGCTGATGCGATTCTCCCAGCCCATTCTCCGAAGACCAGCTGCTGCTAAAATGATGGCTGAAAAGTCATCTTTTTCATCCAGTTTCTTTAGACGAGTGTTGAGATTACCTCTCTGAAACACAACTGTTAAGGTGTAACCTCACACCAAACATCAAGTGCTTGTTAATACACTGAAATGACAATTTAGTTGTTATCTGCATATACATACAATAGCAGGACAAGTTTGTTTTAAATTCTGCACTGAAAGATACAATGTCTTTAAACTCTAGATGAGGAAATCTCTTCTTTAGCTGTGCAGCCCGGCGAAGAGAACTGGTACCTACAACACTTCAAATATAAAATATTGAATTTATTATTCAAGAAAACACAAATATCAAATATATCACTACTAGCGCTGTCAAACGATTCATCCTAAATCATCCAAAATAAAAGTTTTTTGTTTACATAATATATGTGTGTACTGTGTATATTTATTATGCATATAAATACACACACAAGCATGTATATATTTAAGACAAATAATTTGTTTTTATTTTAAATATATTTATATATAATATACATTATATGAATATAAATATATAAATGCATTGCAAATATATGTAAATATTTTCGAAATGATATACTGTATGTGTGTATTTATATATACATAATAAATATACACAGTACACACATACATTATGTAAACAAAAACTTTTAATCGTCTTGTAGCCCTACAAGAAACATTTTAATGGAGAATCACAATGGTGAAAACAGTTGTGCTGCTTAATCTGTGATGATTTTGTTTTTCACAGATTAAAAGAAAATCTGTAAAAAAAAAAAACTTCTAACGATTTTTTTTTTTGCCTAAGGATTAATTGCCATTAATCGTTAGAAAGCACAAAGCACTATCATTAACAAATTTGGGGGTGGATAGAATTGTTACATATTTTTCAATGAAGTCTTTTACGCTTAGCAAGACTGCTTTTATTAGAACAAAAAACAGTAACCACAGAAATATTGTGAAAAATTATTACATTTTCAAATAACTGTTTTCTATAAGAATATATTTTAAAATGTAATTTATTCCTGTGATGCAAAGCAATCATTATTAATATCAATGTTGATTTTTTGATAAACAAAAAGCACAAAAGAACAGCATATATTTGAAATATAAATATTTTGTCACATTATTTATGTTAATTATCACTTTTGAACAATTTACTAATGCATCTTTGCTGAATGAATCTATCAATATCTTTTATACTTCTATTTAACTTTCAGCTTTTAAATGCTACTGTACTTTAATATATATTTAATAATAAAGTTCTGTGCACTGGCCACCGCTTTTACCTCTTGTTGGCTAGAGAGCCTAGACATTTGCCTTTATGTTTGGGGTGCAAGACAACAGCATCATAGGGGTTTTCTCGCCTTTGAAGAGAAGGAAATGTTAATCACAATGTTGACCATACATTAAAGGATTTGCAATGAGCAATACCCTATATCAGTTTTTCCATACACTTTAATAGTTATTTATTAACTTATAAGTTGGCGTTTGTCTGTAACATGGCATACCAAGCTACTTTTAAGATAAAAGACTCTTCAGATGTGGAGGAACATATAAGCACTTCTGAACACAGAGATACTATTGTGATCTCCTTACTTCAGCACAGATCCTATAGTGAAGCCCACCGGAAGAACAGTTGGCAAGTCTTTCAAAGAGTGCACGACCAGGTCCACCCTATAGAAACAAACATTACAACAGCATTATTCATACGGAGTCATAGTGTAGCACCCCTGAAACATCAAATGAACCAATGAACAAATCTGTACAGAGTGCAAAGTATACATGAATGATATAAAGAAGTGGACTCACTCATTTTCTTCCAAAGCATTTTCCAGTTCCTTCGTGAAGAGACTCTTTTCACCAATCTTTAACACAAATACATATAGTAATATTTACAAAACTAATTCATTACAACATATGTCTAACTTTATTGAATAATTAATTATTCTACTTTAATTTGGACTTACTTTGGATAAAGCAGTGTCAAGTATTTTATCTCCTGTTGTTGACATAGCCACTGAAACAAAATAAAAAGATTGACGTGGAAAACAATTTAAGGAGAGTGAATATTAACTATATCATCCATGCATACTTGGCGATGATCTCTTACATATTTCAAAATGAACATCAGGGTGTAACTCCTTGAGTTTCTCTACAACGCTGTCAGTCTGAATTCGAGCCAGCTGAAAAGGGGAAAAAGGTTCAACAATACTTAATTTCCTTTTAAAGCTAATCTTTTTGTTGAGGGCTGTAACTGGAATCTTTACTTAAACTAAGTAATATTGTACCCACCCTAACAAAGACAGAAATCTTATCAAAGCCATCACCACAAGTGGCCCACCCAATCAAACTTACAAACACACTTTTGCCTATGCAACACTAACATCTAAGTGATGATGAGGCAAAATATACAGACATCATTTATAATATGGGAAGTAAAATTAAAAACTTATTGAGAATATTATAATTGACACATTGGTACTTAGAACACATGGATTATTCCAATGACAAGTAGTCATAAAACTGAAACGTGTACATTTACATTTCTCCAATTTATCAGTTGATGAAAATGGTTAGATATTTTAGCAATATTTTAGATGATCTCATTTGCATGTATACTACAGTTTAGAATTTTGGGATCAGGAAACTTTTAATAAGTAAATACTTTAATTCAGCAAGGATCTTTTAAATTGATCAAAAGTATCAATAAAGATATTTATACTACATAAGATTTATATGGTCTAAATTGTGTTTTTTATTAGTATTATTGTCAAAGAATCCTGAAACAAATGTGCTACAATTTCCCGAAAAACATCAAGCAGCATAACTGTTTTCAACATTGATAATAATACGAAATAGTTATTGAGTATCGACATATTACAATGATTTCTGAAAGATCATGTGACAATGAAGACTGGAAATTTATAAATATATTAAATATAAATATATTAAAATATATAACAACAACAAATTTCACAGAGCATTTGAAATGACTATATATTAAATAAAATTAGCCCATGTACAATAATTAAGATAATTTACCTGGCTTTTTCTGGTGCCAACACGGATCACCCTGCTGACTTTACCATCAGCATCCTGTAAAAGAAGGATTTTAAGCAAAAATCAGTACCAACACAAATATCACAGACTAACATGTTCATTTGGATTATGGTCTGACCCTAATGTATTTATAAAGTCCATCTGCCATTGTAGTGAATTTAGCTGGAGTCTTCAGAGGAAGAGAAAGCCGTGTACAGAGAATAGGAAGCAGGACAGACTGATGAAGGAGGCACTACACCCCAGTGTCCTGGCTTCAGTAGATAAGACAATAATGCCTATTCACTGTGTCCGTTACACACAAGGGAGGAGTAAAGAACACATTCAATAAAGAGATTTAGAATGAGAGAATATTAACGTTACTAAAACTTTTTGAGTAGAGGTGGTTTAGAAGTAACTTCTCATTAAACACTAGACCTAAACCAAAATAACAATTATGCCATAATCGCATAAGTTAACTAACGGAGCTGCACTGTATGGTTTACGAGTGATGTAAAATAAAAATGGTTCAATTAGAGTTCAATTTGGTATTGATTAACTTACTCTGTCAAAATGACTTCTCCAATGTTGAGTAACGTTAGCGAATGAATGAAAACATACCTGTAGTAGGTTTGTCTTTTCCGACATTTTGCAATCTCAAAATGAATCTCGAAGAAATTAAAGTAATTTCTCAATCGTGATTGTAAATGACAAATGTCATTCGCGACTGTTACCGGTTGAGCGTGACTTCCGTAAAGTGCGGCGATTTGAATTTCAAAATAAAAGTCACACACTGTTGTACCCTCACAGCGAGATGGTCCTCTTGTAACACAAGATCCAGGGGGCGAGGTTGGATTCAGATCCAACTCCTCCCACCTTATATATACCGAAAACCACCCACCTCTACCCCCTGATCCCTAAACCCACCCATCTCCACCCCTAAGCCTACCATGTCCACCCCTAGATGTGGATCCAACCCCGCCCCCTGGAACTTTGTTCTGCAGTGAGGGGCAATCGCAGACTAGAAAATAAGACTTTTATTTTGAAGACTAAGTATTGCAGAAACGGAAGTTAACACAGTAAACGCGGTATCGTTTGTGTTCTTACTTCATTCACTCACTTTATATATTAGAAGTCACTGAATGAGCACGATGGCGGAGTATGACTTATTTCACAAACAGACTATGTCTATAATGACGCTTTTGATAGAAACAGTCCTAGACGAGATTCAGAACGTTTTTGAATGTCGCCCGTCTCACACTGAAATCAGTAACGTTAGTGACCGAGATCCGATATTGGACATGAATGAGAAACAACGCAGACTGGTACGTTTACTTTCATTCTGCAGATATATTGTATGCTATTTAATTATCAACAAGTTGTGATTAACCAGACAGCCTATTTCAGACAGACTTTCTCTGTGTTTAATAATATAATAAGTAATTATATTTCATTTTTTTTAAAGAAATGTTGAGATTCATCCTGCTAACGTTAGTTAAAAAAAACTAAACGTTTATGCAAAACTGAACATTTATGAAGAAGTCCAGATGAATTAATCAGTAGTTATTATTTGTTGCAGGCAAAGCTCTCAGCTGTGATGGAGACCTTTACCAAGGTGGCTGTTCAAAAAATATGCAACGTCTTCAGTTATTGCTTTGCACTTAACAAAACTCAGTTTGAGGGTTTTAAGAGTTATGTAAATGATGATGATGTAATAAATGTAAAAGCATTGGTGAAGGAGCATGAGAAGAAACCAGAAAGAAAAAAACGTCAAGCTGTCAGAGATGTGCCTGGTAAGACATCCTGCATTTATTTTAATGTCACATGTAAGAAGATTTAATCCACTGTAATCTTAACTGTAGTAATTTCATTCTCCTCCGATTCTGCAACTGTAGCTCCATCGGTGTCTCTGAAGAGACCGAAGCGGCTCACTGTATTACCTGAAGAAACTGTTCTACCACAAGATTCGGTTAAACGCCAGGAGGTGAGTTAATTATTCAAATGATTTAACTCTTTGATTTTTGCTAAAATGCTTGGATATTCATACTGATTTGATTTGTTCTCTCAGTGTGCAAAGGAGAGTCAAGTTTCTGAATTTTGTCCTGAATCGTCAAGTAGTGGACAAGAGAACCCAGTGCAAGCATTTTTTATAGGTATTTACTGCACAGATTTGATATCTGTGTGTACTATCTATATAAGCCATTTATAAATTGATAAAAAATCAATTAATTTATTAATTTAAACTGTACTTCAGTATTATCTGTATCTAATATGCTGATTTGCTGCTCAAGAAACATATCTTATTATTACCGATGTTGAAAACAGTTGTGCTGCTAAATACTTTTGAGGAAAGCATAATTGTTTTTTTTCAGGGTTCTTTGATGAATAAAAAAAATCTAATTTCATTTATTTGAAATAAAAATATTTTGTAATAGTTAGTGACTTTGGATCAATTTATTTTGTCCTTGTTAAAGTATTACATTCCTTTAAAAAAAAATCTGTTTTCTAAATTATTATTAGCTAGACATACTTTTAGCTTTCAGTAATTGGAACCCTGTCAATGTTTTGCAGTTGAATACAGTACTATCGCCTCTGAAGAGGACCAGCAAGGTGAAGTAAGCACACAAGCAGTGCAAATAAGTGCAAAATCTGAAAAAAACAAGAAGACAAAACCATATGACTGTAAAGAGTGCGGAAAGAAATATTTCTATAGACACTCACTAGATCAGCACATATGTGGCCATTTAAAAGGGCCTCACAGTTGTGAGCAGTGCGGGAAGGTGTTTAAATACTTGAAAGGGTTAAGACAACACCTACTGAATCACACAGAGAAGAAAGGGATCTGTAAGACATGCGGGAAAGCCTTCGCGAATCTTAAGATGCACGAACGTGTCCACCTGGAAGTGAAGCCCTTTCTGTGTTCCACATGTGGACACAGCTTCACCGTAAAGGGAAGTTTACTGGCACACCAGAGGATCCATACAGGTGAAAAACCATACAGTTGTGAGATCTGCGGGAAGCACTTTACACACTCAAGCAACCTCGCCTGCCATCTGCTCACTCATTCCAATGACAGACCGTGGAAATGCAGCCTCTGTGACAAGACTTTCAAAACTGAAAAGAAAATGAATATGCACCAGCTCGTGCATACAGGAGAGAAACCCCATGCATGTAACAAATGTGGGCAGAAGTTTGGCCACATTACAAATCTCAGAAGGCATCTCCTCGTGCACAGCGGTTTGAAACGCCACGTCTGTGAAATCTGTTCCAAGCAGTTTTATCAGAGCAAGTCTCTGAAGAGGCATATGGGAATACATGGTGCTCTGAAGTCATTTATGTGTGAAATATGTGGGAAGAGCTTTGTTTTTAACTATGCCCTACAGAAACACTTACTCACACATAGTGATAAAGCCAATCTGAATGGCAAATCTAACGATGGGAAGTCTTTCCCGTGTGATGAATGTGGAAAGTGCTACAGCTCGACCGCAATGCTCAGAATACATCAGAGACTTCATACGGAAAAGGATCCGTACATGTGTAGCATCTGTGGCAAAAGCTATAGCAGCTTGTATTCGCTGAAGGAACATGAGAAGCTTCATTCGGGGGTGACACCGTTCAAGTGTGACATCTGCGATAAGACCTTTACTCAGAAAGTTGGTTTGAAAATGCACGAGGTTGTTCATACCAAAGCTAAAGCATACAGATGTACTGTTTGCGGAAGCCAGTTCGGCCTTCCCCACAGTCTGAGACTGCATATGCGCATTCACTCCGGTGAAAAGCCACACAAGTGCGAAACGTGCGGAATGTGCTTTCGCTTATCTGGAAACTTAAGGCGACACGAGCGGATCCACACTGGCGAGAGGCCGTTCAGCTGTGAGGTGTGTGGGAAAAAGTTTGTGCAACTCAGCCATGTGAAGGCTCATATGCAAATCCACACGGGTGTCAAACCCTACACATGCCAGAAGTGCGGGAAGAAATATGCATACCGTAGAAATTATAATGATCACAAATGTGTACCTGTGTGAAAAAAGATGCTGCCTTAGTAGTAAGTATACTACACCACCTGTCAAAATGATTGATTGAGGGGCGGGGCTTCCGGTATAGGGGCGGGACTTCCGGTATAAGGCGGGACTTCCGGTGTAGGCGGGACTTCCGGTATAAGGCGGGACTTCCGGTGTAGGCGGGACTTCCTGTATAGGCGGGACTTCCTGTATAAGGCGGGACTTCCTGTATAGGCGGGACTTCCGGTGTAGGCGGGACTTCCTGTATAAGACGGGACTTCCTGTATAGGCGGGACTTCCTGTATAAGGCGGGACTTCCGGTATAATCAATCATGTTGTCATGACAGTAGGTTTTGATGTTTTGACAGGTGGTTTTGATGGTTTTGATGTTATTGACAGTAGGTTTTGATGATTTTGACAGGTGGTTTTGATGGTTTTGATGTTTTGACAGCAGGTTTTGATGGTTTTGATGTTTTGACAGTAGGTTTTGATGATTTTGACAGGTGGTTTTGATGGTTTTGATGTTTTGACAGCAGGTTTTGATGGTTTTATGTTTTGACAGCAGGTTTTGATGTTTTGATGATTTTGACAGTTGGTTTTGATGGTTTTGATGTTTTGACAGCAGGTTTTGATGATTTTGACAGGAGGTTTTGTTTTTGAAGGCTGTATAATAAATGACAGAAGGTTTTGTCTTTTGAAGGCGCTGTTATCAGGAAATTCCCTCCACCCACAGCGTATATAAATGGGTCAGCGTGTTCTACATCAATCAGAAAGAGAAAACATGAGCTACATGAGCATGGACTGTTTATCGCCCCTAAATCCCCAGAGGCGGGGTGAGCAGCAGGACGACGGACAGTCTGATGGCCAGTCTGACTATGGCACCGAGAAAACCTTACGGTCACGTCCGTTTGACAAACTTTCTCCATGAACTTTCGGAATGGACTAAAGGTGAATTTATGATGAGCAGTAACCGTGTATTCGGGTACAAATTTCATAAATCAACTCGAGTTGTTATACTCTACACCACCGACAACGCAGGCGAGTTTCAGCCGGGAAGGCAGCGTGTGTTGTATTTCCTGAAAAGACTGGTCATTATTTTACAAATTTGTCTGGAAGGATCTGAACAGCGGCGAAGAGCCTTTGTACATTTCAGAGTGGGACGGGTAGACCCGAAATGTCCGTGCAGCGTGGTAGGTGACCACGCTAAAAAGAACCCAGATGATTCTGTCTACATATTCTGCTGTAAAGACAAGACAAAGCTCAACAAAAATCGGTCAGGGGTCGTCCTGCCTAACGAGCATAACGATCTGTATGAAATGCAATTTTTGTTCAAGTGGCGCGATCTGGATCTGCTGGCGGTATTTTTTCAATAATAAACAAGATGTTCAAATGGTGCGAGCTGCATGGCTACAACAAAATTAAAGTGCAGCTGTTCCACCCTGAGAGATGCGTGCGCAGCAGTACATACGCGCGCTATTCCGCCCCCATTTACTACGGACATCCGGAAGCTCGCCGGTCAGACCCTCCCAGGCGTCGTTTATAAACCATGGCTGCAGTGCTACGACGTCCCGCCCTTTACTACATTTGCAATAAAGTCAGTGACCAGACCCTCTCAAGCAGCATTTATAAACCATGGCTGAAGACGGCGCTTCATTACCCGCTCATGTGTGTAGCTGCGGCATCTCCTTCGGCAGCATTCTCGACCCTCCTGGCGACAACGCAGCGACCATTGCCTGACTTTCCCCCTTGGACCATCGGACCTCCACAAAGATTGGGAATCGGACCTCCAAAACGACTGGGGTCCGGCTAACATCGTCAACCCCTCCAAAGACTGGCTGGATAAATTGGGCTCAGACCTCGGATCACACAACCTGACTTACCTTCCCATCGCTAAAGCCGGTCTCGCCACTAAAGCCGGTCTCGGCGCTACAGACGGATGTTTCAGCGGCGTCGGTTCAAAATCATAAAAGCAGCGACCGTGGTGCTGCTGGAACATCTCATCGGCGATAAGCTGAAGGAAGACTGCGAGGGTGTGCGATTGACCATCCTAGCCAGCTGCAACATTCCTGTCTGTTTGACCCTCCCAACTTCTACTTGACACACACTTTGACGAGCTGTCAGGCAAGCTGTTTAAGCCCTTTTTCATTCCATCATCGGTATTCTCCTAAACCGCTGTGGGTTAAAATCTCACCCCATCGTATCCAAGGGACAGTCGGGACTATTCTGCACGAATTAAAAAGGCGACCATTCATAGTTGCCAAGCTAGAAGAAATCAGGCTGAAACTTCTGGACAAACCCTGCAAGGAAATAGTCTCGACGTCGTTGATCTCTGGCAAGGTCTTTCAATTGTGAATGGCGGTGACCAAGTCAGCTCCAGCATGGGTGTAGCCTCTAGCCTAAGGAGCTGTATGGAATTCATGTTTAAAGAGCATTACAGGCGGCAGTTGACTGAGCTGCTGTATAAGATTATTGCGGACGCAGCCCACCCGATATTCCAGTTGACCACAACACTACGCGTGAGGCAAATCTCAAGAAAAATATGGTGTTAATAAGAGGACTGGCTAATTCATGGGACGATTTGGCGGATAAATGTGTTGATGGTACCGACCCCTGATGTAATGATAAAAGGGTTCTAGATATGATGATTGAATCACAATGTCGATCGAAATCACCGATGTGTTGTGTACTTACCTATGTGGCGGATGTATGTACTGAGTTGATCTTGAATGAAAGCGATGATGATGAAATTCAAAAACATGCCGATATTCATGAGACCGTTGACAAAATTGTCGTAATGTATGTTGATTACATCCTAGACAAAAACATGATGGCCTGCGACTTTCTGTTCTGGTTAGACTATCATTGATGTCATTATTACTAACTATTTGCTACATTATTCTTTTTACTAACCATTCTTAGTTAGTGTGTTGTATTATATCCATTTTACTTTCGTGTATCATTTTACTTAGATTGTATTAATACCATTTACTTAGATTTTGCATGCATCCTGTAACGTTTTTAATAAAAGATTGATTCAAACTACTTATGCAGCGTTATTCTTTTGCATCGGTTGAAACGACAGCATGTCGGAGCTCATGAAAAAGGCTTATTATACACCGTCAACCCGGCTCTCTAGGGGTAAAAACGATTAAAAGACGCCGTCTTAAAGATAGCGGCGTCCGTCTAAGCGATAAAGAGGTTTCAGAATGGTTGGCTGGTGAGGATGCTTACACATTACACAAAACAGCACCTATAAAATACAAACGAAATAGAGTGGTTGTGTACGGGATCGATACACAGTTCCAGGCCGATCTTGTCGACATGAGTGCCTACGCCAAGGATAATGACGGTCATAAATACCTACTGACATGCATAGATGTATTTAGCAAGTTCTCATGGGTTCGAGTTTTGAAGAATAAGAGCGGCATTGAGGTTACTAAAGCGTTCCAGTCTATACTCAAAGAGGGTCGTGTGCCTCAGAAATTGCAGACGGATCAGGGAAAGGAATTTTTTAACAAACATTTTCAAGATGTGATGAAAAAGCACGACATTAACCACTTCGCTACCGCTACGGATTTGAAAGCCAGTGTCGTGGAGCGATTTAATAGAACATTAAAAAGCCGCATGTGGAGATTTTAACGGCTACAAATTCCGCCGATACATAGATGTTTTACAAGACATTATTCAAGGGTACAACACCAGTTATCACCGAAGTATCAGAATGAGACCCGTGGGCGTCGACAAAGTAAATGAGGGTCAAGTGTTTCAAAACTTGTCGGCGATATAAAGAAGCAGAAGAAGACCGTATTTAATTTCAAAGTCGGCGTCGTCAGGATTTCTAAAGTGAGAGGCCCGTTAGCCAAGGTTATGAGCAGAACTACACGGAAGAATTTTTACCGTATCTTCGTGTATTCCACGTCAACCCCGGTCTACAGACTCAAGGATTATGATGGCGATGTCATCGAGGGGTTTTATGAAGAAGAGCTGCAAAAATAATTGTGAGTAAAACAAATCTTTTAAGGTGGAAAAGATTTTAGGTCAGAAAAACAAGGAAATCTACGCTTGTTTTAGTGAAATAGCTAGGATGGCCTTCAAAATTTAATAGTTATATAGATAAAAAACTCTGCTGGACTTGCAATCTCCTTAAACGCACCGTCGTTAACGGATGAGACCATACGGCGAAGGACCGTCATGGAGGATCACGGGTTCTACGTCACGTTGCCGTGCAATGCGTCGTCGTCGGTTTATCCTGAAAATCGTATATCCAGCTATACAACCAGGTTGGCTAAAGCTATAAACTTGAAAGGACAATGGGAAGTCGGACTCGCGAAATCGAATATCCTAGAAGTTGGTACAACTTTAATGGAGATGGGCATTTCATCCTACATACGGCTCCGGAACCCCGGATAGCAATCCCTCAAATATTGGTTTTCTATAATTACAAAATTATACATAAGCGGAGGGTACTACGCAAACATTCGTCGATCCTCCGGGCTATAAATCAACTCGCACCAGCGGCCGTATTGAATCATGGAATTAAAAAACAAGGTGTATCTGACCGCGAAACCCAACATTTCAATGAGTTTCCGGGAAGACTCGCCACTATTTTAGGAATGACGCTAAAACCTCTCGGAGGTTTAAACTATCATAAAGAACCCGATTTTACATAAGCGTCATCATGTCGCTCCTCATCAATGCGATATCAACGCAGGGTTCTACACAATGTATGTTTACTCCGACATCATCCAATACCAAGCGGTCGGAGATTCTTACGTTCCCCTTTTGAGATGCGTACATATAACGGGTAAAGGCAACGACGCGGTCATTGCTAGATCGACAACCCCATTACGCATCGATCAGCAAGGATCACATCACCAGCATCGTCATAGAGTTGAAGGACGATCAAAACCACAAAGTACCATTTTCTTACGGGAAAGTCATCGTAAAACTACACTTTAAACCAAAAATATTTCTATTCTTTAAAAATGGTTTATTATAGACCGGAGAGCCCAATACCGCGGACTATGTGAGCTATTACCAAAATCAGGCCGGCTGCGGTTTACCGGGTTATTCGGGATCGGGAGTTATATGCGGTGCGGGGTTAGGAGGTCTATTCAGAGGGCTGTTCAGGATGGCGTACCGTTGTTAAAGAGGATTTAGCTTGGCGAAACCACACCTAAAATCGGCAGCTAAAAATATAGTATCCGGACGTCGTCTCAAACGTTTTGGACGCTCGCATAGCGATAAAGCTCAAGGCGGGTCCGGTCTGATGGTCATGGCGACGTAAGAGAATGTCTAAACCGCCGGGTGTGAGGAGGCGTGGTCAGCACGGCTGCGCCGAAGAAGAAGAAAACAGTGCGCGGATCAAACAAGCGCTCACCGTCGCAGAAAGCGTAAGAGGTCTGTCAGTCAAACGTGTCGATCAAGAGAGCCACAAAATCCATATTCTAACATGGCGCTACTGCATCGCATGTCGGAGAATGCATCAAGTCCGAGCTGGACTTATTTTCGGTCCCGCTGACACAGACCGTTATTGAGAAAAGGCTATTTAGAAGTATCCCCATTATCGGCCATATCGGGCTCTGCACCATTGGAATTTTTATCGCAGGCAGCGGCGATGATTATGTGGATCTCAATAACACGATGATCTATCTACGGGTGAAAATCACGAGACCTAACGGGAAGAGATTGCACACCCTGCGAAGTGGGTCTAATCAACTACCCGGAGCCACTATATTTTCACAAGTCGGCGTGACCCTCGGCGATCGTCTGATTTCTCAGAGTTCGAGCACTTACCCTTATCGCTGTATCATCGAGAGTCTGATCAACTACGGTAAAGATACGTTGGAATCTGTCTTCAGCGCTGGATTGTTCCATAAAGACACGGCGGGTCACATGGATGTTCAAGACCCCGCAGGCCATAACGCAGGGTTGTCGAAGAGATCGGGTTACACCAGCGAAAGCAAGGAGGTGGAACTACTTGCCCCCATACACAGCGATATATTCTTCCAAGAGAAACTTATGATAAGCGGGTTGATATCAAGATACGACTTATTCAAGCAAAAGATGAATTCTGTCTGATGAGGGCCGACGATGTGGCTTACAAATTAAATATAGTGTCGCATCCCTATTTGTCAAGAAAGTTACTGTATCACCACCGGTGAGACTGGCTCACGCTCAGGCGTTACTCTCGACAACGGCCAAGTACCCTGTCGATAGGGTCAGTCTAAAATCGTTCTCCATACCGGCCGGCTCTCGTGTTTGAATCAGGAAAATCTGTTTTAGCGCTACCAAAGTCTGTCGTCATTGCTATGGTGACAACGATGCATTCACCGGTTCCTACACAAAAATCCATTCGCGTTCAAACATTACGATCTGGAATTCTTAGCCGTCTCGTCGACGGTCAACAATATCCCTCCAAGCCTCTACAACCTAATTTCGAAGCTGGTTCGGCAGCGAGAATATTATCAGTTGGTGATGACGACCGAGACACCTTAAAGACCAACCGCTCTGTATTGGCAGGAATGATTTCCTGAGCGGATACACACTTTACGCATTTAACCTCACGCGGACGAAGAGTGCGGTCAGCACATTTCCCTCATCAAGTCCGGGAATATCAGAGTCGAGCGTTTCAGAAAACCACTGCCGAATACCATTAATTTAATTGTTTACGCGGTATTTGACAGCATCATTGAATTGTCTAACCGCCGCCAGGTACTGATAGACTACTATTGAGATGAACACACTGCAACTCACCGCCATCATGGATAAAATTACATGCAGGACTCATTTTCTCGGCGTTCTACCGGCGATCAACTACCCAAAAACCCATGAGGATCTTACCGTCGGCCTGTATCATTAACACTCACCCTGCTAGGCTACCAGGTGAGCACTGGATCGCCGTTTATTTAACCCAAGGCGGGCCCACGTGTTTTCGACAGCTTGACAATCCGCCCAACAGCCATCGCTTTCCAACCACCATCAATAACTTTCTGGCAGCCAGCGGCGCGGCGTATTATATTCCGACAGGCGAGTCAGGATTATTCGCCGGATACCTGCGGTCAGCACTGTGTGTTTTTTCTATATCATTTAGCCAGAGGATACGACTATAACCATGTGATGAAACTATACACCGATGATTATATTAAAAATGATAAAATGGTGTCCCTATTTGTGAAGAGATTAAGACCGTATGTTTGTAATGATAAAATATTTTCCTGCGTTCACTGTGTGCAGACATGTCTGACATATAAATAAAAAAATCTTAAAACCATTATATTTTTAATCGTCTTTTTATTGAATCATAAGATACATATTAATGCACACACACACACACACACACACACACACACACACACACACACACACACACACACACACATGAAAGGATTCGTTAAAATTCCAACCATTGTCTTGGATCGATAGTCGGGGATTTAAACACAGAGTCTTCGGACTCTGGAAACACAGAGCGTGAATGTCTTCGTGCTCTTTTAGAAGGTCTGACACGGGGCGGGGTGTCGGGTTTACTCTTTAGAGATTTAATTGTGCTCCTGACCTGTTGATTCGGCACTGTAGAAAAAGGGATGTTTAATTCGGCAAAGGCACGTGAAACTCTGACCATCCTACAGGTCTCCGGTTATCACGAACCTTTTGGGGCCGTGACATTTTTAACAAATCGACCATGTGTGAGCCTTGTATGGCTTTACCCTGAACACAAACTCCCGATTCGTTCCACGCTTAGTCCTTTAGCTTTAGACATCTTGTCTAATATGTATCTGCTGTTTTCACACTTCTCGAAGGTACATTCTTCAGAACTTCATCCACCACATGCTCCTCAGCACCGTCGTCTTGACGCTAGCCACGGATCGGTACTTCATCTTTATGAGTGGGGTCGGGTACTGCGTTAAAACACCGCTCTCGCGATCGCCTTGTTTAACGATGGTCAAAAACCTGCTCAGGGTATTTGTGTAAAGTTTTGCTTTTAAATGCGGGTTCAAATCAGTGCGGAGTAAAATATTTCTCATGGCGGCGTCCAAATCGTTTTCCACGCTCTGTTGAATAGTCTCGCGAACATTTTCAGTTCTCGCCTTATCCAGTTGATGCTGCGGGACTAAATACATCTTCTCGGCGTACTCCATCCTATCTGTTTGCTATCAAGCTCGAAAGAAAGTGGCGGCGCTCAGGAGCGGTAAAGGAATCCACCCTTCTGGTTGAAGACTCGTTTCTTTGCCGCTATGCCGATTTTTTATCGGCTACAAATTTAATTTCGGCTTTTCTCTTTTCAGTTTTCGGTACTGTTGCGGATTGACCGGAATAGTCCCGTAGAGGATGTTAAGCGCCACTTCACACAGCGATAAAATGAATTCGTCGGACGCCCGATTGTAAAATAAAGGCGCCGTTGTTTAGGAGATGCTTTATGTAGCAGTTTTAACACCGGCAGATGTTTACAAAGTCTGGCGGACATGGTGATTGATCCGCGTCTTCTTCTTTTTCGGGATATAAACCACTTGACGGTCGGAAAGCAATCCTGTTCTGAGACGGTACTGCTCGGGAGTTTTGCTTTATAGTCTATCATTATGTAGCCGAAAGGTTGGTTGACGCATCGTGGTAACACTCCATAAAGTATTTTGTGTTTCCGGGTACATTTGGCGTCCTAGCATCGCTACTTGATTGACGTCCGAGGATTTTAAACAGAATCATATAATTGGCGTTTAAGCTGATGGTTCGGCTGGATTTACCCTGTACAAATAAATTTTGCACTATATAAATAGCGCTAAGATTGCGGTGATGGACGTACTGCGTAAACACCCTTTGAAGCTCGAATTTGCGCTGGCTTGCTGCATCAAATCATCACGATGAGAAGATTTGGTTTAGTGACGGGTAGCAAATCATCATCATTCAGACTCTCTGGTATTCCTTGCACAAATTTAATGTCGTACAATTTAAGCACATCATCGTACAAAGGCTGCCAACAATCATACAACCAAACAATGTTTTCAATTTTCTTGAAATTAAATTCAAACCTTTTTCCAACAAAAGTTTCACAAAATAAGACTTTCCAGAATTGGACGGTCCGCTTATAACACAACTAAATGGATGTTGTAGTCTGAAATCAAAATCGGAAACATCCATCGACCCTCTGTGCATCATCATCATCTGATCAGTAGCCATAAGGGCGTGGTGAAATCGGGCAAAAGTCTGCGTTTATTATACACCACCTTAAACCTTTTAACGACTGATTTGTTGTGCAACGTGAGAGTCTTTTATCCCTCACAATGTTTTCTGTGTGAGCCAGGATGTATTTGGTACTATCATGCGACGTCACATAACTGTCAACCAGACCAATCAGGGTTTCCAGGCGGATGGCTTGGGAATTTTTAGCATTCAGCGTTATCCCTTAGCTTTCATACACACTTTCCCTTTGGACGCCTGGAAACCGTGACGATTTAGGGCCGCTAGCGCAAAACTCTGTAATAAAATCCCCATCGTCTATTTCTCAGCTCGCCCAAATGATCACCCAGAGGCGGCTCCCAGTCGCCGTCCCTAGACACAAACACAACGCTGTCTGTGTCCGAGTAAAGAAGACGGTCACCGAGTCTGTCCATCAATTCGCATAATTCCAGTCGGGCGTGTGCTGTGGTGAACGCACCAATAAACACGTTAACGCCGCGACCCTTACAAACATCCTCTTTGTTGGGTTTATGCTGGACGAGAGCCACGTCGTCTGAGACGAATGAGAAATACGACAAGGTGTCGGTATTACCGAAAACGATTCTGGTGAAATCTTCGGCTCGCTCACCAGAGTCGCTTGAGGTAAGTTTGGTCTTAAAGAGAACCTACCCCACAAGCTGTTCAAAATAAGTTTGGTGATCGCTCTGGGCAGCGTTGTGCTTGATCTTTTGGGTCGAGTTGAATCCCTCTTTTCAAAATATTCGCGAATGTAAGTTTCTCTCTCAGCGTCCGTGACAACATTCGACGGGTAACCCGACGCTTGTTGTTTCAACCGCAAAACGTTTTGACGTATTCGACAAACAACGTGTCTGACTGTTGTGGAAAATGCCAAACCTCGTCAATCTTGGCTACCACATAACCCTTCTCGATGGCTTTTAAAAGCTCAATGGATACCCAGGAGCCGGAGAGTGATCTTTCCTCATCCGTGTGGGTACAGCTCGTGGTCTGGTTTTGATCGTGAGCGCAGGTTCGGCATAACGGAAACATGAGTTTTCCTTGGCATCTGTAAGGGAGAACAGGATGCAGTAATTTGCGGGAGGGTACACGGTCGCTTTGATAAGCCCGTAATAATTTTCAATCGGTTCAAAATTGTTGAAAATGATTTCTGGATGTTCAATCGGGTAGCTTTTCCTAGCCTGGCAGAAGGGGTAGAGGCTGGTGAAATCGAGATACCTTATTTTCTCATCTCCGCTCACTTTGTGATAGAGTTTATAAGCGTTAGTGCGCCCGCCAAACAGGGTGTCTCGAGGGTTCAGTCTCTGGGGCGGAATAACCGGTCATAAATTCTATCACAGAGGATCGGTCTTTTCATGTCGTTCCATTCACATTCCCAAAGAACCTCGATTTGCAAACCGTGCAGCGTTCTGCAGAATTTCGATCTTATCGTCAAACTGTCTCCTGAGAACCCCATAGGGTACTCCCGACAAGGGTGAGACTCATGGGGTTCAAAGCGGCAGTGCCCGTGGAAGATGCACCCTGCGTATTCTAAGCCGTGCCGCACCCGTCCTGCTGGTAGTAGCCGTCTAAAAGTACTTACCGATCGATCGCCGTGGTTTACGGCGTGGTGAACGCCCACGTTTGAGTCTTTTGACATACTCGAGCCATTCGATCGAGCCGCTTGAGTAGGACTTATTCTGATCGATGTACGCTTTGTTATGCGTGAGAGCGGCGTGTTTCTGCCGAGATAATGTGTTTTAAAGACCCCATCGAGCAGCCGGCGGCGTCCGAAGCCAAAAGGGTCAAGTCCGGCGCATTGCATGAATGCCTCCCGGTATTTCATGCAACCTTCGTAATAAGGACGACGTCGTTAACGCCGCGCGTACAGTTCTTTCCTGAAGTCAAAGCACTTGCCCTCAACTGTGCTGTACCACGCATCAAACTTTTCACGGTCTTTATCCGACATGTTATCGTAGTTGTAGAACTTTTGTCGGGTATGGTCCGAAATAGTTCTCGTTTTCCACCCTGTTGAAAAGATGGAAGTAGCCTTTTCAGTCGTCGTTAAGTCTAACGCTACGGGCATTTTGGCAAGGGCCATTGGAAAAAATGAGTAACTATCGATGTATCGTTGGCCAAACGATTCGTCGTACATGAAAATTATTTTACATCCTTGCATTATGACCTCAATAGCAATCCCGGCTTTGCAAAAATACTCGAGAATCAGAAAGGCGTCGAATCTGGGCGTAATGAGCTATGAAGCAGTAGCCATTATATCGGGGGTGTCTGAAGCGGTTGATTAGCTTAGCGATGCAGTCGGTACCCTCAGCCGTAAATTTCTTCCCTTTGAACGTGATTGCGCAAACAAAATTAGCCACGTGTCTACCGTTTCAAAAGTTTCAAAATCGTAGAAGATGTATTTCTCGCATGGCTCCTTAGGCTCTAGGGGCTGTATGAAGCATTGGTGTGATCCCTGCCCCGTCAGACGTTCTCGACAATGGACGCATTTGTCCTGGGCACATATGTGTTTTGTTTTCTTGTCACCCGCTTTAACGTAGTAACGCCAGCCGCATAGTTTGCAGTATTTGATAATATCACAGGAGGGGGATTCTTGACCGGGAGGGTTCTTTTTATGCATTTCGAAGCAATAGCTCGATTTACAGTAACGCAAACAATCGGGGCAATGTATGGTTCTTTAGGGAACCTGTGACATTCGTCAAAACAGACATTGCAGGCTTGCTTACATCGATGGTCTCTGCGGTTGGTGTAACTTTTGTAACAAAATTGACAGACGATGGCGAACCTAAGAACCGGTCAGATTCATTATCATGTAGTAATGATCATCATGTAGATAGAGGAACACCGTTTTAGGGTGGAGTTCGTCACAATTTTGTATGCGTTTCTAAGACCATGGCATTCGATCTGTGAAATACAACGATTTTAATGCCTAGTGCTCGTTCAAACGAAGCTATGTCGCTAAGAGCGATTCGGTCTTGAATTGAGAAGCCGACGCTGTTTTGGATGGTGACAGCCAGTTTTTCTAACTCACTCTCGGGTAGTTGGGGGTTAAGAAAACGAGCGAGACAAATAGAGAAACACAATTGATTCGACAAATTTATGGGACAGAACAAATTCGTCTTTTTTTTGGATTACCTGATCAACGGCCAGATCTGTAAGTTTACGTCGTCGACCACCTCCTTGTCTGTTCATGGCTACGGCAGCGTCGATCTCGACAGCGTCCGATAATAACTGCTCGTTGCTCTGTAAAACTCTTTCAAATTGATCCATGAATCCACGTCATAATCATTACCGGGTGTGAGAACACCGCTGATAGGTGTTTGTAGAGTGGGTGCCGACATGGTCATATTGATCACGGGGCATCGTGACCGATTTCTCTAGCGGCGACGATCTCGCTCAACATGCCGTGTAAGGAAGTGTGATAAGAGGCCAAATCTGTAGAGTTAATCTCTCTCAGATTCATGCTCCTTCTCAACGACACACTGTTGAACCGAGGTCGCGGTAAAACGTGATATCCGTTAACGAACCCACCTTCTCGAATCAGCGTATCAATTTCCGTACGGCTTAATCGACTCTGTTTATTAGGCTCAGTCTCGCGTAAAGCGTCAACATTACCTGATGTGGGTCTCGTGTTGCTGGTCGATGGCTGTGAAGTATCATCACCGTCATGGTGCTCTGTGTCGTCGCAGTCAGGATCGGTGTCGGTACATGCTGGGAGTTGATTATTTAAAACACCACCATATTGTACAACAGGATTGTTGTCTACGCTTAGCACATGATCGTACAAATTAATATTTGGATTTACAGCTAATTCAAAAAGATCCAAATTAGTGGGGGTTGAAGATTCTAGATTAAACAAATACTGTTCTAAAGAATCCGGAAGCATTAAAAGCTCGTCCGCAGCAAACTTAGCATTTCAATCTCGTCCGTGACAGTTCTGTGTCGTCGCTCATGCAAAAGCTTTTTGACCCATCCATTTTAGATTTCAGACCAAAACATGAAATATTACAAAATCATAGAGTATAGAAAGCATGCAAAATCATAGAGTATATGGAATATAAAAATCAAAGCATAGATGGAATATAAAAATCAAAGCATAGATGGAATATAAAATCAATACATGATAGGTGAAGAAAACAACTACAACCATAAAAGTTTAATGGAATACATCTATATTGAATTTACTCCTCTGTACCATCAATGATGACGAGAATAAGATGATGAAACATGAGTACCAATTGCGATGGAATTCAGTTACCCTCGATCGCTTCTATTAAATTCCTGATCCAGGGTTGATCTCATGGTCTGGATACGACTAAATGTTTGATCGACCGCATTTTGAATGAAGCGATCCTGTGTGTCCAATCGGCTACGTGTCTCGAGGTGAGGCGCGAGCCTCGCGCTAATGCGTCTGTCTTGCGACGGGTTTCGTTGTGTGCTTGGCGCAACTCACTACATAGCAGCGCAGTCAAATTGCTGTTTATATCATCCTGTCGTCACGCAGCTCAATGTATTTGTTGTTTATATCAATCTGTGCGTCAAAACTCTTGACCTAATGTCTCTATCGAATTAGTACGCCTAGTATCGGTGAGTGGCTCGTCACCGAGTGAGACACCGCCGGCACTTCTTCAACTTCAATGTCTTCTTCCGGTGAGTTAAAAGGATATGATGTTTGACCCGCCTTTGTGCTTGTCCAAGTGATGCGTTGAGGCGTATTCCAACTCATGTGGTCAGGGCTATAACCCGAACCTGCTGTGTAGAAATATAACACAAAAATCTTAATGGTATGATTCAATTTGAGTTTAAATAAAAATAATGTAGATAGTCTTACCGTAAAGAAATACGCTGTCAAGACTCGTCGCAGGACTGCTCGGCGGCGTCGGACAAAGAGTTTTCCTGTCAGGACTGGTTTCAGGACTGATCGCCGGGGTAAAACGAACCGGTTTTCTCTCAGGACAGGCCGGTGAGGTAGAACGATCCGTTTTTCTAGTCTTCTTTCTCAAAGGTTCGCCGCTTGGTCCGGCGGTCTGGTCTAAAGCCGAGCCGGTAGGAACTATTTGATCCACAGAGTGCGTTGGAGTGGGGTCAGGTACGTCACGTCTATCTGCTACGACGACGGTGTGGTCTTCATTATCCTGTTGAATGGCGTCAACCAGCGGGAAGCCGGGTTGCGTAATAAACTGAATGAAGTCTAAAATAAATAATAAATTAGATTTCTCATAAACGTTAAGAAAAACATGACATAGGCGATGGGTCTTGTTTTACCATCAGTTGCGCTGTCCGCTTCGACCACCTGAGGGCTCACTGCGAATAAAAAGAGACAATTAAAATATGTTCATTTTATTTTATTTTTATTTATTTTATTATTATTTTATTTTTATTATTATTATTATTATACATTTTTTATTTTTATAAAAGAGTAGAAAAATATCAGTCCTTACATGCATCGCCATCGAGAGCATCGCTTTCAACATTCGAACCTGCGGCGAAAAATCCTGTTATGAATGGAAAACACATGTGAGTCGTTTTATATGCTTTGTCTGATGACGAACCTACAGGCAGACGTTGAAAAATGTAATTCATTTTCAGAGTGTTATGTCACCCGGTGCTCTAGGGCCATCATTTAATCATAATAGAATGTAGTTTTAACTCTGGGACACCGGGTGGTGCGGAGAGCGCACAATTTCACCATGACAGGATGTAGTTTTAACTCCGGGACGCCGGTGGTGCCGGAGAGCTGGTGAGCCACACGTATCAGTAACATGATGTGTTTAAGACAGCGGCTAAAAAGCGAGCTTTTATGTTTTAAAATATCAAAAACAGGTCGATCTGACTTGTGAAAACAGATACGTCAAAACTAGTTTTTGATACGATATCATGCTCATTTAAGAGCAGTTAGCAACGTAGCACGCGCTGCTAAGCTAAACCATGCATTTCCTAACAGGGGACGGTTCTGAGTCATGCTTCACAACCGGGAGCGCCGACAGTAATGCGGTGGTATCTTAATAAAAAAATACATGAATAACGCTATGACGGGACGCTGATTTAATGCAAACAGACTTGAAAAATATACATAGCCCATAGCTGATAACACTTCCTGTGAGAGGAGCTCAGTCTTTTCATAATAAAAGCCGCTGGGTAGCATAATGGTAAAAAAAAATAACAATATGTATTGTTTTGGGTACTGTAACAATACTAATTAAAACATCATTGCGGTAGAACAATCCTGCAAAACATTTATAATAAACTGATATGACTAAAAAATCTTTTGAGATGCAAAAGTAATAGACATGTTTAAAACACTTGAATAAAATAAATATAGCCTGACAAAGATTGTTTTTAAAATAAATCAATGTTACAGAAAACACTGTATCCAAAAATGAATGTTTAAAACAATAATGTATGATGGTAAGAATGTATCATTTGTCATGAAGGTGTGAAAGGAAACGAATTGTAGATCTTTTAGCAAAACAATCTCTCAAATCCACACCAATACCAGCATGTTTAAAGCATCATAGCAAAAAATATAGAAAAATACTCACCGTTCTGCATTTTGATGAGAGAGAGTTGATGCGATGTTGCAGCCAAAATTGTGTCGAGGATATATTGGATTTGTCCTGTATATATATGGTGATCAAATATTGGGTAAAAACACGGTTGTGTCCAATAGATGGCGTCATTGCACTATGCATTTGGTACCTTATCTCGCAATGTGCCCGTGACCTGAGAGATACATGGGCCATATTTCACGCCTAACTGTCACACAGACCGGGCGACTCCGTGGAAGAACTACTATCGATAAAGATTATAATTGTACAGATAATGTGTGTGTGTGTGTGTGTGTGTGTGTGTGTGTGTGTGTGTGTGTGTGTGTGTGTGTGTGTGTGTGTGTGTGTGTGTGTGTGTGTGTGTGTGTGTGTGTGTGTGTGTGTGTGCACATACACACACATACACGCCCCTGTTTTGAGAGGCCTGCTCAAGGTGAATGCTGCTGTGTGTGAAAAGAGGCCGGAGACCCTGATTTCTAAACATTCAACTTATTGTTTCATAACCTGTATGTATAAACATTTAACTGATTGCATTATTTTTTATTTTATTTTTGACTCCATTTTATTTTTAAACTGAAATAATGTTCAGTGGATTTTTTTAGTAAACTATTCTATAAACAATCAACTTTTTGTTCACAGCTGTGAACAGTCTTCACTGATTTTCACAGCCCCAGATACGCACCCGGGGTGGGAGGGAATTTCCTGATAACAGCGTCTTCAAAGACAAAACCTTCTGTCATTTATTATACAGCCTTCAAAACAAAAACCACCTGTCAAAACATCAAAACCATCAAAACCTTCTGTCATTTATTATACAGCCTTCAAAAACAAAACCACCTGTCAAAATCATCAAAACCTGCTGTCAAAACCTGCTGTCAAAACATCAAAACCATCAAAACCACCTGTCAAAATCATCAAAACCTGCTGTCAAAACATCAAAACCATCAAAACCACCTGTCAAAAACATCAAAACCTACTGTCAATAACATCAAAACCATCAAAACCACCTGTCAAAACATCAAAACCTACTGTCATGACAACATGATTGATTATACCGGAAGTCCCGCCTTATACAGGAAGTCCCGCCTTATACAGGAAGTCCTGCCTATACAGGAAGTCCCGTCTTATACAGGAAGTCCCGCCTACACCGGAAGTCCCGCCTATACAGGAAGTCCCGCCTTATACAGGAAGTCCCGCCTATACAGGAAGTCCCGCCTACACAGGAAGTCCCGCCTACACCGGAAGTCCCGCCTACACCGGAAGTCCCGCCTTATGCCGGAGTCCCGCCTACACCGGAGTCCGCCTTATACCGGAAGTCCCGCCCCTATACCGGAAGCCCCGCCCCTCAATCAATCATTTTGACAGGTGGTGTAGTATACTTACTACTTGCCTTAAAGCATGCTGGGAGCTAAAGTGCAGTGCATGGGAATTCCTTGGTACAGTGTACTCTGTTCAAGAATAAACAGTTTGCAGAGAGTGCTGATTTTTTTTTTATTGTTACTTTATATTTTGTGTAATTTTGGTTGGAAAAACTCAAATATTGTTTTCACCGTTCCTGTTCCTTCGAAACTAATTACGTTACTTAGTTACTTTTTATGGAAAGTAATGTGTTTGTTTTTAATACAAGAAGTTCTATTTATAGCAAATGTAAAAGCCCTTTCACACCAAAAAGTGTAATGAATAAACCTCAGGCTGAAGGAAAAGTAAATCACGTCTGTACAGTAGAACGCAGGAGAAGAAGGTTCAACACTCTTCAGCAATAAAAAACAATGAAGCACAATTGTTAGTTTATCTAAAGTAATTTTTGCATATTAGTGTGATTGAACTGGATCAAAGGTCAGCAGCAAAGACATTGGTTAATAAAATGGGATTATATATATTTGTTTTGTTTAACATATTTAATTATTGCAGGTTTGTGTCATATTCTGAGTTTGCATTTCTCTGTTTTAATTCATTTTGATGAATACTGAATCTGTTTTTTGTGAGTGGGATGAATTAATGCACATTCACATTTAGTCAAGAACTACAGTAACATCATGTTCATACACAACGCATCTGTATTTCTGATTTCTCCCAACACGGGGACAGAAGATCTGTCAGTCAATAAATGGGAAAAAACTTTTTTGAAAAAGTAACTCAGATATTTAATTGTAAATTAAAAAGTAATGCGTTACTTTACTAGTTGCTTGAAAAAAGTAATATTATTATGTAACCCACGTTAGTAGTAATGCGTTACCCCCAAAACTACCCACACTGCCAAAGGTACGAAAAGCTGGTTCAATGACCATGGTGTTACTGTGCTTGATGGGCCAGCAAACTTGCCTTGACCTGTTGTCAAGAGGAAGATGAGAGACTCCAGACCCAACAATACAGATGACCTGAAGGCCGCTATCAAAGCAACCTGGGCTTCCATTACACCTGAGCAGTGCCACAGGCTGATTGCCTCCATGCCCCACGCTGCATTGATGCAGTAATTCATGCAAAAGGAGGCCCAACCAAGTATTGAGTACATAGAAATGAACATACTTTTCCGAAGCCTGACATTTCTGTTTAAAATATCATTTTTTTTATTGGTCTTATGTAATATTCAGATTTTCTGAGACACTGAATTCTAGGTTTTTATTATCCGTAAGCCACATTCATCAACATTTCAAGAAATAAAGGCTTGAAATATTTCACTCTATGTGTAATGAATCTATATAATACATGGGTTTGACATATTGACCTTTTTCATGATATTCCATTTTTTTTAGATGTACCTGTAGACGAACTGACCATGTGATGGACGCTCCAGTCTATTTACCTCAAAAACACTCAATAGGAGTTTCTCAACATTTGCAATTCAAAGCTTATTTTGCATAACACAAAAGCAATAAACAAGCTTATTTGACAAATTAGCCAGAAAGGTTCTGGTTATTATAAATAGTAAACTATAGTATTATCTATAATACGTTTTATTTAGGTTGTTCATCTGTTTCTGAAGGGAACATTGTCATTCACATTTAATACAAAAATATTAATGGTCAATGGCGCATATTCGCAAACTTTTATTTTGAAATGGTTATGAACTAAAGAGGAAGTGTTTAGCGCAGAGTGCAACTTTTCCATGGAGTTTGCATACCTGACGTTTAATTACAATATTACGACTTGGCTTGATGTTGACAATTGGTTATTCACGATCTATTAGGACTATTAAGATCGTTTGACTGCATTTATTTAAACTGGTTTTACATTTTTTAAGCGTTGGACTGCCACTGCAGAACGTTTTTCTTCTAAATCTCGCTGAAATGTTATTTTGAAATAATATTCGAGCACAGTTTGTCATTTCTGCACTGGTCACTATGTCCAAGTATGAGCTTTTTCAGAGTCAAACTGCTCTGCTGATCTTATTAATGCCGGACACACCAAAGACCTGCAGCTCTGTTGAACCTCATCTCAACTTGAAACAAAACGACACTCGGACTCAGGTAAGAGTTTGTGTTATTACAATTGTTTGTAACTTGAATGGTTGCTACTAGCTAGTATAGATAGATAGATTAAACTAATGATAACAATATGCTTATATTCCTTGGTAGTACAGTATGAAGTGCTGGCATGGTATAATATGCATTGAAAGTTTAGTACAATTTGTTTGTTTACATGTAAAACATTTCCATATGATGTGAATTACAGACTGCGCAGGATAGTCATGCAAACAGATGTCCTTTAGTGGAGGACAGAGCAGAAGACATCGGTGATGGTAAGGTAAAGTTGTCATTACTCGCTTATAATATTTTATTAATTTATAAATAAGTACAGCTGCTGGTTGTTGGGTGGAAAACCCCCCATTTCCCCATTAAGATTTTTCACCCCACTTTTCTACTCCTCATTTGAGCTTTTGTCATTTATATGCTAGTTTTCCTACAAGTTCACCTAATTCATGCGTTTAGAATTAAGTCTTAATATTTAAAATTGACTTATACAAATTAAGACATTGATTTACATGACAATACATCAGAATTTCATTCATTCTTACTTTTTTCCAAATAAGTAATATTTTCACCATATTTTTGTTTCCATTTTGGCCTGTGAATAAAAGTCAAAAAGGTTAGAACCACTCAAATAGACATAAGGCTATTTGATATTTAAAATATATATATATTTTTAAAGCCCTTTGATATATTTTAGTTTCATAAGGAAATATAGTAACAAAAGGCATTTCATGTGATCTTTGAAGCACTTCTGTCATGAGGAATATTTAATAACTTATATGTTCAACACTAATTTGTATTATTGTGTTATTTTTTCACAAGCTGATGACAAAGGTTATTCTGAAGATCAGGAAGGCGTGTTACAGATGTTAACCGAGCGGCCTGAAAAGCCTCAAGAGGACGAGTCTTTTGAATGTGAGCAGTGTGGAAAGGCCTTTCCGAAGATGTTTTCTCTTCTTCGACACAAACGTGTGCATTCGGTCATAAAGCAGCACTGTTGTGAAAAATGTGGGAAGAAGTTCTCACAGTTAAGAGCGCTAGAGACTCATTTCCGCAAACATACGCAGAAGTTTGAGAAGAAGAAATTTCCCTGCGCTACTTGTGGAAAGAGTTTCAAAGATCTCACAGCACACGGACGGGTCCATGCAGAAGTCAGGCCGTTTACCTGTGATATATGTGGACAGGGATTCACCGTCAAAGGCAGCTTATATATGCACCAAAGGGTGCACACGGCGAAAAACCATACACATGTGACACCTGTGGAAAGTGTTTCTCTCTAATAGGCACACTAAACTGCCACAAGAAGTTTCATTCAGATGACAGGCCGATAAAATGCAGCCACTGCAATAAGAGCTTCAAGTGCAAGAGTCATTTGAGACGCCATCTTCCTGTGCACACCGGTGAGAGACGATATACGTGTAAAATCTGTGGTAAAACATTTGCGCATCATGAAGCGATGACACGCCACATCCTCATTCACACCGGCGAAAAGCCGTACATCTGTGAAGTGTGCGGTAAAAGATTTCGCCAGAGAAGCAATTTAAAAGTCCATATGCGGGTTCACCAAGATACACAATTTAAGTGTGAAATGTGTGGGAAAATATTCCAACATTATTTTTTGTTACAGAGCCATATTTTATCACACAATCATCCTGGAAATTCAAAAGAAGACCAATTTTTGAACTCCAAAGCTCAACTCCAGCCGCATTCAGACAACAGCAAACATTTTACATGCAAATTATGCGAGAAGAGCTACAGCAACATATATAATCTTCGCATACACGAGAAGCTTCACACAGGCGAGACCCCGTTTAAGTGTGAGATCTGCGGTAAGGCCTTCGCTCTCAGAAAGTCCTTTAAAACACATATGTCGTGCCATTCAGTAGATAGACCTTATAAATGCATAGCATGCTCGAAAGCATTCAAGTGGTCTGGCTCTCTGAAAATGCATATGAAGACTCATACTGATGAAAAAACTCACAAATGTGAGACGTGTGGAAAGAGTTTTCGCTTGTATGGAAATTTAAAGCGACACAAGCGTGTCCATGCTGGAGAGAAGCCGTTCAGCTGTAAGGTCTGTGGGGAAGGGTTTCCAGAACTCGACCATCTCAAAACACATATGCAAATCCATACTGGATCAAAACCCTACACGTGCCAGAAGTGCGGGAAGAATTATGTATATCTTAGACATTACAATGAGCACAAATGCAAACCTGTATGAGATAGATATCACTGTAATAACTTGTAACAACTGCAATATGTTTTCATATTGTAATATTTACTAGACAAATGTTTGGGCAACATTGTGAAGGCATTTAAATGAAACACTAGGCTGAAAAAGCTGTTGTTATTTTTAATGTTGCATAATATGGACCTATATAAGAAAATTATTTATATTATCATGATGCATTCATGTAGTAAATATGATAAATATGTTGGCATGGTTATAGAAAACCTGGAAATATGAGACAATTTATAATGTGTTACTTGTGCTTTCCATGCCTGAGAAAGTAACTGAAAATAGTCAAATACGAAAACTTTAAACGTGCGTTTAAATGTTTTTAGTTGTGCTCTGGTTTAATTGATTTAATCAGTTAGTTACTGCCCTTGTATAGAGCTTGTGAATACGCTTATGTTTTTCAATATTCAAACGTGTTTACAAAATTATCTGAATGATGCATTTGTGAATTTATCTGATGTAAAATATCTGATATAAAATATATATTTTTAAAAGTGTTGAAAAAATCCTGATCCATTCATCAGAAATGACAAAAAAAAGCGTATGATCAAATACATTCACAACTCTGTTATTAAGAATGATATCTGGGTTCTCTTAAATAAACTCGCAAAACTTGAAAAAATGATTGACCTTAAGCATGCAAATTAAAACGTAATTAGGAATTGTAGTATTCGTTTTCTAATTATTTAGGCTGGAGTCTGCACCTGCAGCCTTTGAGAGCGTTCAACGACTTTTATTTTGAAAATCTGTTACGGAAGTACATTTGTTCCAGTCACAGAGGTCTATATGGGTCTTAGCGAAACCATTTTAAGATCAAATTGCTCCAAAACAGTCTAATGCCCTCAACAATTTAGCACTGAATTTTAAACTCCTTAAGTTTCGTTTGTTAATCATAAGAAAGTGTATGGCTAATGCCGAGCATTCAGATACTTTTATTTTAAAACAACACAAAGAGGAAGTAATTAACTGTTAACGTTACTGTGTAGTGCAACTTTATTGGGAGTTCTACGTTTAGTTTATTTTCTTCTCACTCTGTCCTTACAAACGGTCAAACACTGGTTGAGTTGATTTTTCTGCATGTCTCTTAATTGTGGTCACTATGGCCCGGTTTGAGCTTTTTCAGAGTCAAACCAGTCTGGTCGTGTCTTTACTGACGGACTCTGCTAAACACGAGATAAGAAAGGCTTTTCCATGCAGCTCCGATGAATCCAGTCTCTCCATCAAACCAAACGATGCTCAGATTCAGATGGTGAGGAAGTCTGTTAAGTGATTTTAACGTGGTTGTTTGTAATATGTTAGTTATTGTCATAAATAGTGAAAGAAACCTCCTTTTGTTTACAGCCTGGATAAGTTCTAGTATAATTCTTCTAGTATTAATTTTTGTTCTTTATTAAATCACCTGTTTTATTAATGCAGCTGAACTCCATAATGGAGAGGTTTGCCAAAGCAGTGGTGCAGAAGATTTGCAGTCTCTTCAGATACTGTTCATCTGTTGCACCAGGTCCATCTCAGATGGGACTGGATCTCAGTGGAGCAACACCTCACAAGGGGTTTCAGGGTACTTGGTATAGATTCTCCACATGAGTTGCAAGCCTGAAGACTGATTTTTTTACTTTAGTATTTGTGGTGATTTTTGTTTTGTGTTTTTCTCTCTCAGCAGATGCTATAACTCTCTCTGTGAGTCCTCTGAAGGGTCCTGCAACAAAGTCTCATCAGCAACCTTCAAACACTGAAGTGAGTTATAGTACAATGCAGTTTTAAAGAAGAATATTTTCAAAGATATAACGCAGTGTTATAAATGTTTGTTGAACCCCATACATGTGTTTCGTATTATAGTCTGCACAGAAAAGTAATGCAAGCAGGTGTATTATGGTGGAGAACAGTGCAGAAGAAACCATCCAGACTATATTCATCAGTGAAGGTGAGAAACTTCCCTCCTGCTTTACTCTTTACAGTCATTCAGTGGCTATGTTTACATGCACGATTTTTGGTTCACGGTCTCAAAATATAGAACATCTAAATCGTTATGACTGGTGTTTGTTATATATTACCAAGACATGCATTACTATACATGTCAGTGTTGTTATTGTTAACTAATGCTATTAATTCTATTTTTTGATAACTGAAATAAAGCTTAAATATTAGATGAATTGCTTAAAGCTTAACAAAAATGAATGGTAACTAATAAAAATAAAATAAGTTCAAGTTGAAGCACTCAAATTGCCAAAAGTGAAATATAATAAATTAAAACTAAACAAAAGTCTTAAAATCTAAAACTATTATTAATAAAAAATACAAATGAAAACTGAAAATGTATATGAATTAATGCATATAAATAATATACAAATATTGCTGATATATATTAAATTTTAAAATATAGGTTTTTAATAATTTTAACAGTTCTTTTAAATAACAAAATAATTCAAATTTGGTTATATAAAAATGTATTGTACAACATTTAGTATATATTAGAAAGAGCTGTATTAATTTCTGAAAGCCAGCCTGAAATCAAAATTGATTGACTTAATGCACATTTTTGCTGAAACTGTGTTCTGTTATCAGTGTCAGTTATTGAAAAATAAAACATTTCAGACTAATTATTTACTCTCATTCCCCAGGTGAAGAAAGTGCAGTAAAATACACTTTATTTAAGTGCACTTAGTACACTTCCATACTGTACTTAAAATGCTCTATTTCCGGGCACTAATTTTGTACTTAATATACAAAAAATTATTTTACTTTCATAATTTTTTATCTTACTTCTTAAGATAATCTTATTAACATCTAAGTATACTCAACTATAATATTTTGGGACACCGTGAATATGAACTAAAATGTGCTTTCAACATACTTTATATTTAAAATAATTTGTATTTAGTTACCACTTGTAGTACAATTGAAACTATCTTTCATGCACTTTATTAGAAATCTACTTTATTAGAGGAAGCAGAGCGCAGCAGACAGGTGACTGTAATGAGCACGAACCATCCAATGTAACCAAAATATACTTACAACTATTACATTACTAATATATTTTAAATAAAATCAATGTTATTTGAACTTAGGATAAATAGATAAACGTGTTCTAACATTGAACTAATTTCTAAATAATTAAAAGCACACTTTTAAGAAATACACTAATAAAAGTCCTCTGTATATTTTTGCAGTAGTATACTTTATTTCAATGCACTAAAAAACTATTTAAATCTCAGTGGTATTTAGTATACTTTTGCAGTTGCATTGAAGTATTGCTGAAGTAGAAATATACTTTCAATTAGTGTATTTATAGTGTATAACTTTTACAATTTAATTTAGCACAAAACAAATAAGAATATACTACAAATGTACTTGCTGGTATTTATAGAATTAGTTTTTTTTAGTGCATTCATGTATACTTTTTGCACCTGGGTCAGCGGCATGAGTTTTGCCAAACTGTGAATATATGAATAGACTGTGATTAATGTTGACTGACCCTGAAGTTTATTTTTTCTCCAACAGCTGATGACAGGAGCTGGTCTGAAAATCAGGAAGGCGTATTGCTGACATTAACCAATCAACCTGAAGTTCCACAATCAAAAGAGTCTTTTGAATGCGAGCAGTGTGGAAAGGCCTTTCCAAAGATGTTTTCTCTTGTGCAACACAAACGTGTGCATTCAATCTTGAGGCCGCACAGCTGTGAAAAGTGCGGAAAGAAATTCACACTGCTGAGAGCGCTAGAGACTCACCTTCGCAAACACTCGCCGATCCTTGAAAAGAAGAAATTTCCCTGCGCTACTTGTGGAAAGAGCTTCAGAGATCTCGCAGCGCACAATCTGGTCCATGCGGAAGTCAAACCATTTACCTGTGAAATATGCGGACAAGGATTCACAATCAAAAGAAGTTTATACATGCACCAGAGGGTGCACACGGGCGAAAAACCATACAGATGTGACACCTGTGGAAAGTGTTTCCCCTTGAGTGGCACGTTGAACTATCACAAGAGAATTCATTCAAACGACAGGCCGATAAAATGCAGCCACTGCAATAAGAGCTTCAAATACCATAAACTTTTGAAACACCACCTCCGCGTGCACACGGGCGAGAGGCCGCATACATGCGACATCTGTGGGAAAAGCTTCGCGCTTTCCGGGACTCTAAAACGCCACATCCTCATTCACACCGGCGACAAGCCATACGTCTGCGAGGTGTGCGGCAGAAGATTCAACCAGAGAAGCACTCTAAAAGGCCACATGCGAGTTCACGGGAAAAGCGATTTATGTGTGAAATGTGCGGGAAAACATTCCAGTATAATTACATCCTGAGGAACCATATTCTTACTCATAATCAGATGGGAAATCCAGGCGATAAAAGTAACGCTCAGCGCTGCGATGTGTGTGGGAAGTTCTTGAGCTCTGCCTACGCATTAAAAGCTCACTTACAACTGCATTCGGACAACAGCAAACCTTATACGTGCACGTTATGTGACAGAAGGTACAGCAGCGTACATTCCCTCCGGATGCACGAGCAGCTTCACACGGGAGAGAAACCTTTCAAGTGTGAGATCTGTGGTAAGGACTTTTCTCTGAGGGCTTCGTATAAAACCCATATGTTTCTGCATTCAGGAGAAAGACCTCACAAATGCGTGTTGTGTGGGAAACGATTCAAGCTGTCGAGCTCTCTGAAGATGCATATACGCATTCATACTGGTGAAAAACCACACAAGTGTGAAACATGTGGGAAGGCGTTTCATTTATCGGCCAATTTGAAAAGGCACAGGCTCGTGCACACCGGGGAAAAGCCGTTTACCTGTGACATTTGTTTGAAGAGTTTCACACAGCCCAATAATTTGAAGGCACACATGCACATTCACACTGGTAAAAAGCCGTACACATGCATTAAGTGTTGGAAAAGTTTTGCTTATCAGAGAAATTACAAAGATCACAAATGCACTTCACTTTGAGAGATTTCAGACTGCTGAACTTATGTCTGCCTACAGGTCCTTGGATTTCATATAGGATTGTAAATCATTTTGTGAAAGTTACAAGAAATGCTTGACTGTGTTAATTAATTTTTAAATAAATAAAAAAAATTCCTTGGAATTTTGGAAATAATTTAATTATAATTGTATTGTTTTTGTGTATGTGTTCTTTAAATGAAGGATATAAAAATAAAAGACATTATATAAATCAAATCACATGTCTTATAATAAACATACATGCATATTAACACATACAGGTGCATCTCAAAAAATTGAATATACTTGAAAAAGTTCAACTTTTGAACTTATTTCAAAAAGTGACACGTATATATATATTCTTGATTCATTACATGTAAAGTAAAACATTTCAAACGTTTTTTTTATTTTGATGATTAGAGATTACAGCTCGAAAAAGTCAAAAATCCTGTATCTCAAAATATAAGAATATTTCCTAGGATCAATCAAAAAAAGGATAGCAAAACAGAAAAGTTCAAGATATGTTTTAAATTATGTTTATTTCTGCACTCAATACTTGGTCGGGGCTCTTTTAGCACAAACTCCAGCATCAGTGAGGTGTGGCATGGAAGCGATCAGCCTGTGGCTCTGCTGAGGCACTATTGAGCCTTCAGCTCGTCTGAATTGTTGGATCGACTGTTTCTCATCTTACTCTTGAAAATATCCCATATAATACATTTGGGCTTCAGGTCAGGCATGTTGGCTGGCCAATAAAGAACAGTAATATCATGGTCAGCAAACCACTTGGAAGTGGTTTATGCACTGTGGGCAGGTGCTAAAGTCCTGCTGGAAAAGGAAATCAACATCTCCATAAAGCTTGTCAGCAGATGGAAGCATAAAGTGATCCAGAATCTCCTGGTAGACAGCTGCACTGACTTTGGACTTGATAAAACACAATGGACCAACACCTGCAGACATCACAGCACCCCAAATCATCACGGACTTCAGAAACTTCACACTGGACTTCAAGCAACCATGGATTCTGTGCCTCTCCACTCTTCCTCCAGACTCTGGGACCTTGATTTCCAAATGAAATACAAAATTGACTTTCATCTGAAAAGAGGACTTTGGACAGCTGAACAACAGTCCAGTTATTTTTCTCCTTAGCCCAGATAAGATGCTTCTGATGTTGTTTCTGTTTCAGAAGTGACTTGGTATACCTTTTCCTGAAGATGTCTGAGCGTGGTGACTCTTGATGCACTGACTCCAGCTTCATTTCACTCCTTGTGAAGCTCTCCCAAGTGTTTGAATCGGCTTTGCTCGACAGTATTCTCAAGCTTGCAGTCATCCCTGTTGCTTGTGCACATTTCCTACCCAATTTCTTCCTTCCGGTCAACTTTGCCTTTAATATGCTTTGATACAGCACTCCTTGAACAGCCACCCCTTTCAGTAATGACCCTCTGTGTCTTACCCTCTTTGTGGAGGGTGTCAATGATCATCTTCTGGACTATTGCCAAGTCAGCACTGTTCCCCGTTATTGTGCTTTCAAAGAACAAGAGAAACCCAGAATTGATACTGTATGGATGGTCATTTATTGAGATTCATATGTAAATATTCTAATATTTTTACTTCCATGAGCTGTAATCTCTAATCATCAAAATTAAAACTATAAAACGTTTGAAATGTTTTACTTGACATGTCATGAATCTAGAATATATGAGTTTCACTTTTTGAAATGAGTTACGAGAAAAAATAAATTTTCACGATGATGATCCTGTATATATGCACACACACACCTACACACACACACACACACACACACTAAATTAGCTTGAAGTCAGGACTGGGTCACGTTGACATGACAATAAAAAATTGAAAAGATAAGATTGTTTTACAATAGCTAAACATGGTTTTACATTCACTGAGCAAAGCAGCAGATCTTAGCAATATTAAAATATCCAACAAAAACATCACTTAAGAATAACAAAATGTACCTTCTTAAATGTCAAATATAGCAAAACATATTACGTCAATGGAATATGATCCAAAATTAAAATTATATAATTAATACAAATTAGTAGGATGGGTATTTTGAATAAAATGAAGAGTTAAATCATATACAAATTGTATGCCTTACAATCATAAGTTTTAACTAATAATTAATATACCATGATACAAGTGAATATGAAAAATATAACAATAACATGTTTTGTCAAATGTAATGTAGCTGTGCCGCAAATAAACTCCAGTCCAGTGAGAGGCAGCAGTGAGTACAAGTGCTTCACTCAACTCAAAACAAGAGAACAGAACGAACTGTGGAATAGCTTTATGGAAAATGTTAGGATTTCGGTCATCAGATACAGGAGAATAATGTCGTTGCTGGAGTCTGAGGTTGTCTCTGTCCTGGAGACGCTCGTAAAAACAACGGTAAATGAAATGGCGAAAGTCCTTGTCTTACCTCCACAAACTACAGCAGACAAGTCTGTCACCCTGGACTTTACAGTAAGTGTACTAAAAGTTACCGTTTTTCTTTCTTGCTGCGCTTGTTTTTAAGCTATAACGTTACTTAATAACCTGAATGATTTGATTAATATTAAATATTTTTAGTAAATAACCAAATACAATTATCTGGGGCTCAGATTCACAGATAATTTCAGCGTAATATTAAGCATTTTGTAACCTTGTAAAAAAAATAAAAATTTAACAAAAATGGTGGTTATACCATAATAATTTATCAGTTTGTTTACAAATTGAATGCATTAGTATAGCTCAGACATTTGGTAACAATCCTGTTATCAAAGTTATTGTAAGAAAAAATTATCCAGTCTGGTCCTGTAGCTAATCCATACTGAATAACAGCTTAATGTAGGCTAATATAATTGATTTATTCCTATATTTCAGAGTCAGTTGAGCTCTGTGTTAGAACGTAATGCAAAGGAAGCTGTGGAGAAAATATGCCAGCTTTTCTCTGCACTTCTGCACAAAGAAAGGATTCCAAGTGCACAGGATGATATGAAAACAAGACTGAAGCAAGCTGAGAAACAGCACAAGACTCTACTAGGAGAGACTAATCTAACTGACAGCAGTCTTCAAAGAAGTCAGTCCACTGACCAGCTTACTCTAGGTGAGATTCAATGCTTATGCTTCATCCACACCACTGTGCTTCTCAGAGCAAATCTTCAAGATTTATGATCTAATGTGCCATTGCAGTCTCTGCGGAGAATATCGCCATTGTTGTGAGCTGGGGACAGGAGGAGATCATAGACACTGACCATGTGAAAACAGTAAGTCATTCACACATGATAGAGTACAACCGTTCAGTTTTGAAAGTAAAAATCAATTTTTGCCTTATCTAATTGATACATTTTCGGTGAAGAATTACCCAAATACCCAAATTCTAAAGAGCGGTCAGAAAATCATTCTCACTACACTCTGAAATTATTGAAATATTAATAATAAATTAGTGCTGTCAAACAATTAATCGCATACAAAATAAAAGTTTTTGTTTGCTTAATATATGTGTGTGTTCTGTGTATATTTGTTATGTAAATAAAAATACACACACATACAATATATATATATTTACATTTCTATATTTATATTCATATATAAATATACATTTATATTATATTCATATAAACCTTGTGTTCGGTCAAAAATGACCTGACTCCAAACAATTGCTTATATATCTCTCATTATGCTATATATTATCACCAAATATTGGATTCAATCTTTTTTTCAACTTGTTTTCTTTTATTTAGGACAGTTTTTTGTTTCTATTTGCATCTGATTAATCGTAGGCCTCATTTATCTGAGAGTAGGTACCTCGTTTTAAATGATTTATTTTTATTTTATGAATAATATTCACAATATTAAACAGAAATTATACAGATTTGCACTCTTTATCACACTAGTTTGCTTTAATGTTTAATCAGGAAGTTTGCTTTTAAATGCTTTTATTTTGTACAAAATTACATAAAAACAAAATTTCTGAGAAGTACTTATACCCTGTGTGAACAAAGTCAGTAAGTTTGAGTCCAATGCGATAATTTTAACTAGTATTTTCCAGGAAAAGAACATCTTTTCCGGGTCAATTTGACCCGAACACAACCAGAGGGTTAACTTAATATATAAACAAAACATATTTTTCTGAAATATATATATACATGCATGTGTGTGTGTTTATATATACATAATTTACATAGCACACATACATAAATTATGTAAACATTAATCGATTAATCGTTTTACAGCACTATTATAAATATTTGAATATTTTGCAATTATGTTCAAATAAATCGCTTTATGCTTGTAATATGTGACTGAGGCAGTAGTTTTATATTGTAACACTATTTATCATTATTTGGTTACAATTTACAATGATGCATTAATTACACTCAAAGTTTATAATGTCTAATTCATCTCAGAGATTGTTGGTTTGGTTCAAAGTTAGAAACACTTTATTGAAAAAAATGTAAATCCTTCAGGAGATGAAAAATATCACTGTTTCCACAGAAATATTAAGCACAACTTTTTTTTTTTTTACATTAAAGGCAGCGTAAGCAATTTCTTGAAGCCAATGTTGATATTTGAAATCACCAAAACAAACACGCCCCTACCCCAAAAGGGTCTCGCCCCTATTTTGATAGATCCGCCTCACACATACGTAGCCTACGCAACCCAGACAACGATTAGTTATGTGAAACATATGGCGCTTTCCCACCGAAATTTTCCCCCAGACCTGTTGCTGTTTGTGTTTCCAACGCGGTCTAAACTACCGAGAAGATTAGGCAAATAGTCTGGTGTCTGTGCGTGTTTCTCAAAGTACGCAAATTTTGTACTTGCATCCTCGGTAGTTCGGTAGCTGTCGGCAAATCACATTTTCAAATAGGCACTGTTTTTATAAATAAACTGCAGATTTGAGTTTTAAACAACTATATTCTCGCCTGAAATACACACGTCCTATGTAGGCATGCATTTTTTTAGCTGTTGCGGCACGTCTGGTGTAGACACAGTGTTAGAAACAAAGCAACATTCGCGTCCGATCGCAGGCCTTCCGCTCCTTGAGTTCTCTCCAGCGCTGGAAATCTGATCAGATATTTACACAGGTCCCACTTCTTGCCTTATCGTTCCGCAGACGTTTTCCTTTTTTGTTTTTTATCCATCTCTTTCTTTCTGTCACTCGGCTCGGCTGTTCACTGAACACTCTCTCCTCCATATCATGAGTGGACACGCCCCTTACTGCTGATTGGCTACAAATTTGTTTTGCTACTCAGCCCGACTCGGTTTTCTAAAAAGTTTTTGAAAAATTGCTTACCCTGCCTTTAATAGTAAGACAAAAATTACTTCTTGAGTACCAAATCATAATATTAGAATGATTTCTGAAGAAACATATGACACTAAGTAATGACTAGTAATGAAAATTCAGCTTTTTAAAAATAACTAATAAAAAAATGCATTCAAATAATAAAAGTGAAATAATATTACAAAACCTTCACTACAAAATATTCCAAAATATTTTACTAAATCAAAACATTTTAATATTAGCGTATACCACAGCAATACATTCCTTTCGTGTTGACCTAAATTGTTCTCTTTTTCTGTTTTGAAAAGCCCACTAAAACACAGAAGGCGGCAATCATTAGGGCAGAAAAGTCAGCGGATTGTTCAGAAAACAGCAACCATCCTCAGTTTGTGGTGTTGCAGGACAACGATGCTGCGGACATCAGCTGCTCGGGATTGCAAAATACTAAAAACTCCTCTGTGACTCAGGATGATGCAAAAGCATCTAGAAGCTTGAGTGTGTTAAAAAGCAGAGGTGTGCGGGTGAGCCGTCAGAAGAAAGGTAAAACACTCAACTGTAAACAATGTAGAAGGAAATTTGACTCGATTGTTCTGTTGAGAGCTCATCAGGTCGTTCATGTGGCGACAGACAAACCCTTTAGCTGCTTGCGGTGTCATCGGCATTTTGGAAGTAAAGGTAGTTTAGATGTACACTACCAGCTTCATACTGACAAGAGCCCTTATGTTTGCAATCAGTGCGGCAAGACCTTCACCGAACACAAACAGCTGAAGGGTCACCAGAGGATTCATAACGAAGACAAGACTTTTACGTGTCAAGTTTGTGGGAAGGCTTTTCATCAAGCTTACTGTCTCAGGAAGCATCTAGTTGTGCATTCAGGAGAGAAGCTATATAAATGTGACGTATGTGAGAAAAGCTTCAACTTTCGTAACAACCTACTTCGCCACAAGAGAATCCATACAGGCGAGAAGCCGTTCACCTGCCAGACGTGCGGGCGAAGTTTCAACCAGCTCGATTCGCTGAAGGCACACCATCTAACTCACACCGGCGAGAAACCGCACAAATGCAAAATGTGCAATCAGGGCTTTGTCCAGAAGTTTCTCCTTCGGCTGCATGAGGGAAAGTATGCAGAACAAAACGGACACCACTGCTGTGTATGCGGGATAGTCTTGGGTTGCTTAAACACCCTAAAAATGCATCTGCCGATTCATGAGGGACAGTTGCCGGTCAATTGTACAGTGTGCAGCGAGACCCTCAGTTCCATCAACACCTTGAAATCTCACCAGCACAAACACACTGTGACTAACAAACACAGCTGTTGTTTGTGTGGAAAGTCCTTTCAGAGTGTGGCCGGTGTGAAAACTCACGAAAGGGTTCATACGGGAGAAAAGCCCTTTGTCTGTTCGGTGTGCGGGAAGACATTTCGGCAGCAGAACTGCCTTAAGGCTCACCAGACCTTACATAGCGGTGAAAAACCTTTTAGTTGTGACACATGCGGGAAATGTTTTTCCACCTTGGGAAATCTCCGTCGACATCAGCGCATACACACTGGAGAAAAGCCGTTCAAATGCGCCGAATGCGGGCGGGAGTTTAACCAGTCGAATTCACTCAAAGCTCACATGCATATTCATACGGGAGAGAAGCAGTATGTGTGTGACAAGTGTGGGAAGAGTTTTGCTTATCTCCGAAATCTGAGGTGCCATAAATGTGTATAAATCCAAAGGGATCGTTCACCTGAAAAAGAAAATTGTCATGATTTACTCTTGATATGGTAATGCAAACCCGTTGGAGTCTACTGACTTTTATTGTATTGACAAAAAAGACATTTCTAAAAATATCTTTTGTGTTCCAACAAAAAGTAAGTAAATGATGGCAGAATTTACATTTTTGGGTGAACTATCCCTTTAAGTTACACAGTTTAACTGTTCCAAATAGACCAGACAGGGTTATGTGTGTCTTAATTTCCATATGCTGATTTCTTAGTTTAGATATAAATATTTCTGTGTAAAAGATCCCTTAAAAAATAAGTTTATTGTACAGTTGATCTTTACATTTATGTTAAGTAATCTGTAAATACTTAAACAAATAAATCAAAGTCAACATATTATCTAGTGATCTAGTCTTTTAATGTCTATTTAAATGGCCTGTCTTTTTTCCCTTTGTTACCTTGTAGGGCTGTCTTTTTAAAATAGGGAAATTAGTTTGATTTTACTGCTCACAAAAACCAAAATGAAAAAGAACTGTATATGATTGTGGATTGTGATCTTGCTCTGATCAAATCAGAACATCCAATTATATATAACACACAGTTTATTCATAGGGATTTTTTCAGTTCAATTTGAGGACAATCTTAACGGGATAGCTTACCCAAATATGAAAATTCTGTCATCATTTGCTCACTCTCCATATGTGCATGAGTTATTTTTTTCTTCTTCTGTGGAACACAAACAGCTTTTAAAAAAAAAAAATCCATCTCTGTCAGTCCATGCAATGTAAGTGTAAGTAAGTACACCCTTAAAGTTGACATTTCAAAAATCACACAAAATAAACATGACAGTAATCTATATGACCCCAGTTGTAAAAATAATAAGTCTTATAAGACAAGACAAAACCATAAGTTTGTGGGAGAAAATATTATAAGGCATCACTTCCAGTCAATTATCACATTCGCGTTCATGAGTTCACGTAAAAGTTTGAAGTCACAGTCCTGTGTGCTTCCACATAGTTTCTAGTGTAAGCTTCAAAACATGCTTTCGTCATTTTGAGTGGAGTATCCCTTTAAGAACTGTGTGAAACATAATGCTATATTTTGATTAAAGGGATCATGATAATTTATTTATATATATATATATATCAATCGTACATCATTTGTCTAGGTTCTAGTTGGTTACATGGTCTGTAATAGTACTTTGTTATTTTGACCCCATTTGTTTTGAATTTACATAATTGAAATATCAGTCAAGGCAATACAATATTACTAATACTGAGCTGGTCCACAACAGTCAAAACATTATTTGAAGTGGATATTCTGACTTTGTCTACATTCATTTCCTAGATGTTTAATTATTTCACTCTATTTTATTCTTAGGTTGATTATACATGGGGCTACTTTTTGAGCAATGTTGATGGGCATTGGTTAATATTGCCATCAACGGACTACCAGGTGAAACACAAGGTCCTATGCAGGGACGGACTGGGAGTAAAAAACGGCCCTGGATTTTCTCCCAAATAGGCCCACCACAACAGTCGCTATATCTCACAATATTGCAGCAATCCTGTCGCATTTATGGCAAATAACATCACAAAACCCGTGGTGACCCTGCTGAATAAGAACTTCTAATGATTTCCACTTCAAATACCATTACAAACTATCAACTTTTAACCATTAAAACAATTAAATAATGGTTTCCTGTAGTGTTTTAGGACATATTACATTAGGATTTAGTTTTCTTTTTTTTACATACAATTTCCAGTAGAGACCAACAGGCACCATTACAGTTTCTATTAAAGCCAATACAATTCTCATTATAAATCAGTAAAACCATTACAGATTATGTGCTGGTTTTATTTATTTATTTCATTATGGGATTGAAATAAATATATATTATTGTATGACCAAAAATACTTGAAACTACATAAAAAGAGCAGAAAGCAAAATGTATAATATGACAATGATAAACATAAACCTTGAATCTAGAAACCTGAAACAACAGAATTCTTCAATTTGAGTATATGTCTCTTTTTGTGTGTTATGTTAATCAGACTAATCACCTTTATAGGCGATTATTTTCTAACTCAATATCTCAAATGTAACCCATTGTAGAATCATTTAAGGCAGCGGCTATTTGCAAGAGAATATAACATATTTTCTTAGCGATAGATCCTATTTACACTAAGTGCAAATAGCAGGATTTTCTGCTTTTTATGCTACTTATTGCAAATAGTGGCAATTATCTGCTCCTCAGTATTGCAATACATTATAAAACAGTATGCAATAATAACTTATTGAGTGAGTGTAAATTATTTTTTTTATTAAATGGATGCCACCTTATTGGGACAATAAAGCCCTCCCTACACCTACCCTAACCCTACCAGATACGTGATTTTCAACTTTTGATAATTTCATTTATCATTTTTAGAAAAAACATGCTTTTCTGATGCGATTTTAAATTTTAAAAATGATCTTATAAGACAAGACAAAACCATAAGTTTGTGGGAAAAATTATAACACATCACTTCCATCTAATTACCACTGGAGATTCATGAGTTATCCTTAGAAAGTTTAGCCCAATCACAGTCCTGTGTGCTTCCACATAGTACTAGTGTACAGCTTCAAAACATGCTTAATCTGACACTTTTCTTTGAGTGGAGTATCCCTTTAAGAACTGTGTGAAACATAATGCTATATTTTGATTAAAGGTCATGATAATTTAATTTATATATATAAAATCAATGAAAGAGTTTCATTTACTTTGCATACATGTCAAGCTGTGGGACTCCCAAAACATATGAACATATCATTTTGACCCCACTTTGTTTTGAATTAATAATTGAAATATCAGTCAAGGCAAACAAGTATTACTAATACTGAGCTGCAAGTTCTCACAACAGTCAAAACATTAGAGAAGTGGATATTCTTACTTTGTCTACCTCATTTCCTAGATGTATAGATTATTTCACATTATTTTATTTTTAGGTTGATTATACATGGGGCTACTTTTTGGAAAATGTTGATGGGCATTGGTTAATATTTCATCTCAATACCAGGTGAAACACACTCTTTGTTGCAATGGACAGAGGTCAAATGTTTTCTCCCAAATAGGCCCACCACAACAGTCGCTATATCTCACAATGTTGCTGGTATTGGCCCATTCCTCCATGCAGATCTCCTCTAAAAGCAGTGATGAGGGCTGTCGCTGAATAAGAACTTTCAACACCCTAATGATTTCCACTTCAAATCTGGAGACAAACTACCACTCAACTTTTAACCATTAAAACAATTAAATAATGGTTTCCAGGCGGTGTGTTTGGGATCATTGTCATGCTGAGGATTTAGTTTTCTTTTTTTACATGCCCTTGCTGAGTAGAGACTCAAAATCTCACGATACATGTCCATTCATTCTTTCCTTTACAATATCAGTCGTCCTATTATAAATCAGTAAAACCATTACAGCCCCAAAGCATGATGTTTCCACCCCCATTTCAGCATGGTGTTCTTTGGATGCAATTCAGCATTCCTTTCTACTTAAACACGACAAGTTGAGTTTTACCAAGAAGTTATATTTTGGTTTCATCTGACAATGATAAATCATAAACCTTGAATCCTCTTCTGGAAACATCCAAATTCTTCTTTAGAGTATATGTCAGGCAGGGCCTGGACATGTTAATCAGACTAAGCAGGGGACACGATTATTTTCTAACTGCAATATCTCAAATGTCCCATTGTGCAGTGTGTTACTGATGGTAGCCTTTGTTACTTTGGTAACATATTTTCTGCATAGGTCATTCACTAGGTCCCCGTGTGGTTCTGGGATTTTTGCTACAGTTCTAGTGGCAATTATCTGACCCTCAGTATTGCAATACATTATAAAACACTAGCAATAATAACTTATTGAGTGAGTCTTGTATGTCTTCCATTTTCTAATAATTGCTCCACAGTTATTCACACCAAGCCCTGCTTACCTACAGATTCAGTCTTCCCAGCCTGGTGCAGGTCTACAATTTTGTTTTCATTTATCATTTGAAAAACAGCTCTCTTGGTCTTAGCCAATTTTAAAAGGAGTGATGACTTTTTTTGAGGTTGTGGACAGGTGTCTTTTATACTGATCGAGTTCAAACAGATGCCATTAATACAGGTAACGAGTGGAGGACAGAGGAGCCTCTTAAAGAAGAAGTTACAGGTTTTGTGAGCCCAATCACACATTTGTTTGAGCGGAGGTGACCAAATACTTATTTTCCACCATAATTTGCAAATAAATTCTTTGAATGAACCAGCCAATGTGATTTTCTGGATGGCCTTTTCTTATTTGCATATAGTAAGTATACCTATGATGAAAGAGTTTTTGGCCTCTTTGCATCTGTCAAGTGGGAGAACTTGCCCACATATTTTCATTACTAATACACTTTAATATGAACTTAATCAGGATTTTATATATATATAAATCGTTTTTTTATGTCCTCTTTGTCAGTTTCTAGTCATTATTGACAGGCTAGGCCAATAAAATGAAGAAGTAGCCTGCACAGAACATGTGATCAAACCTAGTTTTGCAGAAAATTAACCACAGTTTGCGTCCGGTCATACATCCTTGTTTAGAGACCTATATACAATTCTTAGAAACACTCAGATGAGTGAATGTAAGTTAATTTTCTCTTGGTTCTCAAATGAGTAAGAGGAAATCCCCTCTAGCAGCGTCAGCATGTGGCTTTTTATAACATGCATAATCCTGTCACACAAATAAAGAGGCTGTAAATATTTGGCATAGCAGTTTATTTTATGGAAAACTTTAAATCTCAGATAAATCATGTTTCAGTGTTTTATGGAATATCATCATGTATATTGCTCCTCTGATGCCAACAGTTGCATAAATCATTTGCACACAAGAAGTGGTGGTTTCATGTCTCAACACTTTAACCACAGATCTCAGAGTTTAGCACAGCACAGATAGTTAGATCTCAAAATAAAAGAAAACCCAGAGAGAAAGCAATGAAAACCATTAATTTATCTGTGTTAAAAGAGATACATGCAAAACTTGCACAATGCGGTGATAATGAATACGGGAAAAGAGCTGGATAGGAAAGATGTTGACCAGAGGAGCACATGGGTGCAGTTTTTACTAAGTGAGTATTATTGTTAAACCACTGACTTAGATAGAGAATGAACACACAAGAGCAATCCCATGGATTCCCATTAAGATTGATAAGTGTTAGATTTGCTAGAGGCATCAGAGTCTCTTTGTCCATGTAGCGCAGTTGATTCAATTTTATATCAAGTTCTCGTAACATCACTAAGCCTTCAAACTGTTTTGGATGAATGTGCTGGATATGGTTTCTGTCCAAATGGAGCTCTTCCAATTTGGTTAGAGCAGAAAACACTTTGGTGGGCAAGTGTGTGAGCTGGTTGTTTTCCAGGTGGAGCCTTTTGAGATTTCCCAAAGATGTGAAGATGTCATCTGGAAGTTTATCGAGAGCGTTGAATCTCAGATCCAGCTCTTTCAATGCAGACAGATCTTTGAAAGCATCGGAGGAGATGGAACGCAATTTATTGTTGGACAAATCCAGAAACCTCAGTTTTGTAAGACCTGTGAAAAATCCAATAGGGATGATTTCTAGCTGGTTTTCATTCAGCCATAAATCCCGTAAATGACTAAGAGTACTCAGTAGATGTCCAATGGAACTTGACAGGTGATTGTTGCTGAGTTTCAAAGTCTGCAGTCTGACTAAGTTTTTAAAGGACAGTTTTGGAATGTAGCGGATATGATTGTTCTCCAGGTTAAGATCCCTCAGATGATGTGTGCTTTTGAAGAGGTGCGTGGGAATCTTCACAAGGTCATTGCTGGAAAGATCGAGATGCTTAAGCTTCCTCAGCTTCATAAATGTGTGTGAATGGAGCTCCGAAATGTGATTGCTGTCCAGTTGTAACTCATGCAAAGCTGAAAGTGGGTGAAAGAGGTCCGGAGCAATTTCAGAAATATTATTGCTGTCCAGCTGAAGTTCTGTTACACTGCTTAAATTATTGAACAAGTCGTTTGGAAGCAACATCAGATCATTGTGATACAAATTAAGGCTCTCAAGCTTTCCCAAGTCTTGAAACACATGTGACGTTAGCATCCGCAACTGATTGAAACTCAAATCCAATGCACCCAGCTGGGCAAGACCTCTGAGCGAACCATCAGAAATGGAAACAAGAGCATTATGACTCAAATCCAAATACTTCAGTGTGGGAATCTCAGAGAAAATGTACTCCGGAATTGAAGTTATGGTATTTCTTTGAAGATGGATGCTAGTAAGTTTCAGGGTGTCCTGAAGGACACTGGTAGGTACGCAACTAGTCCATTTCGACTAAGATCAATATGTTTTAGCCCTATGACACCCTTAAAACTCCCATTACCTACACTTTTAGGTTGTTCATTGACAGATAAATATGATCTAGATGTGTGCAGTTCTCAAACACACCTACCTCGACCATCTCGATCATGTTATGTCTCAGTTGGAGGTCCTTAAGGACAGGAGCTCCATCCAGGACCCCGTAGGATAAACTTAATATCTTGTTCATATTCAGATTAAGGATCTGAAGCTTGGCCAGACCATAAAGGAACTTCCGAGGAAGTGTTTCAATGTAGTTGTCACTGAGATCCAACAGTTTGAGATTCCACAGCCCCTGAAACTGTCTTGGTGTTAATGTGCTCAGTCCGTTTCCACTCAGAAATAGCTTGGTAAGATTGCTCATGTTCTGCCAGTTGGTAATGAGTGACAAGTTGAAGACATTCTTGGTGAGATCGAGAATGGACAATCCTTCCAAACCTTCATCTGGAGAGCTTGAAGAATATTATGTGTAGCATATAATTGCTTGGTACTCTGAGGCAGATGAGGGAGCTCCAGAAGTCTCTGGTTCGAACAAATGATGATGTCATAATCTTCACATTTGCAGGGTTTCGGACAGGAGTCAACCACTGCGATGAGAGCCAAAACCATTGACAAAAGCCACAACATTTTCAATGATGTGATCCGCAGGAACCTAGAAGCCTAGATGTTAGATTGTGACACAATGTGAAACCGGGCATATGTGTATATTCAAATATTCTCACTTTAATTTTAAACAACTAACAACGAGTTACGAGACAGAATAAAGCATGCTTTTTAGCAGTAGATCCATTCTCAGCCACCATATTTGTCTAATGTTTCTTTAGTATTTGAAATTAATTAATCATGTAGTATATAAAAATAAATAATGGCCTATATTTTTATATACACACAATTTATGAATCAGCTACTTTGATATCTCATATCTCTTTGAAATGACTCTTAAAGTGTGTAGACAGACTTACCTGCACAAAGATCCAGCCTGCAAACGGAGTGCTTGTGAAAGTCAAATCTCCTGTATCACAATAGATTACCAAAAAAAGACCTGTCAGCAGAACAACTGCGCTTAAAAAGCCCTATCTGTGATGTCACATGCGATGTGTTCTTTGAAAAAAAAAATCTTAACCACATCTGAAATCTCAACACAGCTTGGGTGAGCTCAACAAACACGTTAGATAACAAAACAATACAAACAGGCGAATGGAAACTGTGAATGACAATTACTGCTAAAACAATTATGAAATGCATACATAAATATATTGAGTCTCTAGATTCTCAGCTCACCAACAAGCTTTTCCTCAATAAATAAAGCATTCAGCATTCAGGGATGGTGGAGTCCAGTTTAGTCAGTTTCTCTGTTTTTTATACTTGCCTTAAATTATGTGAAAGCTCTTTATTCACAGTCTGACAAAATAGGGAAATAAATGAATCCACTGCCCTTTATTATCCAACAGATGGCGCAGTTAAGAAGAATGATGGCTTTTCTAGTTTGCTCATTCAAAAGCAAATTATACTGACATTGTCAGAACTGGACGGTCACCAGATATATTGGGAGATGGTTTTGCTAATGTCCAGCATAGTCCAACAAGTCAGTTCAACTCAGCCATGACGCAGTTGGCTGATGCTTATCAGTTATCCAGAAAATAGTAAGTTCTGGATTCAGGGCTGTTGAGGGATTGCTGTTTGGTTGGAGATAGCCTACGTCACTCCTGAAACTTTGCTGCATGTCCAGGTTATGTGGCCGTTGGTCATATCTGCAGCACTAAAATCAAAATTTGTATTCAAATTCTGAATGGATTATTTAATTGATGTGAGCAAATAGTGATTCCATACAGTATAATCACTAAAAAGCTGTCACCAGTGTTGGGCTAGTTACTCAAAGAATGCAATATATTGCTCATTACTAGTTACTCCTTTCAAAAGTAATATTGTTACTTTACTTATTACTTTCTGGCAACAGTAATTAGTTACACTATAAGTTACCGCAAAAAGTAATATTACAGTATCTAAATTACTAGTAACTACTGCCCAACACTGGGTGTCACTCACTTCAGTTAATCGCAGTTTCACAATGTTGCGTTATCAATGAAGCTCTTATTTCTTACTAACTTATACAATGGCCAATCACAGATGTTCGGTGATTGGCTACATTGCTCAATGCTACAGAAATAGGTGGTAAATAGAAACTTAGCTTTTACCAAATCTGTTTCGACAATATTAGTAGTTTTACTGAGGGTGCTTTTGACTGAGAAAATGGACATGTGGCGTCAGAGCGTGAAATCAGTGTCAACTGCCTGAGTCTGCTTCCACGGTAATTCTGTGACTGATTTTCAATTTCCAACCTATTTTGGGTTCATTTAAGCAAGCACGAGATATTTTAAGTATATATTTGAGTTAATATAAGGTTACCTTTTCACAGAATGTTCTTTACCATATGAAGGATGATTTCTTTGTAAAAAGAAAAACTGCAAATCACAAAATAAATTACTTTAGCTGGGTTTTCACAGAAAGGGTCACATTTAACCCAACAATTTTTGTAAAGTGTAGTCAATATCACTTATTATTAATCATTTTAAATAGATGTTACTTAATATTATATAAATTTAGCAAAGCTGTCTGTCTGGTTGTCTGTCTGTCTATCTATCTGGTTAACAATATGATTAACTGTATGTTAGGAAGTCCATCTGTTATCCAATTATGTTATATCATGACCTAAGGGAACTATTGCATTAATCTGTCACAGGCTAAATATATTTGTTTATATTTGTTTTGTTTTTCCCTGTTTTGTCTGTGTGTGGTTTCCTATTTATCATATCAGTATCAAACACATCCTCATTTATATTTTTAGCCTGAAATTTACTTCTCAAAAAATGTAATGCAAAGCAAGGACCCTCACATTTGTGAACGATCCCCTTCACAAAGCTATATTTCATCAAGCACAATTTTAACCATTAATAAAATTATTATATATTTAATTTATTTTATAAATGTTTTATAAAATAATTGTATATTTGTCTCTATATATTAAAGCAATACTAATTGAGCAGATCTTATATTTGTGTAATATTTTTAATAATATTTAGGATTCGAAAGTATAGCTTTACAAAAAATGGTAGCATAAAACCACTGAGCCAAACATGACTGTAGAAATATCATCAACATAACGTCTGAAATAAAATAATTTGTTTTTATATTTTAATGTTTCAAAATGTAATTTATTCCTAAATTGGCAAAGTTGAATTTTCAGCAGTCTAGTGTCACATGATCCTTTAGAAAACATTGTAATATGCTGAATTGGTGTTCAGAAAAAATTTCTTATTATCAATGTTTAAAATGGTTGAAGCATTTGTTTTTGTGGAATATTTTTTTAAAGATTGTTTTATGAACAGAATTTTAGAAAGAACAGCATGTATATGAAATATTAATCTTTTGTAACATAAAAATGTCATAAATTTAATATGACCATGCTAAATAAAAGTGTTCATTTCCTTCAAAACAAATCTTACTGGCCCAAACATTTGAATGGCATTATATTATATTGTTTGTGGTTAATGACATTTCTCTGTAGCACTGTTCGTATCTCCACAAGTCTTAATTCAGCAATGCAGAATATTATGTCATCGTTCATATACAAAATATCATGTAGATGCATTTCGAATCACTTTCAAAGGACCAGGTTGTACTAGCGTACAGTGACCAGCTGGAGGAGTGGTAGATATGTATTTGGGCATCCCTGTTTGTCTGGCGATGGGTCTCGCTACATGAATGAATGAAGAGTCAGCCGGTGTGTTTAGGACCATGGGGGGAAGGGTGTGTGTGTGAGCGTCCGCCGCAGCCCTGCCCAGCCCATTCTTTCTTCTGACGTCCTTCCTTGATGCCAGTGTCACACGCTGCTGGGGATGAACATTTTACAGCCACTGTACAGATTTTATGTTTGGGAACATTGACATACCCTGCCTCTTCGAAAAGGATATTGAGCACTGGTCTTTGTTGGGACGGGAGTGCGCTCGAGATACGCTTAATAGTTTGGATTTCGTATCGTACCCGCTGTTGTTTATTTATTAATATATTGTTTTCCTGGACATGTACACAGATGATTATTTGAAGGGAACACTGCGTCCGTGGGAGTGGTTTATTTTCTCTGGACAACCCAGACTAATTGAAAAGATGAGTCCGTTTTCCTCTGTTTGATGCTGCGGTAACAGTTAACGTTAGCTCTATTTTTCTTCTTCTGTTCTGCTTTTGTTTTCTTTCTGTCTGTCTCGTGACGGCTGATCCTTGAGGATTCAACATACATTTCTGCAAACCAGACGCTGTATATCCAGTAGCAAACTTAACCAAAAATGAGGATTGTGACGATGTCCTCACGCGCCGCGCTGCAGCTGGGGAAAGACAAGAATGCAGACCACGTAAGTGAAATGACCACGTACGTCATTTAATTCCGCTTGACGAGCAGTTGATTTCAACGTTTGTCGTCAAAAGAAGCGATGCGAAATGAGACTCGCGAATCGGTTCTTTCGAAATGATTCGTTTCAAAGGAATGGGTCAAAATAACAGATACAGCGACTCCTTTGCGTCATCATTAAGACATTTTGGGATGACATTCCATTTTCTATGTTTACAGTTTGTCACGCATTTCTGTTTATTAAGGTTTTTCTAATATTTGTATATTAGTAAGATAATTTCACCTTGTTTTATTTCAGTTTGTTGCAGCCACTATTCTGCTCATAAAAAACGCAATGTGCCTGTCATTTGTATTGACGTAAAACAAATAGATTGATTTTTTTTTGTAAAAAATGTTTTAAAACTTACTCTCTTTTGTATGTGTGTTGGTACAACTGCAGTCAGACATACTCAAAGTATTTATTTTGTAACATTTATTTAATCAGCTATTAAATTATATATTGGCAATTGGCCAATTCATTGATTAAATCCAAATGCAATTATCAGTCACTATGAATCGGACATAGCTCAAAACCCGTTTCAGTCGAATTCTTTAAAGAGTCAGTTGAACCGATTTTGCGATTCTCTGAAAAGAATCGAGTCTACAGAACATTCGTTAATAGCTCAGTCAGAATCCCTGACATGAGCCAGAAGTGGGGCTGGAGTTTTATGGATCTGAAGTTTGGGAATGTTATCAAAAATATGTCTCAATTAATTCACAAACTTAACAGCATCCTGCCCCTCAAACACTGTCACAAATGACTATTGATTGAGTGTATGTTTCTATGGCTGTCTTTGTTGTCATTTAGCGCATGGAGTAAGAAACACTTTTAAAGACTTTCTATAGCATTTGATTTGTGGATGTTTCGATTGCAGTCATTTGAGGTATTTGATATGCATGTTGTGCAAAATGTTCTTGTAAACCTCAGGCCTACGTGATGTGAAGTTAACCCAGTTATTTTCATGGTTAGTATAGTGTGAATTCAGCTTTTAAAGCCAAGCTATGCCTTGTATTCATAGACAGGGCTATACGCATCAATATATATATATTTGTGGTTGCTCAATATAGGCATTTAATGACTTTTTACTGTTGACGTCCAACAGTCTGGGATATTTGGTTACATCATTGCGTGTATGCCGAACTGCTGTTACACTTATTGCATTTTTGTAGTATTCAGTGGCATATTTATCTTAATTAAAAACATAAAAAGTTGGCTTGGTTTAATGATTTACACATGTGTAAGTAAACCAATTCCAGACAGCTTGTTGCAACATTTTTAAACACAGTGTAAAGTATATCAAAACAATACAAAAACATGTTTGCTACTATCAAGGCTTGGCCTTATTTTTGCACACACAATTAATATAATTGATATTGGGCTTTCATTCACTTGCATTTTGCAATTTGAATGTCTGTGTATCTTATTAAAGGCCTATTCATGTTTATGATTTCCTCAATATTTATTAATATTAAGTAGTAATATTAAAGAAATCACTTTCTGTACTGATTGTTCTTTTCCATTCAAAACCAATGGATGTGGACTAGAGGGTCTTCTTTAATCATGTTATTATATGACGAACAGACTGAAATCAAGTAGATAGAAAGGCAAATAGTTTTGGAAGTGAGTTAGTGATGGAGGAATCATTTTTTATTGGTTCAGCTGTCCCTTTAAGACAGAACTGACCAAACATTTTACTACAAAGGGCCAAGAATGAAACTTGATTGAGGGCCGTGGGCCAAAAATAAAAAATCTAAGGTAATCAGGAGCCAAATTTGTTCCGCAGGCACTGTTTTGGGCTTTAGGACATGCTAGATATGAAGTTGAACATTTTTTTGAAAAGGTGGCAAGATTGTAGTAAGATAGTTTTTAGTAGACTGTTGAAAATATGGGTTTCACACATTATGTAATTAACAGTTCAGAAGTGCTGTCTCTGTTTCCACTTAAGACCGTCACATAGCTTGCGGTCGCTGTACTTACTGTTACCAAAGCTCTTTATTACGTAAGTGGAATGTAAGGGGCAGTTTACTTGGTTTAAGTCTTGAATAGTTCATAAGAATATGTAAAAAGAATATTATATGCCATAATTCGATTGTTTGGAAGAAAGTTGATTGCTTGTATTTATTGCTACTGTAATCGGAAATCGGATTATGCATTATGCAAAAACTAGTGACCCACAAAGGGATTTCTAAACTCAGTGACTTAGTGGTGAACGTCATAGATTGAAAAATAAAGAAGAATACATAAATAAAAAGGAGTGGTTGGCAAGGTGGATGAAAGATGATGAAAAGTCTGCATAGTTTGTGCTTAAGTTATCTGCAAGCACAGACACAGCAACAAGGCATGTCACGTAGAGGCACTGCAAGAGCTTCTAGAATGATGAGAGCTGATGAGAAGAGGGAGAAGATACAACACAAAGCAAACACAATAGAAAATGCATTTGCCAATATGGGAGGTTATGTAAACTCTCTGTCTAGCCATGGAATAAGAGTGGAACGATGATGTCAAAACAAAGAGCCTTCAAGTGAATCCATAGATTCCATGCAGGCCAGAGAAGCATCATGTAGCTCAAGGCTAGTTTGAGGACTGGGTCAACTGGAGAAAAAAGCCCAGGGGTCTCATTTATAAATGCTGCATATGCACAAAATGAGCATATAATATGTGTAAGCAATTTTCCATGCACGTATCCGTATTCATAAAAAATAAACTTTGTGTAAATATGTACACACCGTACGGACATTCTTGACCACGCGTACGAACACTTTTGGAGTGAGAAGTAATGAAGTAAACGATTTAAAACTGTGTTTTCATTTCGATATTCATTTACTATAAATATTCCACTCTCATTAAGCACTGAAATTGCAAAAAGTCATTACGCAGAAGTTAAATTAAATTAAATTTAGACATATATTGGATACATTTGATCACTTTTCATGTGGCATCCTATGTTTTATTGACAGCGCGGAGTACTATAGGTGCACAATAATTTATTTTTAAACTAAACTGCAGATCTCGTTTCGAGGATTTTTTTTTTTTGAGAACAATGATCATGATGTGCACATATTATGGCAGACACAGCTGGATACGGTGGTCGAACGGTCAGTCTATTGTCCGGTTTGCATAGGACCAATGATAACATCTTACTGTACAACCACAGCTGCACGGACGTGTTGATGTCCTGTAAAGGCATCTCCAAAACTTTATAAAAAATACCAGTGTATTTGAATGATACCATTAAATGGAAAAACGGTAAGATTTACACATTTCCTTTTATAAAATACTTTCAGTAATTCGCCAAGTCAGACATTTGTATTTACACTGCACAAAAATATAGGCCTATTATATCAGCTGTTTCCACTAAAAATAGATGTTCAGCTTATGGTCACCTTATCAGCAAAATTGTATCATTTGTTTTGAATTGTTTAAAACAATTGAAATACAATATGACCAGTGTAAAATAATGAGATCATCTATTTCAAACCGTTTTGTTTTTATGGATCTTTTCATATATTTATTATAAAATGTAATAAGGATACTGGAGTCAGGATCTCATATTTCCTTAATGTCTTGTACCATTGATGGTGTTAAACACGATGTCACGTGGATGGTAATGTGCATGGAAATGATATGCAGATGAGGTTATGCATAGTAAAACTAGGTGTTGTAAGCTCCATATATGGTGATTTCTGGGAGGAGTCGGGGTGTACACACAATCTTCCACTGACTGAGATTTTTGTGCAGGTTCTAGTGTACGCATGGTTTTATAAATCTGAAAAAGTTAATGCGTACGCAAAATCTAGCTTTTGTGCATACGTACACTTTTAGGATAAATTCTACAGAGAGTTTTATAAATGAGACCCCAGGACATAAAGGACATTTACGAAGATGAATTCATGTTCATTTACAAGGTTGAATTTTGTCTAAATTGCAGCCATCTTGATAACCATCATATTGTAACAGCATTATCGAGAAAAATGGTAAGGATGGAAAAAGAGGTTGGAATTGCATCATCCTCTTTGACTTGACCTGAACTCGATAAACTCGCACTATTGTTTGATTTTTAATTCTGTATTGAAGCTTGCAACATTTACAGCAGAGCAAACACTTTAAAAGATCTCTAAATCAGCTAAAAATCCCTGGTGTGGAATGATAAATATGTGTTGGCTATTGTGGGCATTTAGCTTATGCTGAAATGTCAAAACATTAAAAGAGGAAATTGATTTGTAAAGCAAGACTGTAAGTGTTCACGCATGTGACTTCCTCCTGTACTTCCTCATTGCTGATATTTTACATGTTTTTACATGCTATTTACAATATAAATAACATCTATCTGTGTTTAGAAATTTGACCCTCTACAGTGAGGTAATGAGGAAAAGGGATACATAGCATTATTCTTCTATACGTAAGAGCTAGTAGTAAGAAGATCCGGCTGATTCAAATCAACCAATAAAGGGAATAGAGTTGTAATACATTGCACTTTTTTGCAATTTAAAATAAAACACTAAAAACTCAAATTAATTCTTTAAAATGCTAAAAGTGAATTTGCATCACAGCCAGACATTACCGCAGGAATTAGGGGTGCTGAGGGTGCTGCAGCACCCCCTGGCGTGTAGCCCAAGAAAAAGATGGTGGTGATGGGGTGCAGTTTTAAAAAATAAATAAATGAAAATTTTGTGACAGAAAATAAATATAACTAATTTGATTAATTTTGTATATTCATTAAAATGAATAGAAAAAGAAACCTAAACCTACAATGACAATAAGCAACAGTAGAACATGAATTAAGTTGAATCAAATTGATTGTGAAATACGTTTCAACTGACTTAGGAAGTCGTTTGTTGCATGACGTTTTTATCATATTATTTCCTTCACCGTGCCCAAATCATTGCAAAGACACAGCAGAGAAAGATCGAGAGCATCTATTTACCTCAGCAGCAACCAGTCTCGCATTCCTGCATCTGCAGCGCTTATTTTGATCTTTAACGTTAGTTATTTAATATTCTTGGAACAAAATTAATGCTTACGGTTGATTAGGCTACTCTTAATGAAAAAATACAATGATAAAGTAGCTTATATCAAACGTAAAACTTGTATTAACTGACTGAATAAAACATACAAATGAATGCTTAGTTTGGCTCATTATTGTTATTATTAATATTAATAATAAAGGCTATAGCCTACAATGACAAATTCACTTAGGCCTATATTAAACTTTGAACTTTTATTAACTATATGAATAAGGGAAATATGTTTTACCTGCATTGTAACACAAATAAATAAACTGTCTTTGGATTTCCCCTTTCTTTAAAACGATCATAGTTTGGGGTTCATTATTAGCCTATTAATTAAAACACATCAGCCATAAAATAGTACAATGGCAAATTTGCATAGGCCTATATTAAACATCTAACTTTTATTAACAAAATGACAGATATAGCTTACTTGCGTTGTATAAGGTATGTTCTCTCTTTTCCCTTCTAAAATGAACTGTCCCTTTAACTTTGGTAAATTTGTTAGATGGTGGCAAAGGTCATCTAAATATAAAAATAGGGATATTGGCATCATTAAATATCCACTATTCACTTATTTCAATACATTTTATATATATATATATATATATATATATATATATATATATATATATATATATATATTAGTGGTGGGCATAGATTAATTTTTTAATCTAGATTAATCTAGATTAAAATGGCTCATTTGAATTCTGTCAAGGCATTCAGAATATGTGTGCTACCCAAATAATGACTAAAAGTAAGTCTTTGAGAACGGGTTTCTCAAGCCAGGTGGCGATTAGACCAGGGGCTCATCTCCTGTTTCCAAAATGCATCACAAACTTTAATCTCAGTTGAATAAAATTAATCTATTAGTTGAATAAAAACCCAAAATGTTGTTTTTTGTTATTATATTGAACTGAAAGCCATCTTATGCACAGTGTTGCACAGATTACATTTCATGTAAATCATCCATGCTAACACATGTCTTCTATTTTTATTTTTTAGACATTTCACTCTCTATAGATATATTTTTCAAAGACGGAGTTTCGAAGTTTCTCGCTCAAGTTCACATGAGACCTAAAGCGCATCCTGTTTGCTTAAAAGCGCAACGTTTCGTTGTTATTCTGAGTGCACACAAATAAACGTAGAGTCTTTACAGATTCGAAAGATGTATTAGGCTACTTTTATCTGTATGACCAAAAATGACGGAGATTTTAAGAGCAAGTGAGTGCACCGGAGCCTGTCCTGCAGCAAACGCTTCCACACAAACACTTCAATAGCGCATTTCTCTAGGTTAACATCATATTGAGCGCCATGTAAAGTTGCTACTACATACATCTTTCAGGTGAAAAGCCATATTTGAGGTTGATGAATGATAGGTGGCGTTTGGATGTCCTGCCCGATTGTATTACCACATAGACCAGCCGTTAACAATCTGTCCATCACGGACTGCGAGCCTCTAGTTTGAAGACTGCTTCGCCCCCTACAGTGCAATTCGGTTAGGTATACATCCGCTAAAATATCAGGGTGAAAGCTTGAGTAGTATAGACCCAGCTCCCAACCCAACTTTGAGAATAGATTAACGGCGATATTTTTTATCGCCGATAAGAATCTCACGTTAACGCAGCACGTTAACGCCGATAACGACCACCACTAGTGTATATATATATATTAGGGATGGGCATTTTAAGCAAATGTAATATTCGATAATTGCTGGGTATTATTCGATTACTATTGAAAATCGCACCCTCCGCGCATGTACCGCCCACCCACGCACACACACACACGCACACACACACACACACACAGAGAGAGAGAGAGACCATCCAGGCTTTCAATCTGTATGATAACAAACTGTTTAGTTAATTAGAGAATAGTCTATCTTAACCCAAGAAAATTAATGGTTGTAAAGTATGATTGCTGAAACAGATTAATATAACAAACGAATGACGGCATTTATTAACAGAACAGTCCGTCGATTATCAACTGCTCATAAGGCTAGGACATTTCTATTTTAAAAATGAACATGAACATTCATATTATTAAAAAGAAAATCTTAAATCTGATTAATGCATCAATGAATATTAGGCGTAAAACATATTGCGCGCTAAACAGAATATCATTCTTAAAAACATATTACGGCTAAAACATATTAACCGCCTGAATAGACGGCACTTATTATGTGAACATTAATTTTAACGTCTGTCTTCATAACAATAACCTATTTCATAGATACAAATATATTAAATGAACATGTTCACATGCTCGGGAAGAAGACGGGAGTGTTGTTCACAATTAGTTCGGTGAACTTTGAATTGAAACAAGGGAAGGAATATAGAGCCCTGCAGCTTCTCAGAATTCTCCGTCTGAGCCCGTCTCTCTCTCTCTCTCTCTAGCTGAGCCATTTAAATAGTTCAGTTTTGGTTTTAATAGCAAATTGGTCATTATTGTGTTTCCTTTCTTTATTAATTTAATTTAGAAATATGATTGGAACATCCTTTGTTTGTTAAATTCAAGTTTGATTTTTTTTTAAATACCATGCGGCCAGCGCAAGTTTGATCAGTTTATCTTTCTCAAATAAATAACTAAATAATTAACGTCATAATATTTTAAGAATAAAGTCAAAATTACGATCATAAAATCATGTTACATTGCCTGAAGTTAAAGTTAAAATTACACCTGTATAGCCTACTCTGCCAAAAAAATTATAAGTGTGGCATCCAACCTGTAATTCTTCAAATTTAACACGAAAAACAACACAAATATTTTGCATATAAATATAATATATCAACCAGTGGAATATTATTATTTCAGCAAAAAACGAATAATTTGAATGCAGGGAGCTCGTCATGGCTTCATTAATGGGAAACAGCACGTGAAGGCGACAGAGAAGTGCTCTCGTGCATCGTTTTGTTAACTTTGGTTTATTATTTTGAGTTGTTTAGGGGCGCTGTAGCAAACGGCCCTCTCACAATATATTGTTTAACAGGTCTATTGTTCACAATCAGGCTGAACGTATCAAGTTCTGTTCTCCGCGTGGTTAGCGCTCACACATAGTGTGTGTGTGTGTATGTATGTGTGCCGCAGTGCCGACAGTGCAGTTCGGCGCATGTACTGAAAGGAGTTGTCTTCGGCGCCCAAATGCTTTTAATCGCACATTTTTAAACAAACAAGGCTTAAAAGCATGCAAATGATACAATTTAGTGACCACCTGCAGTGGCCCGATCTGGCAAGTGACAAATCCGAACGTCCTTCACGCCATCGGACAGTCTTTATTGTCAAGCCCTGTTACACCTTTAGAAAATAATCGCACAACCTAATCGATATTCTATAATAAAATAGAATATTCGAATATTCGATAATCGTGACCCATCCCTAATATATATATATATATATACACACACACACAATACTGCTATTTCAGTAGGAATCGACACAATCTGGAATTTAGTGTGAGAGTTTTTTTCAAGTTTGTTTTAAGTTAGTCGCATGAATTTGAGGCATTGATCAACAAAACTGCTTGATTAGAAGGTGACTTTGTGTGCAGTGCTTCATGTATTACTTTACTGTTTGCAATAGACAATGGACTTTTATTGCCTGCAAAATTTTGCTAGTTTGACCTTTTGCACCTTAAGATGTATAAGAAGTCTTCCATTCTTGGCTGTGTGTAGGACCTTGGCGTTTCCTTCTAAAGGATCCAAGCCTTTGGAGAGAGCAGCTGGAGTATTCATCAAGGTCACATTGTTTTAGTCTGATCGTTTCTAACATTTGATTGCTTTCTTAACCTGTCACAATTGAATGTAGAATTTGCAAACAAGCTTCTATTGAAGATGTGGCAACACAAGCTATTGCACCCAATACCAAACTGGCTGCTTGCATGTTAGCACCGCGTCTTGTTTCACACACATAGAAGTCTCAAGGCACAACATCAACAAATAGTATTTTTTAATTATTTCCTTCAATAGAAACACAGTACCACTCTGTCTAAACCAGTGGTTCTTAACCTTTTTTTCCACCGGGCCGCACTATGGTCCAAGTGCAAGTCTCACGGGCCGCACGCATATCATTTACATATTACATCATCAATACAAACCAACCAGATTTATAATATTATGTATAGTCTAAATATTATGATATCTAAACAATTACATTTATTGAAATAAATAAGTCTGCTCACCAATAATAAAAACACCTGATGCTGTCGGGAACCAATTTTGTGAAATTCTGCTGGAAAGGAGTAACAGCACAATGAAGTTGAGATTGTAAGTTTCAGTCTGTAAGACGCGCACGGAAACGTGACATGACACGACATTGCAGTATGTGTGCATTCACAAATGTAGCCTATGTTGATCCAAATATGGAAAGCATTTTCGAATTTAATAATCTGAGGTTCTCAGCCACATTTCTGTAATTAAGGGTGATTGATGCGTTGTAGCCTATGGGTGTTTCTTTTTGCCTGAACATCTTCAGTGTGAGTGACGGAGCAAAACGAAAGTAAGTCCAGCACTCTCTTCACTGCTGATGCGAGACCATTCTTGTTTGAATGCATTCCTTTTCCACATTTCGTTTACTCCCTTAACAATTGTGTCCATTCTGATGCTCGATTTTACAGATCTAATGGCTGCTGATGACTATTTGAATTTAATTCTGACAAAGTGCGCACTTGTAAGTGTTTGTTAAATGCGTAACATTAATTACGTGAGTAGCCTACATAGATCTGCTCGTCTGAAAAATAATATATGAAAAAACATAACAAAAACATTATTGCTTATATTTATTTAGTACATTTTTGTGTTTAAATGTAAATGTAAAAACTAAAATGATTTGCAAAACTGAAAGTTATTTTTTAATTATGTTCAGCATGCTGGGTCGCATTTGGATTCGTGACGGGCCGAATTGAGAACCACTGGTCTCTAAACGATAGTTGTGACTGAACATTATGCCTTCACTTTCAGCCAAACGAAATTCACAAAGAGGATTGTTTTTTATTGTTCCTCAGTACAGCAGGAAAGCTGATCCCATGTGGAGGTCAGATAGGCCGGGGATCCACAAGCCTGGTGGCTTGTTTCTGAGGAACTAGTGAAACTTAGGCCTAGACACTGAATAAAGAGGTTATTGTGTCTGTTGTATGTGGGAAAGTAATGAAGTCGAAGGGGTGTCTTTTATAAAGAGAACCTATAGCATGCCTTCTTCATAGTGGTACTAGTTTGTTGTGGTGGTGTTATTGTGGCAACATCAGTGATGTTAGGTGCTGTCTATGAGTCAGCGTTAATTCACACTTTTATTTTTCCGTCCAGCTCAAGGAAATGATCTTTCGGTTTGGCTGGTCACTTCAAGTAAACATGTTTATCTAGTCTAACCTTTAACTCTGAGCATGTTTTTTAAATCAAAACAGTGTGTTTAGACCATGAGCATCTATCGCACAATCAGCATGTTTTTGCTCTTGTCATTGTGGAAGTATTGCACCACCCCCTGTTTCGTTGCCACACCGATTGTTGCTCTTGACAACTGATATTGATGTTGTCTCCTTGTGTGTTTGGCTAATGTGTGTGCGCATGAGGGGCTTATGTTACTATTTGGTGGGAAGGGGGGTTGTGGAGTACGGTTAGCAGATGGGCCTCAGCTGGGGCTTTTCTAGTTGCCCTCTCATCTGACGCCAAGGTGAGACTTTTGCTCTGTAGTCATGAGGATTGCTGCCTGTCTGTGACTGCTGCACCATTAGTTATTCAGATGGGTTTGCTCATGAAAGAGACAGTTACTAAAGGGCAACAAGCAGCAAAGAGGGCATGGCATTTCAGTCACAAGGCATGAGCCAGTATTACAGCAGTGACTTAGAATTGGGTCATCTGTTTAACAGTGGAATATTACATGTTCATTTCTCACAGTCTCACAATAACTATGTTAATTATTCTTGTTTAAATGAATCTGTCAAAGTAGGGCTGAAATTCATTTTCAAATGTTATTGGATGAACTGCATGATATGAATAATTAATCAGTTATTTGCTTGGGCTGGGTATTCATACACATTTCCAGATGAATTCTGATTCGCAAGCTCTTGATTTGATTACCTCACTATGTGTATGAATTATCAAAGTTAAAATGAATGTCAAAATCAGTTTAAAATGTAAAATCTGATTAATTGACTGATATTCCGATATGCTGAATAATTAATCACAGTTCATTTCCAGTGCAGACTATTATTGATACAGATTTACAGCTTCAGTTTAATTCACAAACTCTTTATTCAGTTAACTCACTTTGTGAATTATGTTAAAACTAGTCTGTCAAAGTAGGACTGTCATTCAGTTAAAATATAATTGAATTAATTGCTTGATATAAAAAATCACATTTGTTATCCATGATCAGGTATTGATACAGATTTTTGGATTCATTTTTATTCTAATTCTCAAGCTCTTCATTTGATTCTGATTCAATTGGATATAATTCAGTTAAAATATAAATTTTACATGCTGTAAATGATTCAGGGCAGTGATATTCAAACAGTGTTTTTGAACTATTTGTTAAACTAGTTAATGAGAGTCATTCGTTTTGGGAACCAGGCTACACTGGTCACATTGTATGGTTTTGATCCACTAAAAAGAAAAACTATACTACACTGATCACTTTGTCTGTTTGTTTTTGCATGCAGCCTATTATTGTTGTGGCTGAGAAGTACATTCTGAAATAGACATTACACAACGTAGCTTTAGGAGTCAATATATTGTTTGTTTTATTTCCATATGAGTGATCATAAGCCTATAAAGAATGACCAAACTAATACATCCTTTTACACTGAACCTGTTTAAGAAGCCTGTAGCTTTACTGCAAGCATTTACTCTGGAAGCCACACCAGAGAACCGTTACGGGGAGATGGCACATCTATTCAAGACAGGAAACCATGCAAGTTTGAGTTTTGGCAGAGCTCTTTACACCTGGCTCGGGCGTACACCTGTTTCCCACACTTTTATCTCACATCAGCACAGTATAATATATAGCACATAGTGATATTGTGAATGACCCAAGCTCATTGCCGTGCATTCATTTCAAGGAAACGCTGTGAAAGAAATCAGCACAGAGGAAACTGGTGCAGCAGCAGTGCCAAATGTAAAGCTTCACAGAATAGGAAAGGACAGGACATAGATCCCTGTAAATGGATTTGGGAGTAAGTCATTAGATGCAATAGCAGGATGTGTGGCTGGATGGACTGACCCTGACCCATCTCTACCCCTTCACATGTGCTCCCATCCTACCCTGAGCAGGACACCACTCAGATAAGCGGTCTGTCTCAGTCTGGGATGGGTCTCTAGAAATATGTTGTGTGGAATTATGTCTTGGGATCTTTATTAACCGCATATTCCTACCAATAAGTATGTTTAAATGTGCAGTCATAATTAAGCTTCACTCAAAGTTAGCTACACTCTATTTTTTGGCATCTGTGTTTCCATGAAGGGCCTTTAAAATGTTCTTCACACTAAAAAAGTATTATTTTAGGAACTGTTCACTAAAAGATTCTTAGAGGAAACCAGAATGTGTCATTACACAATTGACAATGGATCTTTACAAATGGGACTGCAGGAGTCAGACTGGTTTGATTTGTGCTTTTAAAGGAACACGCCACTATTTTTGAAAATAGGCTCATTTTCCAACTCCCCAAGAGTTAAACATTTCAGTTTTACTATTTTCGAATCCATTCAGCCGATCTCCGGGTCTGCACTCTTAAAAATAAAGGGGCTTCAAAGAACCATTCATTCAAAGGTTCTTTAAAGAACCATCTCTTGCTTACCTTTTTATAATCTGAAGAACCTTCTTTCGCCACAAAGAACCTTTTGTGAAACAGAAACATTCTTCAGATGTTAAAGGTTCTTTATGGAACCATTTAGACAAAAAGTTATTCTATGGCATCTTATTTTTAAGAGTGTGAATCAAGGAACTTTGCTGCCGTACTATGGGTGCAGCAGGCGCAATGATATTACGCACAATACGGCAGCAAAGTTCCTTGATTATTCTAGCCATATCGGCCTAGAAAATCACAACTTTTCATTTTCCATCAGTCTTATTACACGATGTAACTACAAAAGAGTCAAGCTTTAAATAGGAAAAATATCAATACTCTTTGGTCATTTTTGAGCGTGATGCTAACGGTCTAATCAGATTCAATGATCTATGCTAAGCTGCGCTAAAAATGCTCCCACCAGACCCAGAGATCGGCTTAATAGATTCGAAAATGGTAAAACTCAACTGTTTAACTCTTGGGAGTTGGAAAATTAGCCTATTTTCAAAAATAGTGGTGTGTTCCTTTAATAATATATTTAAATGACATAAAAATTATATATTGCTTTGTTCAGACTGAAATTGAACTTTAAAAGTGCATGTACTATGTGGGAGGAAACTGAATATCTAAATGCATCATCTTTTATTGTTTTGTGGTCATTAGGTCCTGGAGCTTTCTTCCGCCATCTAAACCATCTATTTCAGTGGCATATTGGTTTCGCTGAGAAACCCCCATACCCCTGCCCCCACCTTTCTCATATAAATTGCAAGGGTAATCAGTCAGAGAGCAGCAGTGGAACAATCAATATGTGTGGTTAGGACAGGGTGGGACGGTGGGCGGTGGTGGAGAAGGATGGGTGGTGACAGGCGATGAGGTCTATGTCAGCAGGAAATGGTCAAAACTGTTGGGAATATCGGGTGTGGGGATGTGGAGACATTAAAATGGGCTTATTGGTGTGAAGAAATATACTCCCATTCTCTGTCATTTAAAATGTGTGAGTAATTATGTGAATATAGAAAATAAAGATCCTCATATTGATATGCTGTGTATTTATGTAGATATAGCATGTACAAGCTATGAATCTCAATTTTTTGGTTGAAATGTTTTATTAAGATCCGTTGTGCATTTGCTTGACGATTATATGGGGTTCAGTATTCACACAGAATGATACAGTTAGCATCCAACCAAGAATGCCACATGCGCCATGTTGCACCAAGGTGTGAGTGTCGTTTAGTGTCGCAATACATTCCTGGATATATTAGATTTAAGACCTTGGAAAAGCCAGACATGAAACATGTCAGCAATGTATAGCCAAGCAGAGATTAGCTTTCCTTGGAGAAATCACAGTGTTTTATAAGGTTTAAGGTTTTCATCTAATATTTTATTTTATCTCAGCTTTATTTCAATTAATGAAAATGTTTTTTAGTAGTTTTAGTTAACTGTAATCATTTACTCGTCCTTATGATGAAAGTTATTTTGTTAACCTTACAATGAATGATTTTGTATGCACAAAAACAGTCCTTCAAAATATCTTTTGTATTTTCCGTTGAAAGTTAATCATACAGGTTGGAACGACATGAGCATGAGGTTGACTAAATATTGACAAAATGTTCATTTTTGGGAGAGCTAACCCTTTAATTACACATTATGAACCTGAATTGAATTTAGCAAGATTATGAATTTATGTGCTGAATATTCTACACTATGTCTGAATGTGTCAATCATAAATATGTATAAAATCTAAGAAAACCAATCTTGGTCATGTTTTGATTTAATTATGTATTAATGATGGATATTTTTTGCTTCAACCGGCAGCACGCCTCCCTCTCAGCCAGTCGTTCAGAGAAGGGCTCGGGATGGTCGAGTCGCTCACTCGGGGCCCGTTGCCGGAATTCCATCGCCTCCTGCTCGGATGAACAGCCTCACATCGGCAACTATCGGCTGCTCAAGACCATCGGAAAGGGCAATTTCGCCAAAGTGAAGTTGGCACGCCATATATTGACCGGCAGGGAGGTAAGACGTACAAAGAGATGACTATATTATGTTAGAAACTTAAATAATTAAAGATTGACAAGGCTGTTCTAATTGCCACTTAGGTAAACCTTCTCAGTCAAGTTTTTAGTCACAGTATTGCTTTGCACATTATGGCACTCTCCTGTGCCACAGTTTTTGAGTCAGATGACATATAAAAAATATGTAAAAAATTCTACATATGCTCATCCAGCTTTTTCACACTTTGACCGAAAGCAATTATGTCATCAACCTACTGAGGTGTGCACAGTTAGCATAATTTTCCAGGTGATTGCTTCTTTTATATGCAATTTAGATGTCAAGTCAATGTGTCAGCTACATTTTGATGATTTTTTTAACTTTGTGTCCTTTCAGGTTGCAATAAAAATCATTGACAAAACCCAACTCAACCCTACAAGCCTACAGAAGGTAGGATCTAGGTCATAACCGCCTCACTCTTGTAAGCTTGTGATCCTTATTATGTCTTTGCGTGCTAATGTCTATCTGAACTCTGCCTGAGACATAAGGTCATATTGAGGAGCTTGTTTTGCTCAAATAGTATTTGATTAGACACTGTTAAGCAGCGGTCAGTGAAAATGTGAACTTTGACCCAATGGTTTTGATTTGCCACCATTGTGCTTTTAGACGGACTGTGGTCTGATGCTGTTGTAATATATCTGGAGTTGTCTGAGCACTTTAAATGTGTGAAATCTGGAAAATGAAACAGTGAGCTCTAATTTTGTATATTTGTCCATGAAATGTAACTTTAGAAGACATTGTTTTCAGAATATATATACTCCCATATTTTTGGGGATGGAAAAAATATCCCGCCGGGTGATGCTTCTCCACCAATCACCAAAAGAGCATATAAAATATCAAACATATAAATATTTTTATTTTAACATCAGCAAGTAAAATACTGCAACATGACAATAGAAACAACAATAAAATCAATAAAAGTCCAGAAATGGACTTTAACTATCAGCGTTCCCATTTAATATAGAGACCGTCTGGGTTTCGTAAACCCGGTTCACGCGCCTTAACCATGCAAGGTTTTTCAGAAAGTCAGCGTGCGCCACATTTATTTATTTCCAAATATATAAACAGTGACAGTATGAGATCAATACACAATGTTTTGCTCAACTCACTCTACTGTGGCCTAATGCATATATTGTATATAATAAACTGATGCGTATATACATAATACATAATGTGCGCATTTTTTGAGTAAAAGTTTGTATGTTGTGTAGCAAAGCACTAATCAAGAACAAATGGAAGCAAACGTGATTCAATATGTACAGGGTTGTGTCACGTTATTCTGTTCATAATATCATCAACTTCCGATTGATTTAGTAATATATTTATTAATTTAATGATATACATGATTGTGATATATTTTCAAGGATTTTTTTTCTTTCAAATCATCCCCCCCCTCTTGTTTGTTCACAAATCGCATTCTGTGTATATATATATATATATATATATATATATATATATATATATATATATATATATATATATATATATATATATATATATATATATAGCTTAGCTAATGATAAGATTTATAGCCGCATCCGTTTGTTTTTAAAGTGCACTTACCGAGCTAAAACAGGTTTGAGTTAGACGATGTGATGTGCCATGGAAAGAGTTATATTTGTTGATAACAGTTTACCGGTGACTTGGTGTAAAGAGGTGAGTGATGTCATGTGGTCGAAACCAAATGCAAATGATGGGTCAGATGCTTTGTGGAGTGTAGTATATTGTGCTAGGTGAGGCTGAATGTGCTTGTGATCTCTGCAGGGGTGTATTAGACGCTGCAGGCCTCTCCTGTCAGTATTATTAAAACACACCAGGTGACCTTTCCCTGTACAATATTTGTGTATCTCTTTCTCCTTACTTTTTGTTCTCTCCCTCACTCACATGCAGATGGTATCATTCCCAACCTTTGCATAGCCTAACTGTCGACTGCAGTTTTCATCTGGTGAACTGTTGTATGATTGTATGATTGTCAATGACAGATGTGCGAAGTGTCTTACGGTGACCAAGGTTGCATTTATTTGATCAAAATAGTCATATATAGTGATATTGTGAAATATTATTACAGTTTAAAATAACTTCAATTTTTTTATTATATTTTTGTCTGAACAAGGTACATTTGAAAGTATTCAGTGACAGAGGTTCTATTTTAATATATTTAAAATGTAATGTATTCATGTGGTGGCAAAGCTAGAATTACTTCATTCTTCAGTGCGTGTGTGCGTGCGTGTGTGTGAGAAAAAGAGAGGGGGTCGGGCGTGATAATGGAGGTACGGGGCCCCATCATAAGAGCACGGTGCTACTTTAATGAAAAAAAAAACCTTCAGGCAGGGCGATGGAGTTGGACCGTGGGTGAAGAAGGGTAGAGGGGTTGGGTGTCCCTCATTCAAGTCTCTTGCAGCCAGGAGCGCTGTTCCAGACAGACGAACAATAGGGGCAACTGAACCCGGAGGGGGTGGGGGACTCCAGGGGGGCCGTAGCACAGGAACAGAGATCCTGAGAATGCAAGCTTGTGTACAAGAGAAGTGAGGAGTGTCTAAAACATGATATCAGAATGCGAAAGCCCCTGCTTTAAAATGGTTTGGTTGGCAACTTTAATTGTGTGAATTTGAGAACATTGAATAGTCTGAAAGTGGTAGAAATGTATTGATATATGACTATTATTATAACAATACCACCACTGATATGAAATTGCCATTTTAAAGGGATACTTGACTCAAAAATGAAAATTCTGTTATCATTTACTCGCCCGCATGTCATCCCAAACCTGTATGACATTATTTTTGTGGAAATTAAAGATATTTAGAAATATGTTTTGGCCATATTTTGAAACATAATATCTTCTTCTATGACGGTATTTAAATTTTTGGGGTGACCTGCCCCTTTAGAGCAAGTTGGTATACATGGTTGATCATAACTCCTTAGTCCCATAAAATCTGGAAATATAAGTAACCTGAATGTTTTATCATTTCAAAACCTTTTCTGATTAGTTCAGATTATGCTTGTATAACTGTTAAAGCACTGATCAGAGCAATTTCTGGAAGAGCACTAACAGGCAGAGCTAGATAACCTCCAAAGAGAAAATATGAAGTGAACTTGACATTTATGAGTCACACGGGAGATGCATAACCCTTCAAGATTATTTCTGATCAACTCCAAATACTCATGGATTACTTATGTAAGCGCCATCAATTATGAGATTATCTCTATTTCTGGCACTGTAGGGCATTGTGTGTCGTATGTATCTAGGAGACAGATTGTGTGGAGTAAGCCCAGGGACATCATGTACCTGTTTTGTTTTTGAGGGGACACCAGTGGCAGTCCTGACTCACTTGATGACGACATGAAGGCAAAGCCAACTTTTTAGTTATTCTCTTATAACTTGGTAAAATATGAATGGGTTCAAATAACAGCCTTGGAATTTGGGGATAGGTTTGTGGATAGTAAGATTTTTTTATTATTTTCTTTGAAAGAAAGAAATTAATATTTTTATTCAGCAAGGTTGCATTACATTGATCAAAAGTGACATAAAATAAAATTCAAATAAATGCAGTTATTTTGAACCCTCTATTCATCAAAGATTCAGTTGCGACAAAAATATTAAGCACAACCTTTATTATTGTTGATAATAGGAAGAAATATTTATCTGAGCACCAAATAAGCATATATGAATGATTGCAGAAGGAACATGTGACACTGAAGACTGAAGTAATGGCTGCTAAAAATACAGCTTTGTCATCACAGGAATACATTATATTTATACTAAAATAGAGAACAACTATTTTAAAGTGCAATAATATTTCACAATATTACCACTTTTAATTTAAATGTAGCTTGCACATTTTTTACTTAGAATAATTGTGCAACTTTTTATAAAATAAATGTGTTTGTGTGGTGTGTGTAACACAAAATATATTATTATTACTTGAATTTATTTTCACATTAATTAAATTGATGTTAGGTTAAAGTAGCCTATTTTGTACAAATCCATCTGGCTTAAAAACTAAGGGAGCATCCCATAGGGCATAAAAACACAAGAGATCTCTTTATTGTCAGATTCTCAGATGTTTCTCCACAAGAAAAAGTACCCAACAATGTCATAAAAGATCCCAGTGTCTTAAACATCAAATTTCTTATCAAAATGATCAAACTCCAAAAGATCACCCTGTTTTAATTTCCTTAAGAAATTCAGACCAACAACCTGCATAAAAAACACAACTGAGATCCCCAAGAAATCTCAAGAGCTTTAAAAGAGCACTGAGCAATAAAATGTTCCTCTGGGATGTGCCTCTCTCACTTTGAGCGACCACGAGGCTTCTGGGTAAGCCAAAGGTTTTCTCTTTGGCACTTCCTGTCCTGATGTTCGGCCCCAGAGGCAGCTTTGACCCGAGCTGTTGCTGTGCCCTGATGAGACATCTGCTTTGCTCTCTGTGGTGATCCAGCTCTCTTTCTCTCTCCGTCACTCTCTGGGCTCCAGATCAATGCTAGGGAAATGGCATGGGCATGGACCTAATGCCTGCAAGCGATAGAAGTACTGTGAAATCCCACAGTGTCTCCTTTGGTACATCATTCATATATGTGAACAATTCACTTTAAATGGTCAACTAACATGATGTTTGTGTGCACTGTTTCTCAGTACGCTCACGGTTTTGTTTTCCTGGGCTCAGCTGGCTGTGCATTGTGCACGTTAGACCTCTTTAGGTACGAATGAGATGGAGTACAGAGAAAGACAGCTACTGCGGTCATATGAGGATGCCATTAGCTTCCTGACACATTGAAAAAACCTTCCCTTTGGGAACAGAACGAGCTAATGATGTAGACGCAGGGATTACCAGTATGACATAGAACCACTGCTGGGAGATTATTATAACAATTGTCAGTCAGACTAACAGTCTTGCTGATTTTTATTAGAATATGCAGGGATGCAGAACCGCTCTTACCCTCTTGAGAGGATCTTACAATGTCTTCGGATAGATTTTGATAAGCTCCTTGTTGACGCCTCCCATAATGTGATACAGTTTGAAGAATATGAATTGCCTCATTTGAATGAATGGAAGATTCAATTAACTGTTGTGTTGCGTTTTTCCATAATGTTAAAAAACATTTCACCCAAAAATTACAATTCTGTCATCATTTACTCACTCTCATGTCCTTCCAAACCATATTTGAGCTTCTTTGATATACTAATCTTTTGTTAATATTTTGAATTAAATTTTATTTTTCTGTATTCACTTTAAGTTTATGTATAGTTTTAGTACTTTTGTTGTGTTTTGTCAATGTTATTATTATTTAAGTATGTATTCATATAGTCTTTTATCGATTTGTATTTATTTGTTTTAGTTTATTAAGTTATTTTAGTACTTCAATTTAAACCAAATGAAAATGAGAAATGTTCTTTTGGCAACTAGCTAAAATAAAATGTTATGTTTTTCTTATATTGCATTTCATTTCAGTTAACGTTTATTTGGATTCAAGTTTTTTGTTATGGTTGTAACAAAATAAATCATATAATTATTGCTTTTTTGTTGGTTTTGATTGCTTCTATTGTCCTCCTTTGTGAGGAGCTTTGGATAAAAGCATCTGCTAAATGTAAATGTTAATGCTAGTTTTAGTTAGCAATAATAACTATATTCAAAATGTGTATGGTTGTAATAATTTAGTTTGGACCCCAACGTTCATCAAAATGTCTTATTAAAAATAAGGTTTGATAGACATGAGGGTGAGTAAATGGTGACTGAATTTTCATTTTTGAGTGAATTATCCCTTAAATTGTGTAATTATGTAACGTGATTGAAGGCAAAATATAATTCACATGCTAATATTTGTTGTTATAGCTATTATTTGATGTCTGAAGTGTTGCGTGGGTGTTTTTTTTCTCTTGTTCAGACATGCAAAAATGTCAAGCCACATATTTGCATATTTCACCCCCTCTACATGGAGTAGTTGGAGACGGTGTGAAAAGAGGAAGGCCTGGACAGAACCAGACGCAGATGAAAAATGATTCCCAGTGGGATGTGGACGGTTGTGATATGCTGATGTCTGAATGATGAGTTTGATAAGGGGCGAACAGAGGTTATTAGATACATGTAGTGATCTGGCGAAGGAAGAAATGTGACTAATGTTGAAGGATTGCCTCAGTGTCACAGTCTTAACACCAGATATGATGTCATGAACACCATCGCTTTCATGTAAATTTGGGTTTTTGTGCGTGACAAGCAATGGTTATGTCAGTTGTTCCTATTTCTGTAGTGCCTCTTAATGAAATCTTATTGGTCCAAAATCTGCCTCTATTCTGCTATCAATGCATAGAATGATGACCCATTGTTTTTTTTCTTTCTTGTTTTATAGTCATTTTGCTCGAAAATATGTCACAAAACAGAAGTAGGCAGCTTCCATTATAATGCTGACTTTAAAACTAAATTATATTCAGATAACCTTTTTATTTTTAATTGCAATTTTATCTATAGTAAGATTTGTATTTTAGTTCTTTAAAATAAAAATTATATGAATCAATTAAAATACAATATACAATGAACAACTTGTAAGTAAATTAAAATTGAAAAACTCACAAAATTACTAAAGCTGGAATAAAAATAATTAAAAGCTAAATAGATATATAGAAAAGAGACAAAAAGGGACAAAACACATAAAATGACTAAATAACTTATTGACATTAAAATTTAAACTGAAAATATTAAAATAAAAAATTTGAAATATTAATAAATACTATAATAATACATAAATAATGCTAAAATAAAAACAAATCACAGTTGAGACTATTTCTCATCAAGCTAACTTTGTATCTTGTAATAGCCACCTTAGTGATTAAAACACACTTTGTATATACATTTTTACTTGAAATTTTGTTTGCACTCACTGTAAACCCAGATCAATTTGTATCTTTATTTAGATTTGTATGTCTGTGTATTTTTTCGTAAGCATAATAACTGAATGGCAATTGTTTGACTATGGTTTTCACACTTTGCATCTGTAAATGCTGCTAAATCAGGCCCTCAGCACAAGGCCTGGATTAACCGGCGGGAGGCCTGCAGAGGGGGTCAAGGTGAGGAGGTCCTGCGCAAACATCGTTCTGGGCTCGACAAATGTTTGCGTCCAGCAACACCAACACAACCTCATTCACCTACAACACCATCCTGAGAGGAAAGAAAGAAACCATTCTAAGCATATTTGGTAGGCGAATTCCTCTCTCTAAAGGAAGAAGATCAATTCAGGGTTTGATTAACACAGTCTAAAAGTCAACAACGTGAAAAATGGATGTTAGAAATAGGAGAGAAGGGGAGAAAGGGTGCAGTAATGCTATAGCGAGTCATGCAGGCAGAGGCAGGTTTTCTATCAAGTGCTGAGGGAGCTGACTGAGGGGGTGAGATAAGTCCCTGCTTTAATACCAGGTCGCTATAGCAACGGTGACGTAAGGACAAAGCCTGGGAAATGAACCAGGAAGTCCCGTCTTTGAGGAAAGGCAGGAGAGATGCATGAGGAAAGAGAGCGAGGTAGGGGCTGGATTATCTGATGGTTATCTTTAAGGCTCAGGTGAACAGCTGATGTGCAATTCAATTAGAGCCGCTCTCAAGGGCCGTCGTATATATGTATGTGCCAGGAGACATTTGATGTTGTCTCAGGATACCCCTGATGTCATGTGATCTTTCAGCTTGTATGACTGCTCATAAAAGCAAAAGAAATGCACTTCTACATTTCAGATGAAAAATACCAGGTCTTTAGTTTTTTTCCAGAATAGAATAAAATAAAATGGCTAAACATCAATATAAATGTACCTGTTAAATATATAATATGGTTTGGGGTCAGGAAGATTTTTATTAGTTTTTACATTTTTTTAAGAAACTACTACTTTTATTCAGTAAAAATGCATTAAATTGATCAAAATTGACAGTAAAGATTTTTAGATTTCTATTTCAAATAAATTATTTTATTTTCAACTTTCTATTCATCAAATAATCTTAAACTGTTTACTAAAAATATGAATATGAATTATTACAATAAATGTATGAGCAGCAAAAAAATGTTAATGTTATTTCACAATATAACTGTATTTTTGCTGTATTTTCAGTCAAATATATGCTTGGTGAGCATAAGAGACTTCTTTCATAGTATAATATAGAAACCGATTCCAAACGTGTGTGTGTGTGTGTGTGTGTGTGTGCATGTGCGTGTGTGTGTGTGTGTGAATAATAAATTAATTAAAAATGTAATTAACTACTAGGGAGGTAAGATTAAAATGGGAGAGAGAAGCCAGTCTTGCTATTTCAGAGGAAGAGTGGTTGAATATCTGTTCTGTTCAGGCTACTTCTACTAGTTCTGGTATGTGGAGAGAATTCTGCTGGAGAAATCTTATTAAATACTTTATAACTCCCAAGTTAAAATCTATTCAGAATGGTGATACGGCTAGTGGTTTGTGCTGGAGGAAATGTGGGGAACAACTAGCAGATCACTTTCATGTATTTTGGAGCTGCCCAACCATTCAGCCATACTGGCAGGAGGTAACACAAGTAATACACAATATTTTTGATGATGCAATCGATTATTCTTTTTCTACAATGTACTTGGGTAACTTACCAGCTCATTTGACAGTGAGAGACAAGTATTTATTAAAGATACTATTAGCAACCAGCAAGAAAGCTTTAACACGAAAGTGGCTCCAGTCTGAACCTCCAACAAAGTCTGAATGGTTGGACATTGTTACCAATGTTCAAAATATGGAGAGAATCACTTTCGCATTGAATTTACGGATGGACACATATTTTCAATACTGGGAAAAATGGATTGTGTTTATGTCTTTGTATTGTAATTTGACCTCTGTATTTATCTGTTAACAAGACCTATGTTAAGATGCAAAAGTGACCAGTCAGCTGTTTACCAAGTTCTGTTGTTATTCTCATTCTTTAAAAATTAAATATACAAAAACAAAATGTAACTAACTAAATAAAAATTAGGGCTGCCCCTAATAGACGTCTAATCGTTAGTCGACCAGAAGAGGCTTGGTCAACCAAAATTGTATTTGTCGTAAAAGGCTGGAATACACTACACAACTTTTAAAATCTGAACAGATTTGTAAAACACTAGGCATCATACACTTACCGACTTTATAAATGGTGACAAAGGAAAACTGGGCATCATACATTACGTGACTGAAGATCATACACTACCAGACTTTAAAGTTGTTCCGATAACTACGAACTCCTGCAGAAATGTGCTCCTTGTTGCTAGGAGTCGCATGACAAATGAAAACATATCGATATGAAAATCGAATGAATTCTGAAATCGACTGAAAATATCAAACATGTTTGATATCCTCCGACTGGATAGAATCAAAGTCTGAAGCTAAAATTTTTGAGTCTGTGACCATAATACACTACGAGATTTTCTGTGGAATCTGTCAGCTGTAGTCTGCAGACTGGCTCTGACTTTCCTCAACTAGCATCAACTTGTTCAGACTGTAAAATCGGGGGGAAATCAGGGCAAAAATCGCATAGTGTATTCCAGGCTTTAGTCGTAGAAAAAAAGAAATTCCGCAGGAAGTCACGCAGATCGCTAACGGCTAGTCTATGGTAATACAGTACATCAAGCAGGACATCCAAACCCTCTCCTGTCATTCATCGACCTCAAATATGGCTTATCTGAAATATGTAATTATTAGTAACTACATAAAATTAAATTATTAGTAACTTTACATGGCCGCTCAATATACTGTTATTATCCTAGAGAAATGTGCGCTGTTCAAGTGTCTGAGAGTGGACGCTGAATAGCGCTCACTGCAGGACAGACGAAGACGACGCCTGTGCGCTCACTTACTCCTAAAAAAATACTGGTCATTTTTGGTCATACAGATAAGAGTAATCTTTCGAATCTGTAAAGACTTTACGGTTATTTGTGTGAACTCACAATAAAAACAAATCGTGCTTTTGTGAAATAATGAAAGTAAACAGGATGCGCTTTCTGTCGTCTCGGTCTGTGAACTTAAGCGGGCGAAACTCTGTGTATATCTTTGCCTTACTGATCTAAAACAAATCTATAGAGAGTGAAATGTCTACTTTCAAATGAACCAATTCAAATGGACAACAAAGATTTTGTAATCCGTATGAAACATGCATACAGGCGCGACATTCGCCGACTTAATCTCTTAAACCAAGAACAAAGAAAGCACTAGTTTATCAAAATATAAAAATGTTAATACAGTCTCCTTACTGTTTTTCACTGACACATTCATAATCCTTACTTCTGCCGGTACATGCACTGTGGCATGCTTTATGCATGTGCTTGAGTGCTTATTTGGCTATAGGCAAAAGGCTCATATTTCATTTTTTTATTAATAACGTGCAATTAGTCGACTAATGCTTGCAATGAATGACTACTAGTTGACCATATTTTAACTTCCTTTGCACATTCCCAGTCTTCAATGTATCTTTGACATGGTTATTTAACATTGATTGTTGATATTTTTACTATAAAACAAGACAAAGATGTGATTTTGTTTTTATCAGCTGGTACATAGGATATATTGAACATTTAATACACTTGTGAAAACAGAAGCACACTGAGTTGATTTGAGTCAAAGTCCCCATGTAAACTAGTGATATAACAGCTCTGTTTAGTTTCAACACTTGGTCTCTTTAACAGAGGGGATGAGAGAGTGCATTCGATTTCCTTTCTGTGTACAGTGATTGTGCTGCTGGCTCAGTGTCTTTCGCATTAGCGGGGTCATTATGTAACCTGTCTGCCTTGATCAGTTCAATTCACATTTGTGAGCATCTGTGATTGTGTGTGCTAGCTGTACATGCGTAAAACAAACAGATTAGTGACCTCAAACAGATGCCTTCTGTTGGTGTGTCCCACCAGAACTGTCTTAACTACTACATTTTTCCATTGACGTGTTTGATGTGAAGTGCGCATGAGAAACCTCAGTATAACAGTGATCATAATCTGTGCAATTTATGTTGTCAATCCTTAAAAATGTGTTTTTAGAGCCGCAGCTTCTATAAATAGTCCTGCTTGCTTATGACACCATGTCGAGATCTCTTATCTCTTTGACTTAATGAAAACGCCTCGTGTTTTTCAAAATGCATGCAATGGCAATTCGATCATTATGTTATCTGCAGTGTGTCTGATGTAGATAAGTGCAAACCTGCTCCTGTACCGGTTTTGTTAGAATAAATTATGCCAAAGGAAGATGTATGTGCATTGAGAAGCGAAACAAAACTCCTCGGGGGGCCGTCAGCATGCAGACAGTATAAATCTTCAGAGAACTGCACTGGAATTCCTTCCTGCTCTTTAAAGCAGCCAAATATAAAGCCGTATGAGGTCATTCGTCTTCAAACGGCCTTGCTGGAGAGACAGAAACTCAAACGTTTTCGAAATGAAGTCAGCTAAAAAGGCCTTCCTCATTCTCATGCTCTGCTAGCAATCAAGGAATTTAGTTAATCTTTAGCTTTGTTACAAAACCTACTGAGCTGCCTACTGCTTATAAAGACTGCTGCTTTCTAAGGGAGCATCCTGTACTTTACTGAACTCTATGCATGACATAGCAACAAGTCAAACTGCATGGCACATAAATAACAGTGAAGTGGAGAATATTATCATGTTGCTAAGCTTACAACATTATACTGTATATGATCATAAAAATGCATAGCACAAAATATTGACTAAAATATTTTTTTCAGTTTTTAACCAATATCAAAAGTTTGACATTAGCATGTTGCTAAGCTAAGAGTGTGGTACTGTATCAGGGTATATTAAAACTAACTAAAACCATTAGTTAATTACATGCATTAAATAAACAAAAGTTTGACATTAGAATATTGCTAAGCTAACAGTGTGATTCTGTATCAAGATTATTATATTAAAACTCAAATATTTTTTATAGGTTTACCTGAATTAAAATAAACATTGTCTGAAATAAAACACAATACGAAAAAAATCATTTTTTTGTTTTACTTTTTCTATAAAATTTGTTTAACTTTGTATAAAAAATACTAAAACTGAACACATACAGACATTAAAACACACATTAAATAAAACAAAATAATACATTAACATATTATACATACTGGATAGAAATATTATATATGATTTGATTTGTATGTATCTTATCTTTTGTTGTTTTTTTCCGTGTAGGCTTGTATGATGGAAAATCATGACAGTATTACAATTTGTGTTACATATATATGTATTTATTTATTTATATATGATATATTTCAAGCTTAACTTTTTGACATTATCATGCTGCTAAGCTAACAACATGATACTGTATTTAATTATAAAGATATGACAAATATTGGGTAATTTTATTTTTTAATTAGTGAAAACTGTAAACAGTTAAACTGAATATATTGTGTATATATAAATTCAACATTTCTCTCTTACATTTGTTTTTTTCACACATCACATGACACACAAAAAAATGTATACATTGAATTTACAAAAAAAATGCAGTGTATTCAGAGATTGTCTGCTCCACAGGATTCTGTCTTAAAATGTGTCCAAAACAAATTATACGACCGCATAATTAAGTTGACTTTGGGTTGAGAGGCCATGATGTGATGCCTTAAAATACTGCCTCTCTAGGCAGCACACTAGGATTTGGAACAGAGCCACTGCAGTCATAATCTTTGTTTATACTGTGTTCAAAAAGTAAACTTGGCCCTCATTCCCTATCGGTTTGTTAAGCTTTGTGTTGTGATGCTTTTTGTCAACCTGTGATTTTGGCCCAGGGGTGGGAAAGTGAAGCTGCACAGGCTCCTGAAATGGAAACTAACTGACGGGACACACAGAGGGCAGTGAGTGAGGATAAGAACAGGACAAATGAAAACATGGCCTCTCTCTCTCTCTCTCTTTCGTTCAGACGTCCTCCCAGGGTGACTGAGTGCGTTTGAGAAGAATGAACTCAAAGGATGTTGTCGGCCGCCGACACATGCCACTTATTATGCGTTTTCACTCTCACCTTTCCTTTCTATTTCTCCGACACGTACACTTTCAGTCTTCGTGACTCTTTGTCTTTGTCACACTCTCTTTTTCTTGGTCCGTCACTTCTCTCTTTGACTCCATCTCTCCGCCCCTCTCCTTTTGTCAAACAAGGTCCTTGCAGCAATCAAGTTCTGCTTTCAAGCAGCAGACGGTTGGTTCTCACACCTTGTTTGTCGTTTCGTCGTGGCCATTAGGTTGAATTTCATCAACTTAAAAGGGTAGTTAACAAAAAATTTAAATACTGTCATTATTTTCCTCTCATACAAGCCCACACACAATATATATATATATATATATATATACATTTAAATTTTGTAATTTTATTTTGTATTAAAAGTATTTTTAGGCATTTTTCAATTATATTTTGCCCTTCTTATATTTGAATCCAAGCAAATTAATTGAAGCATGTTACATTTGAAGAAAAGCTTTATTTGTTGTCTGTAAACTCAAATTTCAGCAAGAAAATAATTTAGATAGTTCCAAAGAAACATCTATTTAAATAATTATAAATCTAGTTTTGATCTCTAGTAGGCTGTTCCATTCACATTTGCATTTAGCCTAAATGTAGGCTACTCTATGATTGGAAATGTATTTTCATGCCCCTGAAATAATTTGCTATATGAAGGTTGAAACTAATTAAATATTTTTAATTTCAAAATGTTTTTCATTGAGCTTCACTGTTTATAACTTTTTTTTAAAGCATATATTTAAAATATGTTTTGGCCAGAAATTGGAAGAATTCTTTGTGTAACAGCGATTCAGCTTCGTACCACAAGACCATGATTCTTAGCGGCAGACCTGCTGCAGGAGAGCTCTGATGTCCTAGACAACAGAAAGAAAGATTGGTCACAAGATGGGTCTTTTTTTGGCTTGATCTGTTTTCCGTTCAATTTAACTGTCATTAGAAAGGACAGGCTGGTCTCTGAGCAGGCGGCACCATGGGTTGTGTCAGAGAGTGTGCGCTGTGTTTTGTATTTATCATGGGTTTCGGTGTAAATGCTATTTATGGATTTGCACACACTGATGAATCCCCATCCATCAGTCCTTGCAGGGTCATTGTGGCTTCTGATGTTTTATTGATGTAATCATTGAAACATTTCTGACAGAGATGAGTTTATCAACCACTAAACATAACCGAATAGAGGATCTGAAAGTCTGAGACCACTAGTGAAAATGCTTTGATTAATTGCAGTTATTTTCAAATGATATTAAGATTTAATTATATATTTACATAAGTGTATTCATTGTTTATTTTTAATTATGTTATGAATTATAATGCTCTCTATATTTCAATCTTGTTATCTAAACAAGAGTTTTTAGCTAATTCGACTGATTACTTTCTGTCTTTATTTTTCCTCAGCTCTTTCGAGAGGTACGGCTAATGAAGGGCCTCAACCACCCAAACATAGGCGAGTATTTTAGATGCTTTTGAGTGAACGTTTTCTACACTCGAATGTCCGAGTAGAGCCAAAATATTGACATTTACGGCCTCTCAAACACACTGACCATCTCTTAAGTACATTCAGTTTATATCTGCCTCTGTAGCAGTGTTATATTTGTATTATTTATATACCGTTACATGCAGGTTATACTTTTTTTTATTTTTTATTTTTATTTTCCATGTTTATTAAGTTTTACTTTATTTTTATTTAAGTTTTAGTCATTTTAGTACTTCAAATTATTTTATTACTGTTAGTTGCCAACAGAGCATTTATACATTTAAGTTTTCATCTAATATTTATATTGTATTTTATGTTAGCTTTGTTGCAATAAATGTTGAACTGTTGAGGAAAAAAGTCAAATTTGGGTGCCATATTTGAATATATGTAAGTGCAAATGAGATTGGAGAGCTATGTTGAGGAGATTGTTTTTCAGTTGAACGAGTCAAAAACCGGCACATATTCTTTATTGTTCAGTTTACGTACTACATTTTTGAACATTTAAAATGATCTTCTGATTGTGATTTTTATTAACTTTTGATTTTTTTATCTACAGTTCAGCTCTTTGAAGTGATTGAGACGGAGAAGACGCTTTACCTTGTGATGGAATATGCCAGTGGTGGTAAGATTCCTCCCCACGTCAACATACACACATGCATCCTACATGTACACACACTCTAATGCAGGGGTTTTCAAACTTGTTCCTGGGGACCTACAGCTCTGCACATTTTGTATATCTCCTGATTCAGATCATCAGCTCATTAGGAAAGAGCTCCATGAACTCAAATGAGTGTATCAGATAATGCTGTGTACACACTAAAAGATTTTTAAAATGTGAGAGACCACACACATGAGGACAAAACAATCCTAGATTTAACCATTTTGCTCCTATTGTGTGTGGTGTGACAGCACTGAAGCCAGGCCCACACAGCTCAAAATTAGAGCGATTTGCCGCTAGTAATGATGCTCATAGTCAAATCTGGCTTATTTTGGATTGGCTGCTCTTAATGAATCACACGTTTCCATTCCTAATCTATCTGATGAGGCTGATGCACGTGTGAGAATACGGGCAAGCACGCGTACAGCGCTAGCTTATACTACACATTGGCAATCGGCCTTTTCTATTTCCTTCCCCTGCTTTACATCTCACTGGAAGCTTATTTATTATCCATCCCTTCCACTAAGGGGCTGTTTACACCTGGTCACTTCATGTGTTTTGTCTGATCCGATCCTGAAAAGACCAGGTGTATATGCCCTCCGAAACGCATTCGAGACGGATATAAATCCGATCGCTCAAACCACTTCAGGAGGTGGTCTGGGCCGCATTCCAGACGAAACTGGACAAGTGTAAATGCTTTACTCCAAAAATATAGAAAATAATAAACGTGTGAGAGTGTGTTAAAGGCAATATGACATTATAGTCAGATATGACTGCGCTAATGCAACACGATCAGAGAAAACTCTTGAAGTGACCAGGTGTAAACAGGCCCTAAAGCAGGGGTGCCCAAACTCAGTCCTGGAGGGCCAGTGTCCTGCAGAGTTTAGATCTAACTTGCTTCAACACACCTGCCACGAAGTTTCTAGTATGTCTAGTAAGAGCTTGATTAGCTGGTCCATGCGTGTTTGATTGGGGTAGGAGCTAAACTCTGCAGGACACCGGCCCTCCAGGACCGAGTTTGGGCACCCCTGCTCTAAAGTATCTCATTCTGTCGTCAGTCAAAACGTAGCAGACTGAAATATCGCGTCCATTCGTTGGGTATTAAGTAGCTAACTTCATTAGCCAGGAAATTCCCAAATTGATTGTCCATAACTAGATGAGTTATATTAGTGACATCCTATCTGTGTTTATCTTAATCTTTACTCTTACTTTTATATAGTTTAATGTAAGGTATCTTTACCATATGGATTGGTGAACAATATTAGAGATTGTTTAATTTACTCTTAAATTTGTTTAAATTATGTTAATAATTTTACTTTTAAATGTAATATTTTTAACAAAAATCTCATAATAGATATACATTTTTCACACTGTACATTATAATGCTTTGATGCCAAAATTGATTTATGATTCACAAAATGATAAAAAATAATAATATAAATTTTTTTCAGACTGTATAGTGTGACATTTTAATATCAGCTGACAAATGTAAGTCAAGGCAAATTTGTATAGCACTTTCACAATGCACTTGTTGTCTAAAAGAAGCTTTCCGGAAATTCATAATGTTGGGTTATAAAATAGTTTACATTTTGTGACTATACAACAAATCAAGCAATTACGATATTCTATATAGTATATGTCTTGTCCTATGGAATATCATTTATCGACCAAAATAAATGAAAATAAATAATTATTGGTTTCATGTTGTTTTAAGGTTTGTTTCAACAATTTCCTTTTGAACTTTTAAATGAATTGAAACTTTTAAATGAATATTTAAAATACAATATTGTCATTTTAAATTTTTACTCCAATTTTTTTTTCTATGATAGGTGAAGTGTTTGACTACCTCGTATCCCACGGGAGAATGAAGGAAAAGGAGGCGCGTGCTAAATTCCGACAGGTAAGACATGTCATAATCTATGCATCTTGAAACTTGTTCACCTTTGATGGTATGATAATCTCATAGGAGCAAAAACCAAGCTGTATTTCTCGTTTTTAATGTGTTAAAGATGCTACCATTGTTTTTTTTTGCTATGAAATGTTTCCTGTTTCAGAGATGTCAGTGTTTCCCTTTCAGATCGTGTCTGCGGTTCATTACTGTCATGAGAAGAAGATTGTTCACAGGGATCTGAAGGTTATTGTTCTTTCTTTGTCTCTGGAGCTTTCATAAAACAGTGAAGGCTTCACTATTACACACTTTGCTCCCTTTCAAAATAACACCGAAGCGCAAAACTATGAAATTCCTGCTCATGTTCGTATACCCCATCTTATACCTCACTCAGGCGGAAAACCTCCTGCTTGATGCAGACGCCAACATCAAGATTGCTGACTTTGGCTTCAGTAATGAATTTAAGCTGGGCAGTAAACTGGACACGTTCTGCGGCAGCCCCCCATACGCCGCCCCAGAGCTCTTCCAGGGGAAGAAGTATGATGGGCCAGAGGTGGACATCTGGAGTCTGGGGGTTATACTGTACACGCTGGTCAGTGGATCACTGCCCTTCGATGGACAAAACCTCAAGGTAAATTACTCAACTCAGTAGAAGCAACTAAAGAAAGGCCTTGTGAAAGAGTGCAGGGATGTATGAGTGTGTCAACAAGTCATTCAACAACCATATTTATATAGATGCATGTTTTGGTTTGATATTTTTAGCAGTGGTAGGTTTGTTTGCACTGATATTACAATTCTTCCTAATATAGCCCATTGTAATTTTTATTTTAAATGGCCGTCATTAACAGTCTGCACGATTTTGTGTAAATAAATTAAAGGACAAAAATCTAAAATCAAACATTTTGAATTTAATATCACAGCATTATAATTTTCAGCATGAAAAATAGATTTTCATTTTGCTATTTGTTTAAAATGACATTTGTGACCCTGGACCACAAAACCAGTCATAAGCCACACGGGTATATTTGTAGCAATAGCCAACAATACATTGTATGGGACAAAATTATCAATTTCTCTTTTATGCCAAAAATCATTAGTATATTAATAAAGATCATGTTCCATGAAGATATTTTTAAATGTCCTACCTTAAATATAAAAAAAACTAATTTTTGATTAGTGATATGCATTGCTAAGGACTTCATTTGGATAATTTTAAAGGTGATTTTCTCAATATTTAGATTTTTTTGCACCCTCAGATTCCAGATTTTCAAATAGTTGTATCTCGACCAAATATTGTCTGATCCTAACAAACCATACATCAATGGACAGCTCATTTGTTCAGCATTCAGATATGTATACATCTAAAAATGTTGTATAAATAAATAAAAAATGACCCTTATGACTTGTTTTGTGGTCACATTTAATAGTTATTACATTTTTATACATTAATAAATCAAATAACAGCAAATACAATAAATACAAATGTGTAATGTCCTGTAATTATTCAATGTGTATGTATTTCCATTGTTCTTGAGCACTATAACAGTTCTGGTCAATAAAGTTATTTATTAATTTATTTGTTGTATATCAGTCAGTTACTCTATTTAAAGGCTGTATGTATTGTCTATATTTCAGTAAAAACATATCTGATCAGTAGATATTTTTCTCATTATCAAAAACTGCGAAATTCAGCTATTGAAGATAATAGAAATAGAAATCTACATTAAATAAGTGCCACTGTGTGTTTATTGGTTTAAACATTATTTTTAAGGAAATTTTGTTTACTTTTGTAACGAACTTTTTAATATGTTGAAGCACAACTAATATTACATGTAAGATCTCTCTTGAGTCATTCTGAACAGTCTGAGACTAAATTTGAGACATTTTCTAAGGCACCACAACACGTGCAGCAGTTGCTCTTATGAAATGCTTTGCTCTCTCAAGTAATGTAGGTCAAGTGAGCTGTGATTGTTTCTTTGTGCCGTAGGGGCGATTCGGTGGCTGACTGGTTCAGAATTAGATTAGGTGTTGAATAGAAGTCTGCGTTTTTCCCTCAGGAACTGCGTGAGCGTGTGTTGAGGGGGAAATACCGTGTGCCATTCTACATGTCTACTGACTGTGAGGGCATCCTGCGCCGGTTCCTCGTGCTCAACCCCACCAAGCGCTGCACCCTGGAGGTGAGGAGGAGCAACTGTGTCCTGCAGTCCACCATCTCAGCTGATAACACGTCTTATTGAGTTTGCATGGATCTTGCAGGCTTTTGTTCACTCTGTCTGACTTTCTATTCTTCCCTTTCAGCAAATCATGAAAGATAAGTGGATCAATATCGGGCACGAAAAAGATGAGCTGAAGCCTCATGTAGAGCCTGTGGAGGATTATACTGACAGCAGCCGTATAGGTAAGAAATACTGCTACAGGTTCCCCTTTTGGCCCTTTTACATTACTTGATATTATAACTTTTTTTTTTTCAATATATAAACATAATCATAACAAGATGCATCTTGAACATTTATGATTGTGATGTCAATAATATTTTTCTAATATTTAAGTAATACATTTACATAATGATTTTTGGGGGCTTTTATGCCCTTTTTATTAGATAGGACAGTTGAGAGCAGACAGGGAAGTATTGGGTGGAGAGAGGGGGGGAATCGGCAAAGAACCTAGAGATGGGAGTCAGACTTGGGTCACAGTTCATATGTCGGTGCACTAACCGCTAGGATATCGTCGCCGACTCTGCATAATTTTTTACCCCATTGCCTAAATATTATTTCCTTAGATATATGCTTAAAACAATTTGCAAATGAAGTAAGAAAAGTAATAAAGCAAGCCCCGTGAAGCCGTGGTTTATAGTGAATTTATAACAGCTAAGGGGCATTGTTAGGCATGACGCGAAACCCCCTTAGCTGTTATAAATTCACTGTAAACCACGGCTTCACTGGGATTATTGCTTTTATAAAATGGTTATTCCATATATGTAGCAAGGTTTCACAAAATAAAACAAAGCAAATAAAATGTAATTATTAGAAAGTGTGTTTCTTTTATTTACGCCACAAAATAATTCTTTGTTAAGTGCATTTCATCTTGTATGCGCTTTCATGGGCTTGATAAGTAAAATAAGTGTATTTTGTGAAATTCTATGTGCATTTCATCTTGTGTGCGTGTTTTGAATGTTCTGTTGCACAATAACTGAAGTGTGTTTTCATGGAAAAGTAAGGTTTGCCAAGTGGCTTCAAAAACAAGACACGTTTTTAAATTAATAATTGTAATTTAATACATTTAAATTAATACAATACTACAACCTGAAACATAACCGTTACTTATCGGACTACTGGTTTAATTGATACATTTATTCATGTAATTTATTCAACATTTATTCCTTACTATGTGACATAGAAACATAGAAAAGCGCTTATATAAATGTAACAAGTTATTATCTGACCAAACAGCTTGTAACACTCCAAAGACAAAGGAAAACTTGAAATCGCATCATATGACACCTTTAAGATGTATAATTATTTTCCTATGTGTAACAACAAGACAAAAAAGTAACCATTAGTACATTGTAGTAACCAGAAGGTGGTTTCAAACCGTCCTAGCAAGGCACTAGCAAGGCACCATATTGCTCAAGTTTGGTTAACATTGTATGCTAAATGACTACTTGTTTATTTGCTTTAATTATTTTCTGTTCATACAGATGTGATGGTAGGGATGGGTTACACCCGTGATGAAATCAAAGATGCCCTGAGCACACAGAAGTACAATGAGATATTTGCCACGTATCTGCTGCTAGGCCGCAAGAATGAGGTGAGATAGGTATTGCCACTAAGAACAGCCTGTGTGCTATCCTATAAGTGTGTAATACCTTATATGTTTCCCATATAGGATGGCATGGAGTCCCGGTCGAGCAGCAGTCTGTCTCTTGCACGGGTGAGGCCCAGTCCCATCACGAATGGCACCAGCAAACAAACCTCCACCTCCACCACCTCCTCTAGCTCCACCTCTGCCTCCAGCCACACTAAACCCCAGCGCAGTGCCTCCACCTACCACCGCCAGAGGAGGCACAGCGACTTCTGTGAGTCCCTACACCCCTCGTGGATCGTTTCATTTTTATAAATAGCCTTCATAGGAGATCCATGGTAGTGCTGTTGGGGTCTGCCAACTATAGTTTGATATAGATATAGATTTTATTTATAGCCTTAAATTATGTATTTAAAAATATCAGTTAACATATAACAGCAATAGCAATAATAGTTATTATTATTTAAAAAAAAATATTGCTGTTATTGTTGTTGTTATAGGTGTTTTTAATCAAATATTATTAATCATATTAATATCTGTTTATTAGAATATAATATTTTGTATTATTAATAACAACAGCTTTATTATCGTTAATGGTATTATTATTGTTATAATTAACATTATTTATAATTGTCTTTAATTGATCATGTTTGTCAGGTGGGCCATCAGTGCCAGTAACCCATCCCAAACGAAGCCCCACCAGTACTGGAGAGGGGGATCTAAAAGAGGAACGTCTGCCCTCGAGGAAGGCCAGCTGCAGTGTGGTGGGCAGTCGTAGCATCCCCCCGTCGAGCCCCATGGTCAGCACAGCCAACAACCCCAACAAAGCTGAGATCCCTGACCGCCGCAAAGACACCAATGCAACAACGGTAAGCAAGCACAGCAAGTCATGTACATTCTGTTACAGGAAATATTAATTACAGTATTAATTTTTAAGGAGTTTATTCATGATTGTTCACAAATTGTTTCTTAGGACTTTTGAAGCCATATGATAGATTTTTTGCAAGGAACCACCTAAAATTTAAGCTGTTAACCTTGCTGACAGCCGTGGCCACCATTTACTTTTATTCTGTGGAAAAGGGAAGCTGGACTTTCTGCTATAAATAACTTATTTTGTGTTCCACAGAAGGGAAAAATACATGCAAGTTTCAAAGACATAAGTAAATTATGATGGATTTAAATTTTTAGATGCACTATTCCTTTAATGGAGTAGAAAATATAAATCATGCTGATGACAGTTTAAGTGCCATCCATTAAAATGTTACATGACTTCCTGTACACCAAATACATCAATAACAACAGTTTTTCCCCTGGGATATAATGGCACATGTTCACATTCGTTATCGGCATTCTCTGATCATAAAGAGATGTTCCCCTAAATTAGCAAACAGCTTGTCCCTAAAAGAAAATGCATGAACAGGACAACTGTGCCAGAAAAGCTGGTTTATATTAGGATAGCATGTCTGTGTTTAAATCCATCGTGTTTGGTTTTTAATACGTGCTTCCTGTTTAATGCTTTAGAACAACATCCCTGCCAGTGCCATGACCCGTAGAAACACTTACGTGTGTACGGACCGTATGAGCACTGACAGACAATCCTTACTACAGAATGGGAAAGAGAACAGGTAAAACATGTCTCTGTGTTTTATATTTGTATATGTGCGTTGAAGTTTCATAATTGGTGTACATGCTGAAGCCGAAAATATTATTTTCTGTGTGCTTGTTTATTGAGATGGATTTGGTCAGTTATGCTTCAGCAGTGGCAGATGGTGACTGCTTAGCTGTCCTTCTATCACCCTCCTCTCACTTTTCCCCTCTTTGGGGGAGGCCCAAAGACTGGGAGTTATGTGACTAAAAGAGAACGAGAGGAGGCACGTGGATTGTCTGGGTCACAAGGTTGCTTGCCTAGTTAACCTAAAGAAGCCTCCCTCCCCCGAGCCCAGCTTGTACAGTACATGTGTCCACACACACAGAATCACTGTCACCAGCATGTGACGAATATACAGTGAAATCTAAAATGATTTTTATAATTGAATACGTTTTTATAAGCTAAAGGTATTATCGGGGTAATGATTTGAGAGAAAACTAAATTTATATGAATATTAGTCACAAATTTGCATATTTGATTTTTGACTTTGAAATAATGTAGAATATTTCAATAGAGTTTGTTAATTTTACTGTTTAAAATCCTCAATCATAAATTCTGAGATTTTAAATCCCAGACTAATCTCAAATTTCTTGGACCCCATATACACACTGAATACACTCCGCACAGCCAAGTTTTTACACTCAGTTTCAAACCCCTTCAGCACATTCATTTTCTACCCAGAACCGCTATTAATGGCTGCAGTGCTTCCGACCAATGGACGCTAATATGTGTAACTAAAGGTTATTTGTCACCTATGGTATCGATTTAGTATTGATACCGATGGATTACATTCTGGAATCGTACCGAAGACAAAATTATGGTATAGAGCCATCCCTAATACAGTTGTGGATCATCATTTTTCTTTGTCGTTTGACTTTCTCTCCTGTCTTCCTGGTTTGGATTAGTTTAATAAACAGAAAATAAAGAAATTTCTCAAACCTTCACCATTCTCTGCGTATCTCTGTCTCCAGCATTCAGATGTGCAGTCATGTGCAAGCTTTTTTCCGCTAAGGGTTCAGTTTTAATTTGCCTTAAGTGGCTGTTTCTGAGATGGGAATGAGAACACAAGAGAGCTCATGCCTCAGTGACTCAGCATCCGGCCTCACATTTACGCTCAACTAAACCCAACCAGAGCTGCCTCTCTGAGCCTCCAGATCTGATATTGGTCTCATCATATCGCTACAGAGCTGTTACTGTGTTTCGTTTTGGACTTTGTCTTATGGATTAAGTTCTGCTACCAAAGTAACCTCCAGTTAGAACCACGATGACAGCTAATAAGCAGGATTTATCACTGCACTGTCAGCTGTATTTAAATCTAGATTTGTGCATTTTCCACCTTTGCCTGTGCAAAACTTGCTACCATAATGTTCTGGGTGGTTGTTTGAATCCAACAATTGTTATTCTCAGTGGGTATCATTCATGTCCATAGCAAAAGCAATGCTGGACGAGTTACACCCAACTTCAGTTCAAGGGGAATTTAATTTCCATCCATGTTTTCTTGTCTCTTTGCTCAGCTCCTTGTCACATCGATTACCTCCAGCATCCCCGTCCACCCACAGCATCTCCGGGGCCGGGGCCTCCAGCTCCACATCTTCCGAGCGTTCTCGGTTGATGAGGGGCTCCACCATCCGCAGCACCTTCCACGGGGGCCAGCTCCGGGACCACCGGACTCCCACCCACGCACCCCCCACCTCACCCGCCCTCTCCCACGAAGCCAGTCCTCTGCCACACTCCCGTAGCCGTGCCACCACAAACCTGTTCACTAAGCTGACCTCAAAACTTACCCAAGGTAAGAAGAGAGCGACGGTTTCATCTTGTAAACCAGAATGACTTTAAGAATAGTACAGATAAAAATAGATCCAAATAAATCAAGTTCCATATCATTAGTTCACTCTTTCCAAATATTCCACCTATTAGAGTTAACATTGTGCTGTCTGAGGATGTTTAAGGCCTGTTCACACTGGAGAAAGATGACTATAAACATAACTATAACGATAAATGCAAAGTTCTGTCATGAAACTCTAAATGGCACAGGCGCAGGTTCTAACTCAATCTTATATAATCACACTGTGCAGCTGATTGGTTTCTTTTCACATCAGCAGCCAATGAGCTTACTGCACAACATTCAAATACTTAGCTAGCGCTTGGTGTAGTAGTTGCAGTGCGCTTCAGAAACCCTCCACCTTCCCCAGCTCCACCTGTATAGATCTACTATGGGGTAATGTAATGTATTTTATAAATGGGGGTTATTTTATACATGTTATATGTGCAGCAGCAGTATTTATTACAGACAGCAGCGTGCATTGGCAGTTGCAAGTCTCGGTACTTAATCTGCTGCAGCAGCAGCGTAGCAGATCTATTCTGCCAAGACCAAACACATTAATATTACCATGTATATTACCATGCTAAACTCTCCGAGAGTTGTCATGACAGAACTATATTAGCATCCACACCAATGGACGATAGCTATAAATATAACTATAACAATAACTATATTAGCATCCATCCCAAGAACCATAAATATAAAGAAAACTATAAAAATAACTATATTAACATCCAAACCAATAAACAATATATTAATGTCCACAGCAATGGACGGTGACTATAAAGATAACTACACTAACGTCCATACCAACAGACAATAACTATAACGATCACTATATCCTCCTGACTACCAGAAAAAAAAAATGAAATTTCATGTCATTACATTGTTTAGAGCACAAGAAAAAATGACATTTTTGAAAAATATTTGTAATGTTCTCTATAGAGGACACCAGGACTCAGTCTTTACAAAAATAAAAAGGCATGAATAGACATGAAAACGCAAAAACAACAGCATCCACACCAACATAATTATATTAACTAAATTAGCATCTAAACCACTGGACAGTAATTATAAAAACTATATTAGTGTCCATACAAACGACAATAACGTTTTGTTTATCTTTAAGTCAGGTGGATTCTGATTGGCGGTATCAGTTTTTAATTGTTCATCAGCTAGATGATAACGTTCTGAAAGTGTTTCCAATGTATTATTCTCTATATCATGTCTCTATTCTCTCTGAATTAGAAGAACATTTGTATAACTTTCTAGTTCTAGTTATCTTTATAGTTATCGTCTTTGACGTGACCGGCCCATTAGCTGCATAATATCAGTATTACAGAGGCTCCACTGCTGGAGCCAATCAGTTTACAAAGTCATCTTTCATTTGGTTTGGTGCCCATTGTCCTGTGGAATCTGAGGAGGTAATAGAGTTAGATATGGGAGCTTTTGGAGTCCGTAATGTAATTGAGATGTTCAGTAGCGTGTAGGAACGCTGATGGGGCGCTTTGCTCTTCAGGCATCCTCAGTGAAATAGTTTATGTGCCTCTCTGGGCTGAAAGCCAGAAAGAATGACTTTTGCAGGGATATGCAACTAGAAGCTCTTTATTAGATTAGAGCAACACTTCCATCTCTTAAAAGAAACTTCCCGATTAGATTAACCCATCTAGGGTGACATCCAATGGATAAAGTCCTTTTTCCGCATAAGTTTGCATATGTACTCTTTGCATTAACTCTTCCTCAAGCCTCCTCTGTAATTAACCGACAGCTTCAGGCACCTGCTCCCCCTCGTGTCCCTCTACCTCTTAAACTTGGCTATTGTTTGGTGCTCAGTGTTTCTATTTTATTTATTTATTTGTTTCTTTGCTTTTTTCCTTGCTGCAATCTTATTTCTCTCTCGATCTTCCTGTTCCCCTCCTACTTTCTGTCTACCAAACTGTCCCTCTCTTCACTGTCCTTTTTCTTTCCCTTCATCAACTCTTAGGGTCAATCTTGACCCCTCTAAGCGCCAGAGCTCAAACAAGTCCGTCTCGGGCTGCACTCTGCCACAGGGATCAAAAACAGTTAGTAAGTTTTCTTCCTGTTTGTGCCCTTTTTCCATCTCTCAGTCTGTCAATATACTCACAGTCTCACCGCTCTCTTTGGCACCTGTGTTGGCGCTGGGTGTCAGAGCGCCTCCTTGAGCTCGTTCACATATTATTTAGTTGCATTTTAAAGGGATAATTTACTCAAAAATGAACATTTTGGATAGTCATCATACTCACCCTCATGTCATTCCAAACCTGTATGGTTTTCTTTCTTCTGGAATACGTGTGAGATGTCAAGCTCTAAAAGAAAATGTGTCATATGACTCATATGCTATGTAGAGTGCAAAAGTGTGGTTTCAGAAGTTATTTACACCATAGAGATATTGCTTTGAACCATAACTTCTAAACCTTTCTAGAGCCACTGTGAGCTACATGGTTGTTAATCGATATTATGCTTCTGCTGAAGCATCATTCTGCATTATTTAACTCGATTTTTAAATAGTCAGGTTCAACAGCAGAATTCCTGATTTAAAAAAAACGGCAATACTAATGATTCTGCAATAAAAATCTCCACCAAACTGAGAATATCTGCAAATTGCACCAAAAAACTCTTCAGCATCTACACACTCCCATGAAGTGTACTGTAAATGACATAATCCTCAGTCTACCTAAGTAGACATTCTTGTCCCTTTGTCTTTTTGTGCACTTAAAAAAACTGTAACATTATGATTCACTTTGATCTGGTTTATTTAGAGTTAATCACCCCAACATCTAACATCTTGAACACAAATTAAGATATTTTTGAGGAAATACGAGAGCTTTCTGACCCTGCCTAGACAGCAATGTAACTGACATGTTCAAGACCCAGAAAGGAGGTTAGGACATCGTTAAAATAGTCCATGTGACATCAGTAACATTAATTTTATGAAGCTAAGAGAATACATTTTGTGTGAAAGAAAACAAAAATAATGATTTTATTCACCAATTTATTCCATATCAATCTTCAATGTACATTCACGCTGATGCAGGACCCGGCGTTCTGACATCTGAACAGTCATCTCACAGTTAATCATCTCTATATTCTGGTTCCAATAAGTAAAGCTGGGCCAAAGATTGCAAGTCATCCTCTGTCAAAATCTACAGACATGTTACAAAGGCTGTTTTATGTACAGCGTGAGTCTTCCTCTGCTTGTAAACAAGGCTCAGTGCAGCCATGTTATGTCAGAACGGCGGCTCCTGCGTCAGCAGCATAACATGCAGCGTGGTACTCTGACCTGAAAGCACATGGACTATTTTAATGATGTCCTTACTATCTTTCTGGGTCTTGAACGTGTCAGTTAGATTGCTGTTTATGGAAGGGTCAGAAAGCTCTCGGATTTCCTCAAAAATTTGAATTTGTGTTCTGAAGATGATCGAAGGTCTTACGGGTTTGGACGACATGAGGGCGAGTAATCAATGACAGAATTTTCATTTTTGGTTGACTCATCCCTTTAATTTATGTTGTGTAATTTTTTTTACAAAGAATTTATAATGGGTAAAATTAAATGGAAAAACATTTTCAGAACCAAGGACACTGAAAAAGTGCACAGGAACAGCTACGCTCTATTTTAAGTCTTCCAAAATCATACAATTGCTTAAGGTGTTATTCGCTGGAAATCTTCCTCTTTGCTGTGACTCTTATATTGCATTTATTTCGAATATGGTATATCAAGACGTGGCGTGCAAGGTCCTTCCACAACATATATGAATCGACTACATTTTTAGAGTGACAGCAAAGAGGAAGACTTGCATACAAGTCATATGGACTGATTTTACAGGTCTTTATTTATCATTTCCACAACATGACAGTCCCAATTTGCGTATTATGCAAAATATTTAGCTTATGATAAAAATAAAATAATTATTTAGTTTGAAACAACATGAGGGTGACACAAAATGAATTTTTGGGGGAGAAAAAAAACTGTATTTTGGTTATTGTTGATGTATATTGTGATTTTTTTTTTTATTTTTTTTTTTTATATATATATATATATTATATATATTTTAATATTTGACAACGTGTTGTACTTGTATTTGCTCAAGGGGTCTTTTACACCAGCACCATCCATGTACTACTTTTTTCATGCACTCATTTATGCATTACTCTCACCTTTTACTCATTCACAAGGAATGGCTCTTAGCTTGGTCCAAGGAAAACTGTGTGCCTTTGTCAGGTTTCTAGTGATTATAGTGACTTAATACAATAAAGAAAAAAATGCAGAAGCAGCCATTTAAACCTATTTAATCTGGACTCTTCTATTACAAAAGCCTAATTTTGGACAAGGCGAGCAGAACAGGGGTTTTCTCTCTCCACTTTAAACCCAGATTAGTTATGTAACATGTATTTTATCCAAATCCCACTCACCGTTGACCAAGCTCATTTGCCTCCCCTGCATTACCACGTCATTTTTCTGTTCAGATATGGTTTATTTACACCGAACAGAGAGCCCTCTATTTTCACTGTATGTTTAAAGAAGAGGCCCCTGTACTGTCCCTTTAAGAGGAAATCCACTGGCCACCTCATTTGCTACATCATGTGAATGGAAAGTTTCACAAGCTCTCATAAAAGCAGCCTTGATCCATAGCGCCCTCATGTGGACATCAGTCAACTAGCATTTTCTATGTTTAAAGCTATATTAATAACTACTAATATTGTTCTAACGTCTCATGTAGAATAGTAGATTAATACACTTAAAAGCATATTACCAGACAAGAAAGAAATACATTTATTTATATGGAGTTTTTAAGGATACAATTGTGAATGTTGCTTTCATTTGTGTTACACTGACATTAAACAATCTGAAAAGGGTAATTCATATATTTAATACATAATCCTTACCCTGTAAATCCATCACTGTCATCGCTTTCTTTTGTTGTCAGTGGTGATTTTTGTGGATTGCTGAAGGTCAATGTAACAGTGCAAGTCTGTGTGAAGTCTTGCGATTGGTTGTTTGTGGAGGGTGGGAGGAAGAATAATTGTCGATTTATTGGCTTGTTGATTCCTAACATGAACCTTTCGTCTTCCTCTTGAGGGTCACAGACGAACCTGAGAGAGTCTGCAGATCTCCGGTCACAAGGTGAGTGTTTCCATATTATTTTTAAATCAACAAAAATGACTGAGGAAGTGACATTAGCCATCCATCCTCCAATTCTAGACCACGTTCTTCATTGTAGAAAACAAGCAAACAACTCAAACAGAAGAAAGACAGAAAATAGGTAGAGGAAAATGAACAACAATAGCATGAAATGGTCATAAAGATAGATTAATTAATGATATTTGCTCAGAAAAAAAATTATAAATAAACTTCCTCATAAGATTTTAACGCTGTTACTTTTCCTTAGCTACAGATACAACTACAAAATGTCAGACTAAAAAATACAGGTAATTTCTAGCATGTGATCCGTGCTGTGGCAGATCAGACTGATCAGAATGTGACTGCATTTTGTTAATTATATAGAACTGTGTACTGTGTGCATCAAAACTAGCTTAGATGTATGTCGGTTTTGTTTAGATGCGTACTTGTCCTTCCCTTGACTGTTTCCATATTCACTGACAGTGGTTGGCTGTTGCATTTGGAAAGTCACATTTCAGTTTTGTAACATGGATGTTTGAATTACATTTTTCTCAAACTTTTTTTTTTAAGCGGCTAAGTGTATGTACTTTGAATGCAGTTTACATTCAGTTGAGATTTAGATTTGGGAATAATGTGTAGTGCATGACAGGTGATGTATGGCTGCACAGGAATCTGTTCTGAGTTTTGTTCATTTCAGCAGAAATTACAGTACACTTCTACCCAATATTTTTGCTTGATTATTATTATATTTTATCCCTATATTTGTATGCGCCCATTAATTTAAGTACGAATGTTTTTATACACTACTGCTCAAAGGTTTGGGGTCAGTAAGATTTTTATATAATAAAAAAAAGTAATACAGTAATGATGCATAAATTGATGAAAAGTGACTGTAGAAACATTTATAATGTCTTTAAAATGAAATTCCTAAATGCTGTCCCTTGAATTTTATATTCAGTATAAATTCACATGATATTCTTTGGTTACTTGAGCATCAAATCAGCGTATTATAATGATTGCTCAAAAAATGATGTGACACTGAAGTCTGAAGCAATGGCTGCTGAAAATTCAGCTTTACCATCAGGAATAAATGACATTTTAAAATATATGTAAAAAAGACAATGGACATTAAAATTGTAATTATAGTTCACAATATTACTGGATTTTTGATCAAATACATGCAGCCTTTGGTGAGACATTAAAAATGCATATATAACAGACCCAAATCTTTTAAATGGCAGTGTATGTCTTGACATTTTCTTTAAATTAATGGCATTCACATTTTATTCAGGCCTTCCAAAATGTTCCCCAGATTTTTCTGATAGTCACACTGAATTGAAACTGCTCAGATTGTAACTGTTTTTGAAAAGGGTTTTATTATCCTGAAGAACTCCAGTGTCTCCTGACAGGTAACAGGTTTTAGTGTTTATCTGAACGTTTCCTCTCTTTTTTGATTGTAGAAAGGTTTCAGACTTTTTAGGATGTTTATTTCAAACTGTTTCCTTATGATTTTGTTGGTAACACTTTACCACAGGGTTCAGTTAACGTTAGTTAAGACGTTACATATCATAAACTAACAATAAACAATGTTTAAAACCGTTATTAATCTAGATTAATGTTAATTTATTCTCAGTTTTAGTTTAAAACAATTAGTTTAAATGTAATATGAGCTGACATGAATTATCAATAAACAATATTGTATATTGAAAATGTATATTAATCTAGATTATTAAATGTTAATACATTTGGTTCTTGTTAGTTGATGCTGCCCAATGCTCTACCTAATTTAAACAAATATAACTTTACTATAAAGTGCTATCTTTTTAAATAATATCACAGACTAGTAGTCCACACAGGTTAATCTATGAGTTTTACATTTTTGCTCTTACATATTTCTAATATATTTTTCTCTTGCCCCCCTCATCTGCACATTCACATAACCCCCCACCCCATCCATTTCACTTCCTCTTTCCTCCACAGTCGCTATCTATCTGGGTATCAAAAAGCGACAGAGCCCCGGACCCCCCGATGCGCCTGGGATTTGAAGGTGCGGAGCCCGCGGGACCCGGCCGAGGTGGTTCTGGCTCTGCGGGAGGCGGCGCAGGGCTGCGGTTGCCAGGTCCACCAGGCCGGGCCCTTCCTCCTCTCCTGCACCCACGGAGCCGCCGGCTCCCGCGTTGCCTTTGAAGCGGAGGTGTGCCAGCTACCCAACGGCCCCACCGAGACCAGCGGTGTTCGATTTAAGCGCCTGTGGGGGGCACCACTTGCCTTTCGGGACATCGCCACCAAAGTGTCCAAAGAACTTGAACTCTGAGGGCAAGAGGGGGTGGAGGGCAGGGACAAAAGCATGGGACAGAAAAATAGGATGAGTGGACATAGCCCCGCCCACACCCCCGCCCCCTCTAAGCCTACAAAGACTGGCACACTTACATTAAAACCTGGACATCTGCTCACACAAAAGCCCTGCTGAAGGAACTCTCTTTACCAGGCCTGTTTTACCGCTGATTTTACCTGGTATCTTAGCCATGTTATTTTTAACACCCATTTCTTGTCACATGTTCATTGTCATTCCTTTTTAACTGCTGCTATTTAACTCATTTTTTTTTTCTAATCTTCCGCTGTGCCGGCGAGAAGAGTTTGTTTAATTTTATCCTCATTTAAATAACCATATTCACAAAAACACTAGTGAAAGCCACACCGTTTCGAACCGTAGACAACATGCGGAGCCGCTGACAAAGTGCTGAAAGTGATAGCGTTTTCTCCTCATTTTTTAAAGATATTGTTGGTTGTCAAACTTGCCAGTGATGCAGGTTGAGTAGGTGATGTCTGCTTTCCTGAGCCTCCTTGTTTTTAGATTTGTCATATTACATGGTCACACCGTAGCACTTTAGGGCTGAATGAGCAACATCACCTGTTTAAAAGCAGTTCTCCCTTCAAATGGTGCAATTTATCCCGTTGAGCCAAGTCGAGACGCAATGCTCTTTGTGTTGCTCCTGTATGTGTTACGCTGATGAGAAACCTGTTATCTTGCCAGAAGTGCACTCTGCTGAATGGCCACAAACAGACTGTTGACTTTGTTTATCTCTGATTGGACATTGTAAGTCCTCATCGTCAAGATTGGAATATGTCTGAGCTGTGCAATGTGAGAAAATGCAAGAATGATTAATACAACATTTGTCTGAAATCCAGTGATTTGTCTGTCTGTTTATTTTGTTCAGTTCAAAGTTTAGATGTTTGCCTAATGCAGAGGTTCTCAATTCCAGTCCTCGCACCCTCCCGCTCTGCATATTTTGCATGTCTCTCTTTGTTAACACATCTGATTAAGATAATCAGCTTGTTAGAAGTGTGCTCCATGCATGAACTGTGTTCCGATTGACATGCTCCCTACACAGTGTCCATTGCTCCCTACTCCCTGAGCAGGGGAAATCCGCTGAAGTTTACTTCATTTCGGAACATTCATTCATGGATTTGCGCTGTGCAACGTCTTCACGCATGGTTGAGTGTGACATCATATACCTCTGTAATACAATTTGAATTCACGTCTTGCACACTTATATGCACTTTGAATGGAATATATATACGTTCACTTCGAACTGGAATCATGGCAGAATATCCTGTGATGTCCACTTCGCAGGGCACTTGCGTTCGAATAGAACAAACATCTGAAGCGATAAGAGTAACATACGAAATATGCAGAGCGGGGGGGGCGCGAGGACTGGAATTGAGAACCGCTGGCCTAATGCAAGTTTTAAGGAAATATATAAGGAATACATAACAATAGAGATCTTATTATCTAGAGTAATTCATTATTTTCTTTTTGGAAGCCAAATCATACTCATTTGATCACTCTAAACCAGATATCCAGAGATACAGGTATGAGGCTGTTTGGATTAGTGTATGTGTGCTTTTCAAATTTCACTTTACAATTTGCTCTTTTGTCTTTTTCTATAAGTGTGTTAGTCATTCGAGTAGTCATCTAAAACATATTTTCCTTTGTACCAGCAATTTCTATTAATTTATTGCATTACAGGTTGAATATGTATTGTTTAAGATCTGGCTTCATAATAACCATTGTTGACAATCATTGTGCTATTCTGCACAAATGACTCATATTTTGGTGTTAGCTAACTGTATTCATGAAAGTGTGCATAATGTTCCAATTATGTTTTGATGTTCAGATTTGAAAATTCTGAATGGATCCCCCAGAATGATATTATACATTACATACATATTAAGTTCACAGCTGTATCTGGGGGTACAAATCAAGACTTGTCAAGAATGTAAAGATATGAAACACAGGTTGATTGTTACATGGGGCCGTTTATTAACTTTGTACAACCAAATAAAAAGTTTAGGTGAATACAACATAGCTAGGGTTTTCTAGCTATGTGGAGATTTGATCCCAGGATGTTACAGGAGGAACAGGAAGATAAGAAGGAAAGTGCAGGAAAAATAAGACAACAGGAAAGAAAAGAAAGAATAAATTTGAAAAAAGGGAGCAGGGTGGAGTGTCTCTTGGAAAAGTCAAGATGGCATGACTGCTTGAAAGAACAAATAAAAAGAAAAGCACTTTTGCCATTTTACTTCTGGGCAGGGATCATGCCATCGATGGACTCGCCCTTCTCCAGTTTCTTTTCCATTTCAACCATGAGCTTCACACCATCGACCACGAGCTGCACCTGCTGCACCTCGGAGGACCCCAGACGGTCAGCGTTGGAGATGTCAAACACACCACCAACAGAGGCAGTGTCCACGCCACCTGCATAATAGAGGTACAAAGAGTCTCTCAAAATGATGATCACAGTGTTAACTCTGCCATTTTATACATTCAGCGATTTCAAGCCCACCTGTGCCACGCTTCTGAAGACGCAGTCTGGTCAGGATCTCCTCAAATTTGGCATGTGTGCTGAGTTTGGGCAGCTTGACGTGGACACCACCACGCAGGCCGGTACCCAAGTTAGAGGGGCAGGTCAGGACGAAACCAAGATGCTCGTTCCACATGAAACCGTGGTTGTGCTTCTTGAAGACTTCCTCAATCTGCAATATACAATGAGTCAGGCCTTTGGTTGCTTATTTTAAGAATTAAAAGTACAGGATGATTAGGTAGTAAATAATGGGGTTTACTTTCTGCAGGCCAACGCAGAACCTCTTGAAGACCTCCTTCATGTTGCCACCCTGCTGCATGGAGATGACACGCAGGTGATCCTCCTCGTTCACCCACACCAAGAAGGTCTTGTTGACATTGTGCCAGATGCCTCTTGCATCAGGCCAATCGCGAGCCATGCCAGCAGACAACAGCAGGGGGGACACAGGCTTGTCAAACAGGAAGTGGTCAGCAATGAGCTGCTCCTGTTCCTTATCACTCATGTCCTTCAGAGGGTAGTACTTGCCCTTGAACTCGCCATCCAGGCTGTTTAGAGCTGTGAGAGGAACAATGTGAACATCAGTAAGACCGAGAAAGATATTGTTTTGTGGATGTCAGGACATAAAGTCAATGAGACTCACCCTCAATGGACAGCTTCTCCACAAGTCTACGCTCACCACGGCTGTTGGTGGGAGGCAGGGTGATTCCCTTGATGCTACGGCCGGTACGCACACGGCTACTCAGAACGTAGTTGGGGTCAAGGTCATCACCACCCTGTGCACAGGTAAACATCAGCCAAAGTAGAGTAAATCTGTCATGATAATGTGAAGAACTTTAGCGTACCTTCAGGTTCTCAAAGTTCAGATCAGTCTTGTGCTTGTCGGTGGGCTTGTAGCCACTGTGACGGTCAGAAATGATGGGATCGAACATCTCCTTGAAGACTTCGTAGGACTCCTCATCACCAGCCACACAGCCAACGGTCATGATGAAGGGATGGCCTTGAATTGGGATCAAAAGGTAGTACTTTATATATATTCTAGAACAAATAAAACATTGCGTGTGGCATCTCGAAAGATTGGCTGTTATGGGGGAATGTATTCTGCTTACCAGGGTTGTCCACACCGGTCTGGATGCAGTCATCCAGGGTGAATCCACTGGGGGTTGACTTGCTCCTCAGTTTGTTGTAGATGTCCTTAGTCAGAACCTTGGCCATGTGGTTGTTGTGCAGGGAGAGGTCAGGGAACTCCTCCTCCACAGCGAACTTCATCTTGTAATCGTTGTTGCAGTTCTTAGTCATGATTGCACTCTTCCGGTGATCTGTCGATAGACAAGTAGTAAGGTAAGTTGGTAAAGTAATTACAGCATGCTTTGGAGACTCAAATTAGTCTGCAAATCTTGTCTGCAGAGCTGTTGTCAGGGTGGACAACCAGGAACATTGTCCCAGGCCTACTAAGGTGTAGCTTCACTCATTGGACCCAAGAAAAAAGGGAACCAGCATCACTTAACGCTGACATTGAAAAAGAGATTTATGACCGACTACCCATTTGCGTTTGGTCATGGATAAGCAGCACTAGTTTCCAGATTAAGATGCCAGCAGTTGCAGACAAGGTTAATGCACACTATATTTTGTGTCCCAAGTTCTCCTAGTAACAAAATATGTCCAACCAGCACCTCATATTTCTACATGGAGTGGTGGCTAAATAGCTCGCATGCTTGTATGCTTCAGACAGCAGGTGATATTTTTAGCATGGGTGCCAAACTCACTCCCGTCACTCAAAGCAGATAGCACATTTACCTCTCTAATTTCTGCTGGGGGTGGAGCATGCACACTCGCCCCATAATTGGTATTACGCCCACATAAATTTAGCTTTTGCTAAATTTAATTAACAAAATTTTCGAAAAATCAAAAGCTTACGGTTTAAGGAGTGAAAAATCATCCTAAACTATATGTCCACACATTCACAGCTTTTGCATACAGTTGCATTCATACAAAAAGAATGAAATATCTGAAGCATTATAAATAGACTTAAGTAAAATACATTGGTTATAAATTCCCCCACATGATATGAGCAGGTGTCACGCACACACAGATCATTCCTGCCATAGACAGCAATCTACTCCAGACTGCCTACTTAATAGCTTTCCAACGCATTATCGCTCTTTGAAGCTTATCAGGCAAGGACAAGCTTTCTACATATCTGCCATGAGCAAAGCATCTTAAAAATAAGAAACAGAGCATTTCTAATATTCCTACAATCAAGAGAGTAATTCCAGAAGAATCCAGATATTGTGCATCAGGGATCTGGTCATTAACCCCAATGAGGTTTCATTAATTTGTATGGGGAAATATCTTTTTTTGCTGTTTTTCATGTTTCATCAAGTACCCCTTATTCCCACCCTTGTAAAATCTCTGAACTGTAGCTGAGTTTACCTGTATGGGAGAAAAGGTAACAGTCCTTGGGATCAGATCCTGTTCACAAGCCAATGTAGGGGTTGCCCAACTTTGCAAGATGTCAGACCTTGGTTTATATACCTCGATGTTTGCTGCCCATTGGTTGCTCGGCTCATGCATGCCTGAGTCTCATTGGACAGCTGTGGCCCTTGATAAGGGTTTCAGGTTCTAAAAGGAAAGAAGCTACATCACAACACCCGAGACGAGGAGACAGCTGTCCCCACCCCCTCACAGTGGCCCGTTCTCTCTCTTGCTTAGTTATGAAATAACTCGAAGACACTGCAGAAGCACAAAAATAGTTTATTTCCTAATTTTAAGAACTATAATGATTCAGTTATTACTTGTATAGTACTATAGTGTTGAGACCTTAAACTGTCTTTGCTACTTTATCCTTTTTTCAGAGAAATTGTGAAAAAGGACTCAAATTTAAACAAAAACAAAGCCCACAAAAATGAAAATTATGTTCATCGTTGTGAATGTATGAGTTAAAATTGCCTAAATATGATATATGCAATTTTTATGCTAAAACATATTGTTTACTTATGAAATAGCATACATTAATGACTATTCTCACTAAGGCAGTAGTTACCCCGGTATGTCTTGTAAGATATACTTTGCGTAAGAGAAGGCATCATGTGTCTCTTGAGGTAAAGACAGTCCGTACTGTACCCAGTAGTGTTCTCGGTGTCCAGTTAGTGATCTTTACTGCTTAAAACCATCGCATGCAATATACACATGGCAACTAACATATTTTTGTTAATTACATAAGAGAACATGTGTATATGGCACTTTGCATAATAATCTGATTGGTTTCAAAGGCAAAGTATAACATCACACAATCCTGTGCGTATAGTTTAGTAGTTGGTTAAATGGAATAATCACAGAAGTTTTTTTTCTGAGAAATAAGCACTGGTGTCATTCAGGTTAGTTCTCTATAAAGATCACTTGAATTTGTTCTTATGAGTCATTTGACATAATGCAGTCAATCTGAAACCAGTGTCCTCTATAAATAAAACTAATTCTTCATTGCAGAAAGACCAGAAAACAGCTGCCTTTGGACATCCACACCCTTACAGTCTTGGACGGTCTTGGAAAATTTGGACATCCATGATCAGGAATAATTATTTCTTGCCTATTTCATTCAACCCTACAATCCCAGGGAAACACACTGGAGTTTTCTTTTGAATAAGTAAAACACAAACGTGCATCCATTGGTTCATTTGTGGTTCCCTCCCTGGGAAATGCTTCAAGAGCACATGACTGAGCATGTGACAGGTTGGTGGAATATTCAGGAACCCTGTAGAAAAAAAAAATCCCATAACATCAGTGAAGGGACAGGTTTGTGAAAGTGTATACAGTACAGAAAGAAGAAAGAGGACAACTCAACCATCCCCCTTACTCTATATAAATACTCAGGGTCTAATTTCACAGTTACACCCTGTCAGTGCGTCCCAATGTGACAAACTTAGTTTAACCATTATCCCCTTCTTGTGCCAGAAACTGAAAGATTGCATTTGTATCTAGACACTGATGTGATCTAAACTTCTATTTTTCTTACCTCAGGATTACTTGATATGAAAATAAGTACAAAGACAGATGAAAAAGTTCTATTTTTCTGATGACCAAATCTCTATTTAAAAACATTGAGTTTTGTCTGCTATATTGCAGGGGAGCCTTTGGATTTGGTGGAGAATTCAAGGGCTAAAAGGGGAAAGGAAAAAACTCAAGCTCACAGTCTGTTCTAAAATTAGCAGCCATGCATCAAACATCATAGCATGCCTAGCAATGAGAGAGGACAGTCACCAGCAGAAGTGGGGTATAAAGGGGTGTGTGGGGGTCCCCATGAACAGAGAAATCCCCATTATCTCATAACAGCATACACATACAGCTGCAACTCAATAAATTGGAATGTCGTGGAAAAGTTCATTATTTCAGTAATTCAATTGTGTAATTGTGATGATTTTATATCTTTTTAGGAAATAATAAGGGGTAGGGGGCCGCTGCACAGTCTACATGCAGAGTATCACGTTTACATGGAATGTAATTTGATGTAGAGAACCTTCTAAACATTAGACCTAGGGTTGCCTTCAGCTGTTTGGGCAGACGGGTTATAATGGCACTTTTGGGTTCCCCATGCGTAGGGCATGACCTCTGAAAGCTCTGTGTCAAAAATACAGCCACATTCTTCAGTCTTCCAATTGGTTTTTAGAGAAAACATTTTTATCTCTAATTGTAAAATATAAAGAACCACACAAATATTAAATGCCTTGCAAATATGAATTGTACTTTAAGTTGTTGCGCTTGTCAATACCTGTCTGCACATTGTTGTATAACTCAACAGTCAGCTGAGTACCTTGAGATATATTTAGCTGAATATGTATGACGGTCTCCTGCTATCCGATAGCTGTTGTATTTCAGGATTGTATGATGCACGTGGTTTCAAACATATTTACATGTGACAAGTATTCAGATTGTGTTTGGTTTCTACTTCAGGTTTTAAAAGTTAACCAGTATAACCCAGCCAACTCACCATTCAAACTAGAAGTCAGCAAGTCAAGTTGCCAAGGCCCAGGCTGATGAAATGAGAGATGTAATTGAGCTGCAGTCGGGTTTAACAGACAGACAGTTTATTCCATTTGATATTACATAAGAAGACCCCATGACAAAAGTGTGGGACTGATGTTGATGTGTGATCTTTATATATTTCACTTCTACAAATAGGGTAAAAATTGGTCTCTGATTACTTTTTATTTTAGCGAACATAACATTAATTTTGCATAAAAATGTGCTCGTTTTAAACACCTCTGTACCTTAGTGATCTTTTCTCAGAGGGTTTGGCTTTCTAAACTATATCCAACAATTAAAATCATGCAACATTTCTGATATCATTTACTGAAATTATATTAAATTAATTATAATAATGATCATAATATTTATTATCATTATTAAATTAATTTAGGCTAAATATATAACCCTGCTATCATTCTATTTTTTTCCTTCTAGCTTAGTTTTTTATTGTATAAAAAGCGATCGTATTCAAAATTATTTAGAAAATAAAAATGATATTTTGTCATTGAGTCACATGGTTTAACGCTAATGTGCCAGATATGTTCTCAGATTTGCTTTTACTGTAGGTCATTAATTTTTTTTATAAAAAACTGAGATTTACTTGAGATTCTGAGCACCTATATGCACATCTGCTGCAGTCTCTTCTGTTGAAATCAGAGTTGGTCAGCTGGCTTACTCTACAGGCTCTATGTTTAGTGCTAAGTTGCAAGGTTGTCTCTCTCCCCATGCCATCTCGCCAGATTGAATTGCACTGACTCAGTTATGAGTCCCTCGTTTCTCCCTCTGCCTGTCCATTGACCTCTGCCCTCAGAATTTAAAGTGACCATGATCAAAATGGATTTATGCATGAAATGCATGCCAATACCCCATATGTAGTGTGTTTGTCCAGTGCAGCAGTATGGGTCTGGATTTATGGAAAACTTGTAATTTGAGTCACATGGTTTCTCATTAAGGTGCCAGATATGTTCTCGCTTTGCTTTTACTGTCAGTGGAAAGGTCATTAAGCATTTGATTCACATACTTACACTTTGCTGGATCGGTTTGTGTTACATATCCCACTTCTGTGCAGTCAGTCCATACACTTACTAACAGACACCCATCGACTCGACTCTGTACTTGTGCTTTTACTGAACTCCTCGTTGAAAGCACAGCTATAACAGCTAGATTTAACCGCTGTGCTGTGAGCGTCACCTGGGGTGTTGGAGGGGCTTCACGCAGACATGTTCATTGCATTCTCTGATCTTAGCACTGCTCTCCCATCGCCTGTCTGCTTAGACTAAAGCCTCTCCGCCTCTCGCTATCTTCAGTCAGTTATACTTTAAATGAATGGTGCTTGTCTAAAATTGACTATTTGCATAATTAAAAAAATGTGCTATTAGTCACATTAATTCAATTCAATTTAAGTTTATTTGTATATTTTTTCGCAATACAATTCGTTGCAAAGCAGCTTTACAGGAAATTAATTTTCTACAATATATTTAGTAGTAGCTTATCAGTGGTGAAGTTGATGTTCATATGCAAAAATGTACGGTACAAATCAGTTAATTACATAATCAAACAGACAACGAACACTATTAACAGTAATGATTATATATTGCAATAAAACTTATGGCAAAATTTGGTAGTTCTATGTGTTTCAGGATTAGCATCGTCTGAGTTCCTCTGAGTGGTTAGGCATCATCTCTTCTCAGGTGTTCGGTCATCTCAGATCTTTTAAGGGTTGGATCCAGACTGAAGCTTGTGTAATTCCTAGTTACAACTGAGAAACAGAGAAACAAATAGAGACATAATTAGCGTAGCTACTGTTCCAACCAAGCAAAAATGATTTGTTCAACCCAAGCTAAAGCGTAATAATGTGAATATAACTACAGATTTAACTGCAGTACAAGATTATGAGATGCATTATATGAATGCTTGGCTAAAGAGATGTATCTTTAATATAGATTTAAACAGAGAGAGTGTGTCTGAACCCCGAACGTTATCAGGAAGGCTATTCCAGAGTTTGGGAGCCAAATGAAAAAGCTCTACCTCCTTTAGTGGATTTTGCTATCCTGGGTACTTACCCAGAGTCCATAGTTTATAGAGACCTGGTAAGGACTCTGTTGTATTTTGGACTACCTGTAGCTAGTTTATTGAAGATACAGGACAACAACCTAGCAGTGAATTACAATTGTCCAGTCTAGAGGTCATGAATGCATGAACTAGCTTTTCTGCATCTGTTCCAAGCTTGGCAATGTTTCTAAGATGGAAGTTTGGAATGCTGTTTTTGTAACATGGGAAATATAATGGGAAATATGATTTTCAAAGGGCAAGTTGCTGTCTAATATAACACCCAGATTTTTGACTGTAGTGGAAGTAGCACTTTTTTGGTCCAAGAGGTAATATCTCTCTCTTATCCGAATTTAATAGGAGTAAATTACTGGTCATCCAATCTTTTACATTTTAACACACTCTGTTAGCTTAGATAATTTAAAAGTTTAATTTGGTCTTGTTGAGATCTATAGTTGAGTATCTTCAGCATAACAATGAAAACTAATCCCGTATTTTCTAATAATATTACCAAGGGGCAACATGCATATTGAAAATAGCAGAGGACCCAGGACAACTCCTTGTGGCACTCCACTGGTGATAATTGATATATTAAACTCCGGTCAATGTTTATTTTTCATTGAAATATCAGCTAATTTGCACATATGCACATTTGTTTGGCATTATAGACTATTTGAATTGATTAAAAACTTGATTACATCACCTGTTTCAATCTGTTTTGCCTCTGACAATTCTTTATTTCCATTATTTTTAATGGTTTATACTTCTTCATATGTGTCTCAATGATTATTGAGAGTATTTCATTGTTTACATCACTGGCCTCTTAAAGTTGATTGTTTACATTGTTTTGTGGTAAAAAAGAACCCTGAATATATTATATATTGTTATATATTTAAAAGATTATATTTGATTAATATATTATGCAATAATAGGTTGTATATATTATAATATTATAAATATGAATAGTATAAATTTGTACAGATAAATGTAAAATTATAAAATGTTGTATTAAGGCCGTTATTAGCTATTTTTTGCAGGCACAAAAACATGTTTTGATAGAGAAATGTTTGAAATTGTTTTGTTTTTTCCCCAAGAATGTGTCCATTTATAAGACAAACTAAAACTAAGTGATATTATCACAGTTAGTGGAATTATCTAACTATATAAATAATTAATAACCGTACATCCCCACTGCTAATTTGCAAGTCTATGACCATGTATTTAAGATGGGTAATAGTTAAAACTGCAATTGTTCAATTATTTTCTTTGAGAGTTATAATTAGAAAGGCATTGTAACTAACAACTCGCTGAATTTGATAGATATCTTGAATTTGCATCTCACTGACATTATCAGACAGTGTGACATACAAACTGAATTCAGTAGTGTCTGTTAAGTGTGGTTGAGCAGAGACAACAGAGAGAGAGATAAACAGGGGGTTTTAGTGGTTCTATTGACTTTGGCCTCATCACATTTAGTGATATAGATTAGCTCTCTCACTGTTTGAGAGCATTGCCCTGCCCTGGCCCAGCCAAGCTGCCCTTATTGGGAGTAGATCTGCCCCTGGCTCTTCTAGCAGCTGAACCATTAATCACTCCAGTCTCATATATCTGCCCACAGTTGCTCCATTGCTATCACGCTCCTTCCACTTTATATCCCTGCACTAATTTTTCTACCTAAATCACACACTGGTTTTACTCTTTCCATGCAGCAAAGTGTGCCAATGTCACCATTATTCCTTTTTCAGTTGCACTTTGCAACACAACCCTCTCTTTCCTCACGCTCAGTTCTGCACGCTCTATGTTAAACCAAATACGATTCCTAGATGCATCCTGATCTGCATGGTTCCCATCGTTAAGTTAAGCCTGTCTGATGGGTCCGAAGCTAATGCTGCTTATTTTACACACCCAGACAACACCCCCCTCCATCTTACCCCAACTCACCCTAAGCAGCTTTATTGAAGCTATGCCAATGTGGCGTCACAGAGAGACTCCTCCCTATGCGTGTCCAACATAGAGGCTATCTAATGATTTGTGACTGTCTGATGTAACAGATTTACATTTACTTTGCATTAGCAGCAAGTAATGTGTACTGTTTTTGTTGCTAAGCATTGATAAAAGAAGCAGCATATCATCATTACATATGCACAAATAATGTCCTAAAATGCTGTCTAGGTAGGCAACTCTTATTTTTTATTCTATATTTTCACAATAATAGTGGGCTACCTCACTAATGCTGTCATTAATGAAGCAGTCAAGTCGTTCTAATTAAACATTACTTGATATGTGAGGCATTGGTATCATAACTGAAATGTTTACATACACTGACTTATTAATTAATCACTCAATTCGTATTGGCTATTCACTGTAAAAAATATATATATTTTACAGTATAATTGCATGTAATGCTTTGTCAACCCATTTGCAGTCTTTTTTATGCAACTGCATTATGGTTAGGCCTATTCTTAATTTAATAAGAATAAACTACTAATTTTAATTGAAGAGATGCAGAAGCCTCTAAGTGCCTCTGAAATATTCTTCTAAAATTAGCAGGCTTCTATGTTTATGTTCAGTTTATTCACTTTAATGGCAATGAAAATAACTTATTCATTGCCATTAAAGTGAAATTAGGCTACTGAACCTATATGAAGCCTGATTTAAAAATACAACTTTTAGAAGAAAATTTCAAACGGCACTTAGAGGCTTTTGCATCTGTACTCTTTAATTGCATATCTGATTCAAGTATATATGTAACTAGTCATCATAACACCCTCCAATAATCATCAGTGTGCAGGCCTCATGTATTTGTTGATGTGTTGCGGGCGCAGTTAGCGCTGTGGCAGATAGGTGGCCTGTGGTCGCGCAGCTCACGGCGCAGTCGCGGAACATGAACTGACGGATCAGGTAAGCGCTGTTAATTCAGCCCGTCTGCGACGCGACAACAGGTGACTGAATGACCGCGACCGAGGCTCTGCTTGGCTGTTACATCCATTCATCGCGACTACATCAAGGAAATAAAGATGTGATGTGGATTATTTTAGTCGGAATTGTCTGGCTGTAAATTGGGACGCGTCGTGGCCACTTGTCCGAGTTACTTCAGGTAAATAAACACTCACTGGCCAACAGACTCTTTATATGACCTGGGAGAATAAACAGCTTTACAATGCGGTTTAATAGACTAGCCTATTACACTCTCGTTGTTTTCACTGTTTGTTTTGTCCTGAATTAGCCTTCGTTGCAACTACTAACGTTAATCTGGTGAAGGTTAGCATGTTTAGCAATTATAGTCACTAAAATCACCTTTAAAGAGGTCTACCCATCATAGAGTGTTATTGTTTGTTTATTGTAGGAGATATTCATTCATTTTAGGTTAGCCAACTTAATTGTCACAATGTAGCCTATATTTTATTCAAACTGGTTATTTATTTTCGTGATATTTTCCCTATTTATAGCCCTGCTATATACTTTATCTCTTATATTTGTCTGTAAATATATGTCTGTTCTTAAAACAATTCTTTGTTTACACAACACGTGTCTGGAAATAACATGATTCAGCATCATGAGATGATTAACACTTCTATTCAATTGACAGATCAAATAGATTACATTTGTATCATTATTATTTACAAACCCTCATGTCAACCCAAACCTCCAAATGTGTATGACCTTCTTTCTTCTATGAAGTTTGTGGATTTTAGGTGCCATTCTTTTTAATATACTAACAGTAAATAATGATTGACAGCTGTCTAGCTCCGAGCAGAATGTGACTCCTGCTGTTCTGTATTACAGTCTTCTGAAGCCCTACAATAACTTTTGTAACAAACAGACTTAAATTTAGGTTGTTATTCGCTGAAATTTTGAATGAGAAGACTTGGGATGTACCACACTAGTCATATGAACACGTTTATGACATTTGATGGTGAATCCTTCAAGTGTTGAACTGGATTCATTAAGCCAGTGTATTCAATGTCATTTTATACAGATCAGAACTGAAAAGCTTTTCAACAGCAACAGCCAAAATGGAGAAAAATGATTTGCCACAAAAAAAAAAATTGATCCACCCTTTAAGCATTCCAAACTGGTACCTAATGCGTATCATTGTTTTGTTATTTTCTCAATTAATTAAGCTTAAACCATATATCCATGTTGATGGCCTCATCGGTCTGGCGTAAACATTAGCTCAGTCCTTTACCTCCCCAGAGACATCTCTGTTCCTACCTGTAAGCTGATTCTTACCTAGCAACCCTTCTGCTTGTTTTCATGTGTTGGGGTGACACAAGGCAAGCTTCACTTCACTTTTCTCTCTTAAGGCTAACAGGAGTCTATGCTCTTACCTAAAATAGGGCACAGGGTACTGTATTAAATAATATGAAGTCATTTTACAGGTGTTTTCTTGGCAGACAATTACCAGCCATTTTTTTTCAACCGTGTATAGTTGTTGTATTCTTTGTTGTATTCTCTGGTGCTTCCTTAAAAACATATATCCCATCTTTATTGTGAAGGTGTTTCTTTCTTTGCAGAAAACGAGATCTTGCTTTTAGAGTGAATTAAGGTTAGTTTCTGATATTCTATACTGCGTGTGATATAGTTTTACCTGTGACCTTTTGTGTGGACTGTGTAGTTTGTCTACACGTTTTCTAGACAGTTTTCTTCCTGAAATATCACCTATGATGTTACTTGGCAGTGTGTATTTATTATGCCACCCACATAAACAACAATGGCTGTGGTAGGTTTATGTAGCTGAAGTCTAGCAGAAGTTGCTCTGCAAGTATAATTTGAATGCTGAGACTTTTTTGTGCTGCACATAGCATTTAAAAAATATATAAAATATAGAGATAAAATGGAATTATAGAAATACACTATAAAAGTGTAAACAACTATTTGAAAATCTGGAATCTAAAGGGTGCAAAAAATTAAATATTGAGAAAATCGCCTTTAAAATTATCCAAATAAAGTCCTTCCCAACTAATCAATCAAAGTTTTAACATATTTACGGTAGGAAATTTACAAAATGTAACATGAACTTTACTTAATATACTAATGATTTTTAGCATAAATCAAAAAAAAAATTGACCCATACAATGTACTTTTGGCTATTGCTACAAATATACCGCATCGACTTAAGACAGGTTTTGTGGTCCAGGGTCACACATGTTGATGGTTTGTTGGTGCTAAAGAAACATTTCTCATTATTATCAATGTTAAAAACAGTTGTGCTGCTTAATATATTTGTGAAAAATATGATCCATTGTTTCTTGATACTTTAAAATAGGAAGTTTAAAAGAATAGCATTTATTTGAAATGTTATAACATTATAAATGTCTCTCATTTTTTATCGATCCATTGCATGCATGCTCAAAAAAAATTTTGTCATGAACTATATATATCAGTTTACCACTTTGAATAATCATTTGTATAATCAAAACAGATACTCAATATAGTAACCCAGAAAACGTGTGAATGTTATAATGCACTCCTCCCTGCTATGTGAAAAATTCCCTAGAGTCGTGGTCAGTTTGCACACTAAATGCATGTGAATAATTTCAGTGTCAGACATGTTGTCAGGGGAGGACATCTTATGCAGCACCCAGCAGGTGATCGCAGGGCTGGAGGCTCTGCGTGGAGAGAACCGCACGCTCCTGGACAGCCTGCAGGGATCGCTTCAGAGCCAGACCTCCAGCGGCAGCGGCAGCCTGGAGCAGGAGAAGACCAACATTATTTTACAGTCTCTGGAGAGGATTGAACTGGGGCTAGGAGAGGCGCAAGTGAGCAGCGCAGTCACCTTCATTCCCGTTCTGTCTCATTAAGAGCCTTTCACTCACCCAGCTGTCTGTTTCCCGCTCATCCAGGTGATGATGGCGCTGTCAGCACACCTGGGCTCTCTGGAGGCAGAGAAGCAGAAGTTGCGTGCTCAGGTGCGGAGGTTGTGCCAGGAGAACCAGTGGCTGAGAGACGAGCTGGCCCGGGCCCAGCAGCAGCTACAGGAGCGGGAACAGGAAGTGGTTACTTTAGAGGAGCAGAACAGACACCTGCAGTTCATGAGCAGCATCCGCAAGTACGACCACGAAGAGCCGCCTATGGTAAGGGTTCATCTTCAAAACATTCATGTGGTTTATACATTTAGGTTTATAGGTTAAACGTTTGTTCTAGACTAGCTTTGTGGATATGGGTTTTTGTTTGTTTGTTTTTAATAAGAAAATGGCAAGCTATTAAATGCGCACAATTAAATAATATTTAACAGAATTACATATTGATTGGAAATATTCTGCTCACAAGTGATATTAACCTTGATTTTTCTTGATTTTCTTTCATTTGTTTTATTATCTCGTATTTCATCTCGGGCATATTTTTCATGTGGTTCTTTCTGATAAATATTTTTTTTGTTTTGCAGTGGGACAATCACAATATGTGTAAGATCTATATAAATGATATTTATTTGAATAGTTATTTTTATTTTATTTTCTGTTTGGATTATCATAGTTGTAAACATAATGTAATATTTTCATGATGTATTTTCATTTTATCTAATGTCTGGCTAAAACAATGGCATCCGTACAAAATTGCATCTAATAAGAATGAAAAATAAATGCATGGCATGACATAAAATCAGTCTGACCTTCATATAACAAGAAAATAGGTTGAGATCTGAAAAATCAACACTTGGGATATAAAAGTACCAAAAGTAAAAAAAAAACACCCAACTTTTGGACTTTTAAAGCCCATACACTTTACACTGACCCCCATATAAACACATATATTTTGATATTTCTACTGTAATTATGATACAGCTGCTTGTTTTTAACTTAATCAACAAACTCTAGGAATATTGATTTATTAGATTAACTATGATTCAATTTTGTGATTTAGAAAACTGTAAGTTCTTCAAAAAAATAAAATAATAAGGAAATGTTTTAGTTCAGAATAAAGAGATGATTTAAATATATTACTAATAATTTACTAAATAAAATAAGTCAACGCCCTTTTGGAAGTGTGCTGTAGCCCCCTTGTGGGTCTAAAGGCTGTTCAAAATATTAAATCATAAACTCATGACATGTTCATACTGTTTGTTTCTTACAGGAGGATAACGATTCTACTTCAGGGAAGGAGTCCCTTGATGATCTCTTTCCTTCTGAAGAAGAGGAGCAATCAAACAGTACGACAGACCACAGCTGTTCCTTTACACATTAGTTTACTGAGTTTTTGCCATGTCAGCTGTTAGAGCAAGCAAGGGTTTGTTTGACTCGAGGTTTAGGAAAGAGTAGAGTTTCAACCACAGTTAGGATTTATTATAACCACAACTAGAATTTTAACTTCTTCAAAGATGATTTTGATATGTTTTATTGAGAGAAGAGTAGAGGTCAGGAAATTGAGAAATGTCACAAGATCGCTCGACTCAATCTATCAAAGCATGTGCTCATGTGCCTCTTGTATTTGCAGTGTCTCAGCGACGCAGTAGTGCCGCCGCTGCCGCCCAGCAGGGAGGATATGAGATCCCTGCCCGCCTCCGAACTCTCCACAACCTGGTGATCCAGTACGCCTCTCAGGGCCGCTATGAGGTGGCCGTGCCGCTCTGCAAGCAAGCTCTGGAAGACTTGGAGAAATCCTCAGGCCACAGCCACCCAGATGTAGCTACCATGCTCAATATCCTGGCTTTAGTGTACAGGTCTGTAGCGTATCACATTCATTTAACCTTAAATGTAAATATAATACTTAATCTGTATTAAATAACATTAATATTTTGCGTTACAGGGATCAGAACAAATACAAGGAAGCGGCCAATCTCCTGAATGATGCATTGGCTATCCGTGAGAAGACGCTAGGCATGGACCATCCAGCAGTATGTACTGTTTGAAGATGGAGTGTGTTACTGTTACAGTTTGCTTTGCTCTTTTTTCTTTTTGTATTTCACTGATAAGTCAGTAATCACATATGCAGTCTATATACATTAGGTTCCTTTCCTTGTGTTTGTAGGTGGCAGCTACTCTGAATAACCTGGCTGTGTTGTATGGAAAAAGGGGGAAGTATAAAGAGGCGGAGCCACTGTGTAAAAGAGCTCTGGAGATCAGAGAAAAGGTACTGACGCAAAAGAGTGAATGGTTTTCACAACTGTCCTTTCTGTAACAGCTGCCAGATCAGATCAACCTGTACACCAATGTTCAAACATATGTGGTCAGTGAGATGTCTTTTATTTAGCAAGGATGCATTAATTGATCAAATTTGACATATTACAAAAACTATTTTAATAAATGCTATTCTTCAAAGGTTCTATTCATCAAAGAATTCATCCTGAAAAATGATCCTGGTTTGCACAAACAAACTGTTTTCAACATTGATAATAACAAGAAATGTTTCTTGAGTAGCAAGTTATCATATTATAATGATTTTATCCAGTAAATCAAGAACAACTGGAAAAGTCATGGAGTCTTTAAATATTGTTGTGGCCTTGGAGTCAAAAAGGTTGAGAACCACTGTTCTAGATTAAATATCTTGCCTATGTTTGTCTGTTGACAGGTGCTTGGGACAGATCACCCTGATGTAGCCAAGCAGCTGAATAACTTAGCCCTCCTATGCCAGAACCAGGGCAAATACCAGGAGGTGGAGCAGTACTATGAACGTGCGCTGCACATTTACCAGAGCCAGCTGGGTCCAGACGATGCCAACGTGGCCAAGACCAAGAACAACCTGGTCAGGATAGGAAATTAGTTTCTTGTCAAATATTTGTGTTTTAATAATGGTAGCAGTAGTATATTAAGCATGTTATATAATATACCATTCTTTTGCCCTTCAGGCCTCCTGTTATCTCAAGCAGGGGAAATACAGGCAAGCTGAGGCTCTTTATAAAGAGATTCTGACTCGTGCTCATGAGAAGGAGTTTGGCTCAGTGGAGGGTAAAATCAATTTGACTTCTGCCTTCAGAGGAATTTTTATACACCATAGTTTGACCTACTAAGCATACTTGTCCAATAGTAAATTAATATTTTGCATGTATATATAGGGGATGGCAGGCCGGTTTGGATACATACAGAGGAGGGAAGCTCTAGACAGGTATGTTTTCAATCCAAATATGCATGTTCTATTAGGAGAAATAGCCGTTTAATGTACTTGTGTGTGTGTGTGTGTGTGCGTGTGTACTGTAGGATGGTCTGGGAAGTCTGAAGCGCAGTGGATCGTTTACCAAGCTCCGGGAATCTATAAGACGAAGCAGTGAGAAACTTGTTCGGAAACTGAAAGGAGTTGGGACACAGGAAGCAGCTCCTCGAGCTGCTGGGTAATGATATTCTTCTTACTGTTCAGCTCTCAGCACTTTATGTAGAAGAGAGCAGTATTTTGAACTACTCATTTATTTTTAAACAGGATGAAGAGAGCCAATTCTCTAAATGTGCTTAATGTGGGTCTCAAAGAAAGTCAAGAGGCTGCTATGGTAAGCGTCGAGTCTTTGCTTTCAAATCTGCTCAGATATCTTATATTCACCAAGGCTGCATTTATTCTTTGATCAGTCTTTGATCATTTATTTTGATACATTAAAATTGTATATTGCGAAATAATATGATTTAAAATGTTTTCTATTTGATATATTTTAAAATGTAAATCTATTCTTGAGATGGCAAAGCTGAATTGTCAGCATCATTACTCCAGTCTTCAGTGTCACATGATCCTTCAGATATCATTCTGATATGCTGATTTGGAGCTTAATAATCATATCATTATCATTGTTGAAAACAGTTATATATATTTCTTGTGGAAACTGAGATATGTTTTTTTCAGGATTCTTTGATAAAATATTTTACAGTATTTAATTTAGCATAATTGTACAGTAATCAGGAATTAGTTAACAGATGGGGATTGAGAATGGTTATTGGATAATGTCTATTTGGTCTTTTCAGAAGCTCAACAGGCTGACAGATGCACGGGGTCTGAGTTCCAGCACGCAGAGTTTAGCACGGCGTGCATCTCTGAGCGGTGACAGCTGACTTTCAGACTCGCCATATGACATCCGGACTGATGCAGAGAGGTCAGCCTCACATCTGACTGGTCTGTAATGACTGCAATGGTCATATTTGACAATAATATGAGGAATAGTATGTGACGATGAATGCACACACTTCAAAGCAGTCTGTCAAAGTGCTTCTGGAAAAGGAGAGCACACTTTGGCTTTACAAAAAAATTTTTTACACTAAAAAATCAGGTCAGTCTACTCATTTTTTAAAAGGCTGTTGCAATACAAAATGTCACAGAAATTTATATTGTATTGCATTTGAAAGATAGGACCATTACCACAGCCAGGATGCAGTTTTTTTTATAAAAGTGTGGTTAAATTTTTTTGCTCAGCAGAATTAAGCTGGCAAAATCCAGTCATTGCAATAGGAATCCATGCACACAGGAGTTTTGTGTAATAGGAAAAAAGTTCCCCACTTAGGTTTCACTCATGTTCAGGTTGGTCGCGCAAATTTGCCATGTTGACCAACAGAAAGCTTTTGTTGTGAAAGTCTCTATTTTGTAAGCTTAATTCATTGCTACATTCTTGAAAATGGCAATTTTTATTGCCTGCTTAATTTCTCCAAATTTGTACTAATGTGACTGCACTTTACCACTGTTTACTAAGAATATTGTAGCAATATGTGACACACATTCCATGTCCTCACACTACCATGCAATAGAATTATAGTATTGGACAGAGGTGTAAAGAGTACCTGAAAACCATACTTGAGTAAAAGTACAGATACCTTGCAGTGAAAATTACTCCACTACAAGTTACAAGTTACCAATTCCAAAACAACTTGAGTAAAAGTCTGATTTTATCAGTACTTAAGTATTTTACTTATACTAATTATAAGCTCAAAGATGCAGTAGTCAAATAGACATTCAAGTCAATAACTGTAACATTGTGGAGAAGCTGGGCAGAGGCAATGATCTATGTGCAGGCATTTCATGGAAAAACTAGAACAAGCAATAAACAAAACCAAAGGGAACAAAGAACTAAAGAAACACTAAGGCTATATACAGGAGGTACTGGATGTGCTGGTTTTGGCCTCGTTGCCAGCTGCAGTCATGCCCTTATATATAACACACCTGTGATTCACAACTACTTGCTAAGTAAAGTAGCCTTGTTGACAAGTTTGTGTGAGTAAGGCCAAAACGCACAAGATATAGTACTTTCAGTGCTCTGTAGTTGGCAATATCACATATTTTGTAGCAGAAATAAACAGCTGCAGAAAGCTAGGTACCATGCAAAATGTGATTTGTAACTGCGAGACTCATTTCAAATGTAGTGGAGTAAAGAGTTCAGATAGAGTGGAGTAGAGAGTAAAAGTTGCTCATTTCTTTGATATCTGAAAGATACTCAAGTACAGTAATTAGTAACATTTACTCTCAATACTTTACACCCCTGGTATTGAAATTGAACAATTTGCACTTAAGGGATAGTTTCATTATTTAATTCAGAATAATGAAGACCATCCCCCGTAAGACCTTCGTTCATCTTCAGAACACAAATTAAGATATTTTTGATGAACACTGCATAGACAGCAATGCAACTGAAATGTTCCCTGGCCCAGAAAGTTAATAAGGAAATTGTTCAAATAGTCCATGTGACATCAAGGACATTTATCTTGGAGTGTGCGTATGCTTAAATCCACGCCAGCGCTCGTATTTGTAAGATCCGTCTTTAGCATCACGTCAGGGTCTGAGCAGACGTACGCACTTTTTCTTGTTCAAGTACTGCAGGATTTTGAAAATGTAAACTGTTCTTGCAGTTCGCTGTTCTAAGTTAAAGAATTTGGAAGACGATTGGTGATCTTGTACATGTTAATGACATTAATTAGGAGTCATTTACAAGGCAGAGAGCTGAAACCATTCAGTTGTGTGCAAGTTCATTTGTGATTCATACGTACGCATATTTGAGAAATTATCGTAATATCAAATTTAGGATGGTTTCTGCGCAACATTTTATAAATGAGGCCCCAGTTGTTCAACCGTAATGTTATGAAGCACTGAGAATACTTTTCTGCCCAGAGAAAACAAAACCAGAGATTTTATTCAACAATTCTTTGTAGGGTCAGAAAGCTCTCATTTCATCAAAATATCTTCATTTGCATTCCAAAGATAAAAGAAGGTCTTACAGGTTTGAAACGACGTGTAATTAATGACAGAATTGAAATCTTTGGGTGAAATACCATTTATATCTTCATATCCCTTCTAAATGCACTTAACTCAAATATTCCTAATGAATGGTCATCCATGATGTTAAATTCCAAGATGAATGTAAGACATGCTGTTTTGCATGTTTATATTAGTTAATATCAACCATTTGTGGTACAAACTTGTGCCTATAATATAAGGGACTTTTGATTTTTCAATTTCAAGCACATGTACACCTGTATTTATGCATGTTGTGCTGTTGCTTTAGTTTAAGCACTTCTCAACACAATAGGAAGGATTTTACATGTACAGAATGTCAGGGTACAAGGCTAATATACAGTATAAAACCTGAATCTTGCTAGTGGATGTAGTTACTGAGAGCTTAGACATCAAATGAGCGGTTACATAATCTAAACAGCTGTACATTGTTGAATCATGTTACATATTCCATGAGCTTAGGGATAATATTTATATACTGAATGTTGCTGATGAACCAAATAAAATTGTTCTACCTCTGTTCAAATCAACATGTTTAAAAAGTGTTTATGATAATTAGGTGGTTGACAGCCGATACGGCCCAATCAATAGCTGGTATGCAACTCCTGGTGACCTCCAGTGGTTTCCCCTTAAATTAGTGTGCTTGTGTGCCCTCTGCAGCTGGTTTTGAGAGTATGTTTCTCTTCAAACAGTAAAGAACGACACTGGCTAAATAACAGCATTTATTAATGCTTCTTGTTGTAGAAAACACCATATTAAAGAATCATAAAAAAAGAATACATATATATACACATCTCCCAGACTTTGTTCCCTCTGAGATCTCAGGCTTGTTGAGCGATCTGAGCAATTTTCTGAAGCATGTCCTCAGACTGCAGTTGTTCCAGGGTCAGCAGGGACAGACCCAACTGATCCTCCTGCCACACAAACATGACACAAAGCCTCTTAATACAACATAAATAAGAACATGTACCTCACAATCTCATCCCTGCAAACGTATCATTGCGCTTTGCTTTTTAGACTTGAACTCAACTTATTGAATGAACACACTAAGCGTGAGAGGTTTAGATCATTGAACAGGCTGAGGAAGGTTATTGTGGTTACCCGTCTGAAGGGCTGGGCCATCTGTCGTAGAAAGTGCTTGGATAACTGAACGGTCTCATCAATGGTCAGATTTAGGCTTCCATCTGTAAGGTGTTCCTGGATCCAGCGGGGCAGCTTTCCTCGCTTATCCGCTCGTGCGTAACGCTGAGGGAAACAACAATTAAACAACTTAGGGGGGAAAAAATCATGCTACCTTCTCATCAGTTTACTTACTTATCGGCAAAGATCATCAGGCCGTAGTCTGTTTTTCCTCGGATGACTCTGCCCACACACTGAGCCGCATGGCGCATTGCATCAAACGTCAGAAAGTCATTTTCCCGGATTTGAAACTGTTCTCTGAGGTATTCCAACCGTGCCTGATTCGATCAAACAGGTCAGCGTATTTTTATACATTGCAGAATGTATTGGACATCTTATGAATTAGAAATGTATTCGAGATTTGGGAGAAAAAGCTCTACAAACCTTGAGGATTCGACTCTGGGTGTAAACGTACGGTACTCCAAACATGATGACGGCACGGCCAAAATGATGAACTGGGGGTTGAAAAGAAACAACAAATGTTTACACTTAATTGTTTTAAATTATTTGCTATTTATGAAAGTAATTTAAAGACTTTGTAAGACTTAGTAAAGATTTTTGGAATTAATGGAAGGGCACACAAAGTTTGATTAAAATATCTGCCAATAAAATCAGAAAGATAAACTTCCTCTTCATTTTGTACCTCAAGTAAAATTATTTTATTTAAGTTTATATATTTGTACTAGGAAAAAGGACAAAAATACTGAGGAAGATTTTTCCAGGCAACATATAATGCCATGACTATGAATGTAACACTCTTTCTAAGGCCTTAATTTATTAATAAGAATTAAGACCAGCAGAAAAAAAGCTCAAAATTGAAGGAAGTAGTATCCACCAAAGTCAATGCCCTCGGACACTTTCCCTCTTGCCACTGAGAGCAGAATTGCTCCTCTGCCGTTCTCACAGGCCTGAAAGAGAAAGACAACAAAAATGATTACTTTAACACAGGGAGCCTAAAATAAAGTCAACATTACACAACACGATTACAGAAAATTGGATTAGGGAGCATTAAAACCAATGTTTATTGACCTCTTGATACTTCTCCAGGGCCATGCTGGTCTCGGCTGCATCCTGGGTTTCTATGAAAATGAGCTTGTTTCTTTGGATGTTCTCAAGGATGCCCTACAAATCCAGCAAGAGAATGAGTTCTGATTATCATAACAGCTCTTTCAATGATCTGAGAAGGAGAAGTTGTCTCTTCATACCTGTTCATACCATGAAGCCACAATGTTCTCCATGTACATGTAACTCGTGAAGAATGCAACGATCCCATCGGGAACGACGGCAGACATTTCCAGCAGCAGGTTTCCATAATTCCGGATCACAGCTGTGGGATGTATTTAAAATAAAGAGGTTATCTTTTAACTGCACTGGCAAAATAAAGTGAATAATACAAACAAAAACACAAAACAACTCACCAAAATCTTCTCTGGTCTCAAACTTGGAGGTCATCGCTACTTGATCATTCCCTCTGCCGACAATCTGAAAGTTAGAACAATTTAAAATGGTTAAAAATACACATTCTTAAAACTTCTGGAATCACATAATAAAACATAGTTACTATGTATTTAATATCTAAATACTCAGTTTCTCTTCAGCAGCTTTGTCAGCAGAAATATCAAACATATTTTGTAGTAATATTGTGTAGTAGGGCAACAGGGGGCCTCGGAGTCAAAAAGACTGAAAACCACTGATTTAATGTGTTTTTAAAAGATGACAGCCCAGTATATTTTCATTCAAAACTTCAAATAGTAAACTACAATGGTGGCACTGCCAGTCATAACTCACAAGAGGGCACAGGCAGGTTCGTGCCAGTGTCATGGTGAAGGATGCGATAGTGACTGGGTGGAAATCAAGGATGCGTGGGTAGATGTCCAGTGGAGAGAGTGTCTGTTTAGAGAGAGAATCAAAAATGATCTAAATCAAAATAATATTTGTGATCTCAAAATAGTGAAGATTCTAAAACAAATAACTGCAGAAGATTTCGTAAATAGCATTTGTGTTTTGCAGTAACAGCAGAAGTATAGTCTACAGATGTTGCCTAAAATGTTTTAATCCAATTAGCAAGCTAAAGCAAACCCATTTTAAATGCACCCTGCACGGACAGATGGCATGAGTGTTACAGTGGGATTACAATGAAGATTAGTGAGCAGTGTGTGTGTAATCTAATATTCATGGAAAGATGGGGCATACGCATTGAGGAGCACAGCTTACCCCTGATGTGATAATGACTGATTGAAAGCGCCCAAACACTGGCTTTATGGCAATAGAGGGGTCCATGCAACTGCATAGAAAGAATCGAAAGTTAGTGACACAGCTAATAAACTGAATTAAAAATACATTGAGCAGTTGTATTAGAGCAGAATGAATGCACCTGAAGTGAAGAACAGGATTTGCTATTGTAGGCGTTTTATCTTCAAAGGGCTCAATGATGATGGTAAAGCCTAAAAGAGAACAATTACACAAAATAACTCACTTTTGCAGGAAATAATTAGTAGAAACTAGATTTCTCCAGTGCAAATTCGCAGAATGAAATTCAATGTGACCACAGCTTTATGATGGGAGAAGGGCAGGATGATGCTTTATTACCTTTACTGTAGGTGCTGACAAGTGTGGCAAAGTGTGAGATCAAGGTAATGGCTGAGAAGTCAGCGATGTCTGCGATCTCCAGCGTCCTCAGCAGCGAGCGCAGCCTCTCTGCACAAAATCTGGAAGTGGATTAAATACACATTTAAGCTGGGGTGAATATGTTGCTTTAGTACTTAATAATGACCATCAGTACTTCCAGTATGGGACAGCAGAAGAAACAGACTGATCGGTTACTCACCTCAGGGGTTTGCGATCAATGCAGACCTTCTCAAAGATGTCTTTGAGGAACTGAGGGGCACTCTCTTGAACCACATGATGGATTCGCAAACGTGCCTTCAGGTACTCCAGGAAGCGCTTCATAAAGCCCACGAAGTGCTCTGCAGTGCGGAATGCTGCCAGGCACAGCCTCTGTAGAGAGAGTCGCATGTGACAAATATATTTGGATACATGGTATTTAAAGAAATGTAGCTATTTAAAGCTAAATTCTCACAAAAGAAGTCTGTTAGGTTTCATATTATAGAACAAACATTGTATTTGTATTGAAAAAAGTATCAACATTTCTGGGTGTCAACCAAGGAGGATGACTTCATACATCAGCTAAAAATGACCTTGGGGCCAGTTGATTGAAAGCGATCACCAAAATGCTCAGTTAAAAGTTAGTTTTGTGAAATATGACATCTGTTTGAAGAGGCCACTTGGTTTGATATCTTTTATCTAATGCAAAGACAGACATTTTTGTACTTTAGGGGTTGTTGTAGATAATAAAACTGACCTTGCAGGATTTCATCTGGCAGAACTGGGTTGGACAGATAGATGTCCGTTTCTCTGGCAACATTCGCTTCTTTAAGACCTTCAACTAATCTCCTGTATTCTTCTCGGAGTTTGGCAGCATCTGTTTCCTTAATTCTTTAATAGAACACAAACAGACGGCAGGAAATTAAAGGCATTACTCATGCAGTAATAAATACTAATGAATTCACTCTTCCAGTATTTTGTCACACTTGCTAATGGTGCTTTGCAGGGTTTCCACATTAGTCTGACAGCGATCCAGAGTCCTCCTGGTAATGTTGACGCTCATGGAATCAATACACACATTATCTAGAAGGAACAATATCAGCTTAAATAACCAAGATCTGTCCACGTGATATGGGCGATTATGAGAAGTACTGCAAATTTCTACTCACCGATGTTATGAGCCTCGTCGAACACAACTACAGATTTCTTTGCGAGCTCTTTCGACACCAGGTCTGCAATTTTTGGATCAAGTAAGTAATGGTAGCTGTACACTACAATGTTTGCGTGAAGAATCTAAAAGAAATGTATGAAAGCAACAACAATAAATTGTACGCAATCATCAATAATTTGCAGCAATCCTCCACCATATTAAATCTTGCAAGTACTCACTGCGTAACGTGCCAGGAAGTACGGACACCAGCCTTTTCTACGCCCAAAGTCCTTCAGATCATCCAAGTTATATATACCAGGAGGAATGGGCACCTGTCTGCCTACTGCATCAAATTCCTGCATACAGGGAAATGATTATGTTAATGTTAGTTCAATATTTTATAGTATTATTTAAATCAAACCATTTTATTTGTGATTTATTATATATACTATTGTGATCAAAGACTATGCAATGCAAATTACAATTTGAAAAAAATACCTATACATTTTTATTTGACATCTTTAATATTATTACATAAATATTTAATATAAATATAAATAATTGTTTTACATATTATTACATACATATTTTAAAAAATATTTTTAAAAATTAGTGGACATGATTGTTTCATATTCCTCAATATAATACAGGAAATTAGGCCTTAAACAGTGACTTATGACTAAAGTACACAAACTGGCAGGATTAGTAAAAGGTCAAATGCTACAGCAAATGCTTCACACCTCATAGAACTGGCAGACTGGTTGACTTGGGTTACCACGATGCTGCGCGCGAATATACGACGCTGTCAGACTGTGACACTTCCATCTACTTCTTTCCCAAAACGCAGAGAGCTCACCTGTAATCACATTCACTTAATGAGTTCACCTGAACAAATACAATTTACTGAAACCTCACACAAATCTGCTCGTTTAGCAGCTTCTACCTCAGGATGAATGCACAGGTTTTTCCGTGAAGAAAGTGCCAGAGCAAGGAAGTCATTTTTCACTCCTGTTTCCTTTGCATAATACTCCATTAGTTTCCTTAGCTCCTCCACAACCTGACAAGGAGAACGGTTACAGAAAATTCATAGATAATTAAAAGATTAAACGCATAGTTGAGCTGAAGTAATGAAGTGGGTTATAAACATGTATATAATGTTGAATACCTTCTCTATCTCAGGCACTGTGCGAGAACAGTAGATAAGCTTGGTGACTTCTAAAGGGGAAGCCTGCAAGTCGTGAAAATATAAATCTAATTATTTGCAGTTATAAGACACTAATTATAGAGAAGTTTCAAGTTATATAACAGTTATTCCGAAATCCCTCACCTTCTGGTAAGCAACAATGAGGGAAAGAAGAGAAATAGTTTTTCCTGTTCCTGAAGGCATCTCTAGAACTCCATGACCCTTTGCAAGATAATAAAAGAGGGAGAACAGATAGATAGATATTTAATTTGCCTTTTCATTAATAATGAAACACACACATTATACACACATAATTAAGACACCAATAACTATTCAACATAAAAACATACAAGTAGGCTTCTAATTATCACATAAGATGCTTACACTCAATTCCTATCAATATTCTAATTGCCACTGGCATCAATTCTAAAATAAATAATAGTGCTGTAAAATGTTAGATTAAGTGTTGCACATGACAGTGCATGATTCTTCTGGCATGGCGTGAAATGTCATGTTAACTACCCATAATGTAAACATATTACATATATGACGATATTGGCTTATTAAATGGGTTATAACACACCTTTGCGTCCAGCGTCCTCTTCAGCTCAAGCATGTACGAGTATTGTTCAGGATAAATGTAGTCATACGGAAAGTAGACTAATAACCCCTCGATATTCAGCCTAAATAGATGAAAGAGGCATTAAAGCAGAAAACCTATGTTTAATAAACAGCGGTTTGGAGAATAGACAGTCTGCATTTTTGCAATGCTACTAACGTTAGTCGATAATCTCGATATATTGAAATTTGACAACTTCACTCACTTCATGTTGACTTGATAGTCATTTGCATCACTTGGGTGTTTCTGGTGGTCAGTTTTCTATGAATTTCACACATTTGTATAGCAGTAGTTGTAACTGTCGTGTATTTTACACAACAGACTTCTATCGACTATCGAGTTTAGCGGGACGAAAAGCTGTCGCAGCTAAAACGCGTAAGATTTTGTGATTGGTTGTTCGCTTGAAATCCCGCCCCATTCTGTTATCTTATTGGATGATATGCATGTCAATTCAACTTTCAACGGAAGTACATTTAACACCTGCGGGGTCAGACCTAAATAATCGAAAAGAAGTCCGGACTAAACTTTCAGTAAAATAATTATGACATTCTGCCAGACTGGTTGTACTTTCCTACCATCAGTTATTTCAAAGCAATAATAAATAAAAAATAAAATGTTATTATTAATACATTTACATTTAGTCATTTTGCAGACGCTTTTATCCAAATCGACTTACAATTGGGGAATACATAAGCGATTAATCTTGAAGAGGCAAACAGACATATATATATATAATAAATAATAATAATAATAATATGTTTAATTTGAGGAAACACTTTTTTAATACATGTAAATATTTTGTATTAAATACTTATTTTTTTAATCCTAGAGTATATAATAAGCATTCCATTTTAAATAATACAAGAAAGAAAGAAAGAAAGAAAGAAGAAAGAAAGAAAGAAAGAAAGAAAGAAAGAAAGAAAGAAAGAAAGAAAGAATGAAAGAGAGAGAGAGAGAGAGAGAGAATATTTTGTTATTAAAACAGTAGAGGCATATATTTTTATAATATTTTATTTACATGATCATTTTATTTCATATATTACAATGCAATAAAATACAGTAATATAACACCCCATCAAAGATAAACATTTACTAAGTGATTTTCTAGGCAGGGAAAATAATTATCTTGGATCACTTAATAGCATAATAGGTTTACTCCAGTGGAAATAAATCAAAACTCCATTTTGAGTCATTACTTGGTCATATTCACTTACATTGACTTAATACTTAATTAATTAATATTTTCTGAACTTTATGCAAAATATTTGACATTTTCCAGGAAGAAATACTACATAGCCAAAATCCAAATTCCTTTCCCTGCAAAGCATAAATTCATAAGCATTAGCAAATATAAAAATGAACAAATATTTACTTAAATATTGTACATATCCAGTTGACCAAAACCAAAACTTTTGTTATGTTATCCATTAACACTGTTGTGCTATGACTGGACCACCCTATTGAAATTGATAGTTAAAGCTGTAAAGATGATTGCCTATTTGTTATAACTGCGTGTGGATAGAAATGTGCCATAACTCTGCAGCCACATCCAGCTATTGCTCATCCATCCCAATTCTTTCCTTTTCCTCTGAAACAGGCATAATAAGATGGCATGGGTGAGCTGACGCCAATATTACAGTTTATAAGAGTCCCTTTATATCTCATGTCTCTCTTCCACACTCTTATAACGGTCCATGATCCTAAGAACATCTTCCAAAATGGATGGTCCCAGGTCCAGGTCCAAACCCATTAAAGACTCCGAGCGTGACATGCTGGGTGAGATAGCTGGAGATTCACAGTGTTCGCTCCGCAGGTCCTCATTACTAAGCCCTGCATCAGAGTCCAGACTCAAGCCTCGTTTTGGGTCCAGCGGACCGCAGCCTTCCGACATGGAGTCATCCGAGGAAGCCTCGGATAAGGAGCCCGTGGAAGGCACCAGGTGCGGCAGGACTGCGATGGAGGTGGAGAGAGAGAGGTTACGACACGGATCTCTGTGCTTCCCAATCCCATTCTCACACACAGACATGGAGCGCTGCTGTGTTGGACTGTGGTGGTGATTCTGCTGCTTATGAACAAGGGATGGCTGCTCATCTAAATGCAGACGTGGGGGTTTAGGAGGAGGTTGCACAGGCGCGATGAACACTGGCATGGAGATGGTGGTTTTGAGGAGAGAATTATGACTGCGATGGTAAGTGTGGCTCTTGCTGTTCACATCGAGGATCTCATCCATTCTTCTATCAATGCTGTGAGAACGAGAGCCGGGCGTTTGATTGAGGGCTGGAATCATATTGAGTTTGCCTTGCAAGAACCCCACATCGCCAAACATGTCCCCTTCTCCCTCAGGCCCGACATGGGCACTGTGACGCACATCACCCAGCGGCGGGCTTATCATGTCTCCTGAAAGAACGTCCCGTGTTTTCTGCTTCTTGCCTCGCTTTGGTGTGGATGTCTTTAAGTACATGGGTGTCTTGGCTGGCATTCTGTTTCCCAGTATTTTGTGTCAAACGTGTGATGATGTTTGTCGCAAAAACGGAGAGGAACCTAGTCCTCAGTGTGATATTAACTCTTTCATATGTTTGAGTTGGTTTCTCTCCTTTATTTCACTTCTAAATTTCCCGACGGCAGCTGGAAGCGACGTCCTTTATGTCTGAAACTCTTCAGAAGCTCCTGGAACATATCATCACAACTGCAGATCTGAGGAACAAACAAAGAGAAGAAGGATTTACAACCTGTGAAACTCAAGAGTGGGGTTGTAGAAGAAAAAACACACAAAGAAAAGCACATATATTTACTGTGCAATTTCAAAAAAGAAAGCAACTCTGTTTCTTCTCCCCAGAGCACATATTAAGATTTTTTCTCTCTCTAGTCTTTGCAGCTACTTACCTATAAATTACAAACCCTCATAAATTTAAATCTTTCCATAACATTCTGCAGGACGTTTTTGGATTAAAAAATATATAATAACTAGGATGTTATTTGCATACATGCCTTTATGAGAATATTATGAAACTGCCCCAGAACATTATTGGCAGTAGAGAACTAGATTTACAAATCCCCACTTCTGTTCTCCTTTGAACTCTAGCCATTAAATGACATCCACACTGACGTATGCTATTGTATTCAACATTTTAATGTAGTGTGAAGATTGCACAACATTTGGAAACCTTCCCTTCACTGAACACAACAGAATAACATGCAGAAAAGATCCATTATTTGCATCAAGTGTCCCTGAAATATGTAAACATTTATCGCTTTTGAATAATGAGATCTTACTTTCTCAGTATTACAACACAGCACAACTGTGAAACCTTACTTTAGTTCATACATTAGAATAATGATATACAGCCAGACAGCCAGACAGCCAGACAGACAGACAGACAGACAGACAGACAGACAGACAGACAGACAGACAGACAGACAGACAGAAGAGACAGACAGACACAGACAGCCAGACAGACAGACAGGCAGGCAGGCGGGCGAGCAGGCAGGCAGACAGACAGGCAGGCAGCCAGACAGACAGACAGACGGGCAGACAGACAGACAGACAGACAGACAGACAGACAGACAGCCAGACAGACAGACACAGATAGACAGACAGACAGACAGCCAGATAGACAGCCAGCCAGACAGACAGACAGACAGACAGACAGACAGACAGCCAGACAGACAGACAGACAGACAGACAGACAGACAGACAGACAGATAGACAGACAGACAGACAGACAGACAGCCAGACAGACAGACAGACAGACAGACAGCCAGACAGACAGACAGACAGACAGACAGACAGACAGACAGATAGACAGACAGACAGATAACAAATGTAACCCTTTTTAAAACGCCAAGTTGTTGTACTTTTAGAAAGAATATATGCACACACATATACGATACATACAACCATGTCCATTTAATAACAAAACAAGGAGAGGACAGCATGGTCAGCATCAACGTGGTTATTTTTACTCTACCCAGAAGACGTAAGTTAGTTATGCTTTCACTGTCACAGTATGCTTTAAAAGGAGCACATTTCTGTTATTGTTTATGAGAGCCATATGTTTTTACCTTTTTGACTGTTTACAGCTTGTTGCTGAGATTTATTGGCCTGTGACGCCATTGTAAAAACTACAACAGTCTGTCTGTCTGTTAAAAATATATATATTGAATGTTTAAAAGCTGTGTTCTGTAAATGGAGAGAAAAGGTGATTTGCACGTCTTTTATGACATCTGTCCTCATGACCTTCAGAAAATCACTTGGACTTGTTACACTAACACACTATTATATAATGGTTAAACATAGTTAGTCCTTGAGATCAGCCAATTCCCGGATTTCCCTATTAAACCACATGGTGTCATTGCTTTAACATAACGGAGACTTTAGTCTACTCTACACCCTCCACTGGTGTTTAGAAAGTGAGAGGCTTGCTTATTTATTATTGTTTGTTAATGTGTTTATTTGAAATTGCATCTTTTTTGTATAAAACCTTGATTAAGTATAATAATTAAGGGCATTCACAGTCACCCAACAAACCCTTATTTGTGCAATGAAAAAGCCATATCACAATACAGTTATATATATATATATTGAAATTTCCTTAAGCACACTGTAAACAATGTTCTTTTCATTATGTAATAATATTTTTGTTACATACATTTAACTTACAATGATGTCTGTTATTTCTATTCGATTTTAAGAGCTCTGAGTTCAGTTTCCGTCACCAGAAAATTAAAAGTTGAAAAAAGTGTAATGAATGCTTTGCTATACTGAAACATTCAAGCAGCAAAGTTTTCAATGTTATTTTTCTATCGTAAAATGACAAATGTATTTGATTGAACAAGTAGCCTAATCACTATCACGACACAATACATCTCAGTACTGATGAGTTTAGTAAATTGAGATTTAAGTTGTAATATTCAAAAGAAACTAGAGGTGAAAGTATCTGTACTTGCCTTTGATATCTGCGTTGAAATCCCTCGTTGGTTCTGGTAGGTTATTCCGGGGTGTTAGTGGATAAGCTGTTCTCGGTAGGGAGCTATAAACCTCTTATGCGCGCTGAAGCTGAGGGGACGAGCTGCAGAAGGGCAGGGACGATGCTCGTGAATGAGGAAATCTTTGGCAGGAGGACGCCTAAAGTGAATTTACACACACACACACACACACACACACACACACACACACACACAGCACGACGTCTATCCGTTTTAAGTGTCAATGTGCACACTTATAGAGACAGATGCTCCGTTTGTGCTCGCTTCCTCCCTCGTTATTTCTTTGTAATTAAAGGGACAGTTCATCCAAAACAAATTGTATTTAAAAAAAATAACTTTTGAAAAAAACTAATCTGTTTAACACACACACAAACATTATTTAAAATATAATGTCAAATGAAAGAACCCTGTGGTGACCAATTTTTAGTCAAGAACTTCAGTTTCAGTCTGTTCCTTACACAAAAGACTTATACATGCAGTACACCATTTTATTATATTTTATAGTGTTTTGTTGTCCTTTTTTAAGCTTGACAGCCCAGTCCCAATCCATATCTATTATATAGAAAGCAGGTGATATGGAAAAACCAAAGTTGGATAATTTGGAATGACGCGACAGTGACTAAATGATAACAGAATTGTATTTCATGGTGAACTATTTCTTTACCTGCCCCTCAGCTTAACAATGTATTTTCCCACGCTGATGCTGCATTGACTCATGGGACAAGCCCTGGCCTGTTGTGTGTCTGTCTCAATAATAGTCTAAAAACAAAGCAAATCATTTTGCACAAGCACAGAAACAATGTTGTAATATCCCTTTACTGGTAACAAAATACCACTAATCATTTTCAATAATAAGTAGTCTAACTAATAATATAAGACATAGCCTATACATATTGTATTATAACCATTAAATGTTTGTCAAAGACTTATTACTGTAAGTTAAAACAATTTTTGCAAAAAATACTTTGTGGCTATAATTGGTTGATGTATTTTTTATTTAAATGCATTATTTAATGTGGCTGATAATAGTTTTAAAAGATAAAAAATGGTGTATCATAATAGCGTATTATCTTTCCAAAGAACAGATGAATGAATGTGATGTGATGAGTCTCTGTGATGGACAGCCAGATCATCAGTACACTTGAAGATAAAAATGCAGACATGAGCACCTAGAAAGATTTTGAAAACAGCAAAGAGAACCTGCTTTTATTAAAGAAATGTTCTCCAAATTAGAAACATTTGTTTGACATCGTCACTATAGGACTATGAGCCAAGTTGATCTCAGACTACAAATATGCATACAAGGCCCTTTCCAACCATCCTTTAAAACAGGTCTCTGTTTTATGGCTCTGTGGGTTTAAGCTCTAGTTAATGTTAAAATCAACGACTACCTCTGGAATTATTATCAGACATCCAACATTCACAGACCTGACATTTATAACTTTAACACACACTCAACACACCGCAGTCTAACCCATTTTGTTTCAGTATTCAGTGTTTTGGATGAAGCCTTTTGAGCTTTTCCTGTAAGTTACATGATTTCACTTGATGTATCACAGTGATGATGACCCAGCTGACTAAACACTATTCCATAATGTTTCATTATCTGTGTGAAAAAGATCTTTAGACTATGATTCAGTGACCTAGAAATTCCCCTTGCTCCGCTGACAGACAAAACTATAATGGCATAAAACTTCTGTGACATTTTATGCAACCGGGGGGTCTTCAATAAGGTCACATGCATTTGTTACAACACAAAATTCTCAGATTACTGTAGAAACCATGTGAGGATTATTACCATCCTCCTCCACATCTTGGAAGAGCTAATGTCTGTTCTGGTTGAATTAATCAGTGGTTTAGCACTGGAGGGTTCAGTTGCTGGTCAGCTCTGACGCAAAGGGCCAGAATGAGCCCTCGGGGTCAACCAGCACCCCCTTCTGAGAAGCCCTCTCAAGTCGTCAATCCCTCAAAGATGTTACTGTGTATATTGTATGAATGGACGGTAAATGGGGAATGCTGAACCAGAGACCAATTTTGCAGGACAATTGACTAGCTAAGTGACCTCACTAGCGGGAATTCTGGGAATTTTGGGATATGACATGTGGTTTGCATTAGTGCTCTGGAGTGTTTTCACAGAGCACAGGCCTGTCAGAAGGCATTCTGGGAGGATGACACACTAAGCGGAGATGGAAAAAGAGCTGTAATTCCACCATGAAATCACACTGGACAATTGCAACTTTTACTGATGTGTGGCATATTTTGGACATTCTTATTGGACTTTTTAGCCCTCATCTTTCTATAGAATAAATAACCTATAACATTGTTATATAGATGGAGCTTAAAGTCTAATAATCAGTGTACAGACAGATTAAAGTGGAGTTCAACAGTTGGAAGTATGTTATTAAAGCCTGCATGCCATAAACATAAATGAACTGCATTTAAATAGTTTTACACTAGTTTTGTCACACTACGTTTACATGCATGGTCTATTTAGTCTGCTACTCACAAGGACACACTGCTGCCAGTGCAGGCAGTGATTATAAGATAAGAAAACAATACAAAGGACTGAATTAGAACAAAGAGTGACGAACAAAATATTTATATATTTATCCTTAGCCAAGTCTAATATAGCTTACTTGTGTTTCACTTGACATGTCACAAAACCGGTGTGATTTACTATAGCAATATAATGAGAGCAGACTTGGGAAAAGGCACAGCTCAGCAGGAAAAGAAATAAACAGACCGTATGACCCATTTAGTGCAGATAGTTCCCAGAGGGCCGAGGGGCTGCTGTGGGAACTCAGTATACTGTTTGAATTGAGTGCAGTAATTATCATTAAGCACACACGTAACATGCATGACGAGTTAAAATTAAAAGTTGCTTATACATAAATGCATGATTTGAGAGTGTAATATGAATATAAATAATTATAACAAGATGCTGGGCATAATAATAAGCAGCTATTTATTTTTAAAAAGCAGTGCAATTTTAGCAGTTTTATTATGACTTGCAAATATTTTGCCCACACATTCAAATTGTGGTGTTTTTGGATTTCAAACTGTAAATCAAAGGACTTTGAATATTCCAGGCTATTTTCGTCACAAACCAGAGATTTTACATAAATCTATTTTAATGTTATTTCCCCTTTATCCACGCCAGTGAAATAGGAAGAAAGTGTTTTGAATGAAAAGGAAGGCTCCGCTGGTTGACTCCAAGAATTTCCCTGTCTGTTTTTTCCCAAAGGAAGCCAGTTTTGTTTTTGAGGTCTCTTAAGCAGACATCTCGTTCCCGCTCCAGTGCCTGGCTCAGATCTGTCTTCCCAAGAAAAATGAGTACTGGGTGGAATTCCTCAAAGAGGGCAGGAAATAGGGTGGAGGGACCAAAGGAGAAGGTTGTAGTTGTGTCCACATTGGAAACACAAACATGATGGCTGTAGAAACTTGGTATGACGTTTAGCACGACTTAATCTCCTAAACAGTTCTAGATTGAGAGCAGGGCTTCCGGTTAAAGTAATACTAAAAATAGGCTGACTGTTAAAAGATGTTATTAGTAGTAGTCTCTGACATTTTGTTTTCCACATACACATGAAAAGAATTGTATAAGGTTACATTAGCTGCAGATTAAATGCCACATTATTTTATTTAATGCCCTTTAAAGTACATAAAATATATTTTATAATGCAATTATAATTTTTTGGTTATATGTTTACTCAAGCCTTAACATTTAGTAGAAAAGGTTTAGTGACACGTTTTATACCAATGCATCATTCTTATTAAGTTTCAATAATTCTGTTTTCAATTAGTATTGACATCTGTGACAGGCAGCTGTAGTTTTGTTCTGAGAAAAGCTTTGCATACAGTTTAAAACAAAGGATCTGGGCTAAAATAAGCTACTTTATAAGAACATTAGGCAAATTTAGCCTCCGTTTAATCAAGACCAGTTTCCCCTGCCAAAGAAAATCAACACTCTTACCACTAGTTATAAACAGCAGGGTGTGGCGGTACCCTGTATAGAAATGGGTTTACAACAGACTAAATGTAAAACAAAGTCAAATAGGATCTTTTTCTGTGGTTTCACATGTTAGGGAGGTTGCGCGGTGATAAATGGACACAATTTTTACTTAACTTTGATTTCTTCTCAGTTGACATTGGGGATGAGTTAAGTGCCAAAACACTTAAAGGGACAGTTCGCCCAACAAATACAAATTATTTCAGTATCTTCATTATGCCCTTCCAAAACCTGTATGACTTAATATTTTGAGAATTTTTTTTCCTCCATTCAATGGAGGTCGGCTGTCAAAGGTCACCAAAACTCTGGTTACCAACATTGTTCTTAAGAAGAAATTAATTAATTCACGTTTGGAACACCAATGACACAATCTTCAGCCTTCTTGCCATACCTTTGTAAACCATACCAACAGTAAAGAGTAAGGAATGCTGTAGACCTGGAATCTCGAGGAAATGACTCATATCATGCTCACACAGATGTACGAAAGAATCATGATACAACCAACACCACTGATTCACCCCTTGTTTGCGGTCCTGCTCGTTTTCAATCTGGTATTGCCTTTATTAAATACTTCACAACTTCACCTACAATGAATGGTTACAAAATGTTACCTTTTGTCAAAATTGACATTTATCAATTTACAAAGCCATCATTTTGCAGAGAGGCAACCCAAAAACAAACAAAAAAACCTAGATACTGCCGAGCAGTCATTGAGACATACCACCTGTTTCAGGGAAAGCGTGACAGAGCTGTGAGAAAACAAAAGAATGACATGATATATATTCCATCATCATTAGCTGTCGCACAATTCAAGTTAATTTACAAACCAGATGAGAAGAATATGTACTATACACATGTATATATATATTGATATTTATATATATATATATACACATTCAAAAAATTTTTCAAAACCAAAAACAAAGGAGAGCAAACCGCTTAAGTATAAAAAATAAATTAAAATGATTTCACATGTGACAAACACATACAACAGTAGGTCTCATCTGTGGAGTGGCATCAACAGACTAAACACGAATTTGAAGCAGTAGGAATATAAGCGGCATCCATACAAACATGAAAAATGAGCTAACTAGTCTAAGCAGAGAGGAAACAGAGCTAAAACTTCTTAAAAAGATCTAAATCACTGGTGGGAAGCAAATGAAAAGTGCCGGTGAACAACGTGAACTAGTTCGGCTTCACCACAGGAGACAAAGGGAGTGGCAGTAAATAAAGTCTCCCTGAACCCAAGTGGTACGAAAAAGTCAACCGGCAAACTCAAGCAGGATGATAAGGTGAGGGTAATGGGTCATAATCCAATGCACCTGTATAGTATAGACTGATGAAAGTGTTTGTCTTTCATAATGCCAAAATTAATGTAATTTGGTGTTTCTTGATGTAAACACCCATAGAGGTCCTTAAAATGAACATTTTATTTAAACGTTTCTCATTTGGTTTTAAAATAGACATTTACTTTTTATCTTTTTCTCACTAGTACAGATTTAATCCCTCCCAATCCCAACCGTCCAATAGAAATCTATATGTGAATACTGTGGTGTGTAACCTGGCAAGAGTGAATTTATCTTATATATCAGGTATCTGTGAAGCCGCACACCTAAAAGTCTTAAAGCGGCTTAGAAGAGTTCACTGGCAAAACGGCGACGCTGTGGGGTCAAAGCCTTTGAAAACCTCTTTTAGAGAGGCATTGTCCTGTTCAGCCACGTCAGGCTGTGCGGGGCTATTACCGCCAAACGGGCTGCCAGTGCCGCTCGGTTTGTTGACCTGCTTTACCATGGTGAACAGTGTGGAAACCGGAAGGTTGTGAACTCCTGCGGGCTGCTCTGTAGAACCAGCAGGGCTCTGACCAGTTGCGGATGGACCGCCTGTGGCAGGGGCCCCTGCAGCAGTCCCTGCATTGGGTGAAGGTGAAGGTTTGGGTCGAGGGCGGTTGTAGCTGTTGTAGCGATCCGTAGTCTGCTCCAAGCTTTTCTCTGGTTCCGGCTGGTCCAGCGCAGACTTGCGCACAAACAGGGGCTCTTTAGACTTGGGTTTAGATGAAGCTGCTGTACTTTCACTTGACTTGGGCTCAGGGGGAGGACTAGTGTTTCTAGAGGACCCTGAACTCTCGGGTTTGTCTGAGACCTGAGTCCGAGGGTCATACAGACAGATGCCGCTCAGCACGCTACTGCTGTTGCCGCTGCTACCTATGCTACCAGCTCCAACACCTCGAACTGACCCTCCTGCTGATAGCAGCCGAGGGTCGTAGGGTGCGATGGTGGGGCTGGAGGAAGGTGGAGATAAGGAGGCAGCTGGGGGAGATCCTTGAGGAGCAGATACCTCCAAAGTGGTCTTGAGGGCAGATTTTTGAGGCTGGAGGCGGGGGTCGGCGGGGGCTTTTCGTGCCATACGTGGGTCAACGGGCTTCTCAGCAGAGATGGACGGAGGTGATGAGATTCCTGTAGAAGCGCCTTGAGAAGGACTGGATGAAGAGGCATTGACCGTTTTGAGGATGCGGGAGAGCAATTCAAAGTCTGGTAGGGAAGAGGAGGACTGATTTGACTGCTCAGCAGGAGGAGCAGTAGGAGGGAGAGAAACAGATTTGTGCTGGGGCTGTGTGCGGGACAAACGAGGATCCATGGTGGTAACTGGAGGGATGCCAGGGGGCAGTGGGAGCAAGTCTTGTTTAGGAATGGGAATAGGGATGAGGTCTTCAGGACTCCACAGCACTGCCTTAGAAAATGAAGGCTTGTTCAGTACTACATCCTTTTTGATGTGGCTGAACTTCTGTAGTTGGGAGCGGGGATCACGCAAAGCCATGCCCATTAAAGGATCAAGGGGGATGGGCACGGGCTTGTCCCTCAGCATCCTCTCACCCTCCTCTTCTTCATTACTGGCTGGGGCGGTCAACGGCGGGGGTTTGTACACAAGTGGGGGCTCGGGTTTAGAAGCATGGGCGGCTGCATGCCGGGCAAGACGGGGGTCTGAAGGGGTAGGAGATAGAGAGGATGAAGCACTGGCTTCGGGTGCCTGGGAGGAGTCTGTGTTGCGGGATAGTCTTGGGTCTCGTGCTAGCCGGGGGTCTGCTGGTCGGCTGGGTGCCTGTGCAGGCTGAGACTTTTGTATACGGGGGTCACTGGGAGCTCCGTCCGGCTTGGCAGGGCCTTGGGTCTGTGTTTGTTGCCGCAAGGTTTTAAGAATTGACGTGACACTACCACCACCATCCTCATCTTCACTGGAATACCAGTTTGCTGAATCTCCTGTAAGTAAATGGAAGTGCAAAGATTCAGAGATCAACAGGACTTTCTTTTAACTGGCAGTCTCATCTGAAAACATCAGCCTGTGTAAGTTTCACTCTGTGCAAGAAAGCACCATCTAGTGGAGGGACAAGATTTTTTGTGGCAAGATTGCACAACCCCAGTCCAGAGGATGTTTACAGTATTATGAGGTCCTGGGCAAGGTCAAGCTTTGAGCAGAACCCTTGATATGTTTCCTTCCCAGAAATAGCCTTGCCAACATATACATTTGAAGTTAGTGATTAGAAAACCTCAGCTATTTGTATGACACAAATATAAACCTAAAAAAAGCCAGCTTCCTTGTAAATAACTTTGTTAAAGAGTGAACATTTTGTATAAAAGCTTTGGGTATTAATTCTGCCAAAATATATTTCATATGATATGTATTAAATGCAAGCAAAGGCAATGTTTTTCATTAGTACCTTCATTCTCCCTCTCAGTTCCTCCTCCTTCAGCCAGCCTCCTGGCTCTTTCCTCATCCTCCTGTTGTTTATGCTGGAGTCTCATAAACAGCACACGCTGTGCTGGGGCAGAAAATCTGGCACTGCTATCCCAGGCAGATTAGACGGACCTACATTAGCTGCACCCTCTATGCTTCCAGAGTTCTGGTTCCCAGGTGACTGATCATTGAAGTTTCCACCAACCACACCTTGAAAGTTGTCACCTGTACCGGAAGTGAAGAATGAGGCTGAATACTAAACTCTTGTTTCAGAAGTAGAACAGAGTAGGACAATAAAGCAGCTCACATCAGCTCAAATGGTACAGCATGGTGCGAGGAACAACAAGGACATGAGTCTGACTCTTAGACAATGCATGAACTGATAAAAGTTAATTTGGATAAAAGAACTGAAGTTAAAACACAAAATGAACTCACCATCTCTTCCACTTCCATCTATCGACATGGCTTGCTGTTGCTGTTGCTGGTAGAAGTTATCATAAAAGCTGCCTACCAGGTGGTCCGCCACCTGGAGGCATCATGCCCGGGTTTGGTGGTCCATCTCCCTGGCCAAAGTTCTGCATCATTGGCATTCCTGTGCCCATTGATGGAGGGCCTTGATTCATGTTAGATGGGCCCATTGGAGGCATATCATGAGGACCGCCCGGACCCATGAATCCTGGTGGTGGGGCCCCAGGAAAGCGAGGCGGAGGGGCACCTGGTGGACCTGGAGGAGGTCCCTGAGGTCCTGCAGCAGCATTGCCAGGACCTGGTCCTCTATAAAGAGAGCATCTGTGTCAGTATATTGTGTATTCATCTAGTAAGTAAACCAAGATGACTTGACAGAAAGATAAAGATAGCTAACCTACACCTAGTTTTTGTGCAAGCTGTCCTGTGGGCTTGACCACAATCTCAAATAAGGATGGAATCTTCTTTCCAGAATTTCCTCCACAAGCAGGTGGTGGACCCATAGGTGGCGGAGGACCGCCGTTGGGGTTTGGTGGCCCTTGGAAGGTGTTTCCATCTGGGCAGGGAGGAGGAGGGCCTGGGCATGGCCCAACTCCAAGAACAGGGCCAGCACCAGGGCCTGGAGCTGTTGGACCACCTGGAGGGACATTACCATGTGGGACACCAGATATTCCAAAGTCTGCGGGTGCAGAGGAATCCCCTGGAGTAGGTCTTGGTGGAGTTGGGAGAAGACCAACACCAGGAGGTGGTTTTGGAAGAGGGTTAATGCCTTGCTTTTTAAGTTCCTCTACCTCTTTCTCATCTTCTGCACCAGCTTCTGCATCCTCTGCCAGCATCTTCAATAAAAGAGGAGTAGTGTTACGCTAAGTGCACAGAAACAACAATAAGAGAACTACATCTGAATTTAAAATATCTGTGAAGGTCACCTTATCCAGCAGCTCTTGAGTATCTTCTGTTAGGGCCTCGTGGGAGAACATACACTCCTCACCATTCACACAGTTCCCTGTGGTATGGAACAGCTTGCAAGGGAAATCACGTGCAGTGGAGTCAAGGAGTTATTTCGACATGTGAAAATTCATCAGACTGCATGAATGTACCTTTAAAATGTCATTATATAGATAAGTACAAACGAGAATACAAGCAAGCAATATGACCAAAGGATATCATGCATGTAGGGACAGTTTTCTGCTCGTGCACAGAAGCCAGTGATGTAGAACTTGCAGAGTTCTTTCTTCTTAGGCAGCTCAATGTCATGACTGAAGTTACAGTGGTCACCCTGATGATACATTGACAGCATTTAATACAGAAATAACTCATGTTGATTGCAAAGTCATTTGTGATTTTGCATTATTTCATTAGTCAGACTCAGACATGACTGATTTAAACATACAATAATTTATTTTAATGCTCTCAAAGACAATTACATCTAGATTGTGTAACAATCCATTTTATTTGTAACATCCGCCAAAGTTGGCTTACCCATGTACAGCGGCCCTCAATATAGTATTTACAGATGGCTTTCCCCTTCTTGTCTGGCCCGTGTTTCTCCTGATCATTCCTCCTCGGGCCTCCAGATCCATCCTAAAGCAGTCAGAGAACAAATCATATTGCTAATTTATGTTTTGCTGATTAATTATGAACAGAATGGACAATCTGAAGAACTGTCTTACCCCCATCTCCATTTCTCCACTGTTATCTTCATCGGGACCTTGGTCTCCTCCACGGCCCCTCCCTCGATTTCTTCCTCTACCCCGGTTCATTCCTCGGCCTCCTCTGCCTCTCCCACGACCTCGCCCACATTTTCCACCTGAAGAAAACAAAAATAAGGTTAGAAATTACAAACACTCAAACAAATAATAATTCACCTTCGATGCTGATCTGAGATTTAGGTGTGTTTTACATCTTTTTATTCAAGCAGAACTCACCCCGCCCTCTGTCCTTTGATTTCCTGTACGGATTTAGCTCTTTTGAGTAGTCATCATAGTCATCTTTTCCCATGTTGTCAAAGTCATCATCTCCATACTATCAAAAAAAAAAAAGTCTTAAGGTTAAGTTAAAGACAAAACGACTGATTTAATTTGTACAACTGGCCAAGTAGTAATGACAGATCTGTATCAGTATCTGACAAATCGTGCCTTTTTCAGTCATTCGTGATTTTTAGAAAATAACTTTTATAGATTGTAAAATGCAATCTACAGGTACATCTAAAAAATTAATATGTTGTGAAAAGTTTTCCTGAAAGACCTTTTTCATGATATTCTATTTTTTTTTTATGTACCTGTATATCCCTCTGTATAACATTTTCTTAAGATTTTTGCTATTTATTTTTCTAGACTTAGAAATAAAAAAATTCCATGATAACAACTTGATAAAGTTAATAACTTGCGAATTATGACCCACCTCCATCTCATCGTACATGCCATCACCATCATCATTCTCTCCTCCCATTTTGCCCCGTCCTCTCCCTCTGCCTCCTCCTCTCCCAATACGTCCCCTCATTGCTCCTCTGCCTCGACCTCTGTGGTTCTTCATGCGGTTTTGCCACCTGTGTAACAGTAATAAGGGTCACCAGATGTAATCACACAAATGCTAACACACTGGTGTGAATTCGCACACTTCTTTGAGTCAGATGAAGCAAGCAGACACTGAACATGTGATAATTGTCATACTTTTGACATTTACTTAAAGGGCAAACTCCAAACATCTAGCCTACCTGAAGATAATTAGAAATGTACCACCTAAAAGTGTACCACTTTTGTCAATATGCATCTAAACATTGAGCCAAAACCATGAAATTAACATTCACCTCTGCCACGTGGACCACCTCCAACCTCTTTGGCCTTGCGGTACTGGTTCAGTTCCTTGGTGAAATCATCATAGTCATCCTCACCCATGTCCTCATCCTCTTCACATTCCTCCTCATAGTCATCATAGCCACCATAACCCTGCTTGTCCATCTTCATATAGCCACCTTTCTTTGGCATGGGAACTCCATGACCAGAGGGAGCAGGAGGGTAACCTCCTTGAGCCTAAAAATGTGACCAAAATTCAGGCTGGGATCAAAACCTAATCTGGGGTGTGTTTCCCAGAAGCAACTTTGGTCTAAGTTCCATCGTTACCAATAGAGTTCAATGGAACTACCATAGTTAGCTAACGATGCTTTTGGGAAACGTGCCCCTGATTGGCTGGCCGGTATAGGAAATTGTTGTGCTAGAAGTGTTACTTTAAATAAATCAGGACCTAAACAAAAATAATGTTTTACTCACAGTGGGAGGATACTGTGGGCTGTATTCCCTGTATTTCCTCTTTTCACTGGGACTGTAATCTGATTCGTCACTGTAGTCTGAGTGGTCATCGCTGGAGGATGCGTGGCGCTGCATTACACACAAATATATTTGAGAAGATGATATGCACTGTAATTTATTCAAAATACATTATTTTATTCAGCTAGGACACATTAATCAAATGTGACAGTAAAGACATTTATAGTGTTACAAAATATTCAAATGAACGCTTTTATTTTATTTTATTAACCAAAAAATCCTGATGAAAAATGAATCACAGTTTCCACATAAACATCAATCAGCAACTGTTTTCAACATTAAAGGTCCCATATTGTCAAAACTTTAAATTTCCTGGCTTTTTTTCATGATAACTGAGGTCTAGGGGATATGTAACTACAATATAAGTTTTCAAAACAGTCAGTCCACAGTAAATGCACAGTCTGCATAAAGTAGCTGTGCTTTTTCATGAGCCATTGTGACTTCTGTAAAAATGTGACATCTGAACTACTCAGTCACCGCATCACAGCACCATCCCGAGCACCACCCACCGTCTCATCCATCCTCCAGCCACAATTAATAACGACAATGTATATAAAATGGCAAATGATTATAAATTGTCAGTTTGTTGTTTTAAACACATGCACACAGACATTATTTCATACACAGCGTAGTCTTGAGATGCAAGAAATCTTCAGACATAACAAAAGACAATACTTTATTGAACCTTTTCTGACAAGAAGCATGCGCTGCAAACACGATTATGTTTGACGATTGTTTCTGTCCAGTCCACTCGTTTTATCATGTTTAACCACAGCTGTTATAGGTTTTTTTTCTGATAGTGGCAGCAGGTATGCGATCAAATTTCTAATTTGAGGCTGTATTACATCGATTCTGGCACCCAACATCACAACAAGATTATATTTTAAGCTCCTTATGAAGCCGAATCTGCACTGGTTTGAATGGGCCGACTCCAGTTCCCTTTGTTTTGCTTCCAGCTAGGGTTGGGCCAATCACTGATAGACATTGCGATGTTGAGCCGACATCATGACCCCCCACCCCTTCATTGGAAAGAAAATGACGTGTACTACAGAACCCCTAAAGGGAATAAGTACGATATGGGAGGAAAATACATCTTTCAATACTTTCTCTCGCAGTTATATCACTGGGTAATTATTATACTGTATTGTATATAATTGCGGGCATCAGGGAGCCGCTTTTATGCCTGGCATTGAAACTGCTTTTGAATGCATGTTCACTTTTTAGTTTCACTTTCCCTTTCAAGATTTGCGATCACATGTGAGTTATTCTGTTTAAACTATGGAGTACTTACCACACATTTTACAAGATTAGATGTTTGTCAGTGGTGCTGAGGATCTGCAAACAATTCGCCATCGTCCTCAGTCACCTCGCCTTACTCTGTTCACTTACTATGTGATAAGTTAAATTTGATGTACTGTAATGTAACAGGAAAACTTTAGGAATCTTATACTGATATAAATATAAAAATATACTTCACTTTGTATGCGTACGCGAGGGACAGCGTACAGTGCGCGTGACGCAAATTTCGTCATCAGAATAGTACGCGTGTACTGTACGCGCACCCCCGGATTTTTGTAACCAGGTCGCACATGCGCATTAAACTCTCTTGCAGTAATTAGTTTACTGCCGTGGGGGTATCAATTCACAAGGTAGCTGAATAAAAACTGCATAAACATATGGCTTCACACACCTCTGGAATAAGCTTAGACACTGTCCGACTTCCCTAACGTAGCTTGCAGCAATACTTGGTCACGGCTAGCCTTTCCACTGTGCTTACCGGACTTCTATGAGTTTTTCTTCCGTGTCTTCGTCACACTGTAATCTTCATAATTGCTCCCTATGGGCCCCGCTAGGCCAGGAGAGGTATTGCAATTTGGCGCAAAGCGTATGCGTCCAAAATGTACCTTTTCTAAGAAGAGCTCCTGAAAGAGGAGCTGTAAAAATATATTGAGATGGTTTTTGGTACTTATACCGCAAATATATATTCTTAAGGACATCAAAAACCTAAAATAAAACTCCAGAAAGGTGTACAATATGGGACCTTTAATAATAATAAGAAATGTTTCTTGAGCAGCAAATCATCATCATAGAATGATTTCTAAAGGATCATGTGACTAGGGCTGCACGATTAATCGAATGCAATTGTCATGCACATTAGTAGTAAATCTCCATCACCTGGTTTCAGATGGAGCAGCATTTACTACACAAAGCCATGGGTCTGACAAGCAACGCAAAAATAAATTTGCAGACGATGTAATCATACGATTATGAAATCGAAGAAATCGTTTGCGATAATGACAGCTGTTTGCTTAGCTTCTCCGTGAACTACGGCTCAGTGTAGTAAATGCTGCTCCATCTGAAAGCACGTGAATATACCCCATTTAATAACATGTTTTTACTCCAAACTCACTTCATAACGTCAGCCGAGTGTTTGAAATAAATACTAATGTGAGATGTGGCTTCTTTTACACAGAATAAGGCACGCAACATATTTCATAATATTCTAAGCTACTGCTATAGGCGTTTCCTGGGTTTCTTCTGCGAGACGTATTTGGAGTTTCCGGGCGAGAGTGCCCTCTGGCCTTCGGATGGAGGATTACTACTGATCACAGAACCGTGATTCACTGACAAGATACACATGACAATCTCAGCTTCTGTCTAATCGTGATTTCGATTTCATTTCATTCCAATTTAATGTGCAGCCCTACATGTGACACTGAAAAATGGAGGAATAGTTGCTTAAATTTAGCTTTGCCATCACAGGAATAAATTACATTTTACAATATATTAAAATAGAAAGTGTTATTGTAGTAATATTTCACAATATTAACTGTTTTAACAGTATTTTGATTCAATAAAAGCAGCCCTGGTGAGCATAAGAGACTTTTAGAAAAACATAATAGAAAAACACTTACCTTGTGCTTAGATTTACGCTTTTTCTTGGCCCTCCTTTTTTCTTTTTCACGCTCTCTCTCCCTCTTTCTCTTTCTCTTCCGCCGATGTGACTTTTCATCATCTGATTCACTGGCATGGTGCTCCTTGCTTTGGCGAGGTTTTTCCTGGGGATCAGCTCCCTCACCACTGGGCATCTCTGGCTCTCCGCCGTCATCCTCCAGCTCTCCTTCTTCCAGTTCCCCATCTTCTTGCCTGTTTGACAAAATACAAAAAGAATGTCAGAACTCAGAACAGGATTACACAGGAAATTACTACTTTTTCTTTTTTTTGACTCACTGCCATTGGATAACTATTGTCTGCTTCTAGTCTATGATAAGGGTTAATAAAAAAAGGATACTGTTGTCATAAACTGTGCAGAACAGAACATTCAATCGATTAATTGCTTTTTAAGTGAGCCTTCATTCTTAATTCTGACAAGACGATTTCCGCTGGTTGGGCTATTAACAATTCACTTGTCATTACGTTTTAGATAACTAAGAAAAATGCAGATGTCATAGCTGATCTTCAAACTGTAGACAGTAAGAGTAGAGATGAAGGGCAAGAGAGATCTCTTTATAAACAGGGCTGCCAATCTACAGATGCAGTACTTTAATTTAGTTGCCTCAGTCATCATACTAAGGGTGTCAAATGTTCACTGCTCATTTGAGAATGAGATTTAGAGAATGAGCTTAATTGGCCAGATATTTTTACACATATGAGGAATTTGTTATAGTGACAGAAGCTCCAAAGTTCAACAGAATAACAGGACAAGACACAGAATAATATATACAACTATACAAATAAGCAAAGTACAAAAAAGCAAAACACAATATATAATATAGACAATTATAAGTACAGGTCTGGAATGTGCAAATTTGAAATGGAAAAATAAGTATGTGTGATGAATAAGTAATGTATACTAGAGTTGTGTGTTCCACGTTTAATGTCAAGTGTTCATGAGATGGATTGCATGAGGGAATAAACTGTTCCTGTGTCTGGTCTTTTGTGCTCTACTGAGAACTCAAAGCCACTCTGTTTATAGGAGATCTAACATGTATATAAATATATACAGGATAAACACTTTACATTCAGGCAGGACAGCCCTTTAAAAACTCCTATCCAGCGATAAGGAGTTGCCACATAAGACAAAGAAGCACTGACAAAACATTATCACCTAACCCCTCAACTTCAGCCAATAAAAACATGTCTGTGCAATGCAGCTTCCTGACAAGAGCACATGTGCTGCCAAATGAACTGCAATGCAAAGCTGTGGGTGAGATATAACTCAAACAATAACATTATTACCACAGAAGGTAAATCAGCTGACACATTCACATAATTCTTATAATGTATCCAGTCTCTTTAACTAGCACAAAAGAGCAATCATCAAGTAAAGACAATTGAATACACCCAGACATGTTACAACCGAGGGTCTTAATTCACCCATTTCTATGAATTTTACTGGAAGACAAAACTTGTTTACTTTAATTTAAATCCTTCAACTTATGTGGATATTTTTCAAGATTCTTCCAAGCTTTTTACAATTAAAATAAACATACAAACTTCTGTTTCAACTGACTGTGTGAATCAGATTTTTCATTTAAAGAAGCTAAACTCTTGTCATCTGCTTCTCTGAACAGTTAGTTAAGTCCTAAACGTACTACAGAGGGACTCGATTCATGAATTATAACTGCATTAACTACAAATCTCTTCATCTCTATTTACCAAAAAGACCGCAATAATTATGAATACAAATCTACAAGCTCTAGCAGCTAAGAGAGGGTGAAGAGACCTAAAGGATTTTAATAACCACAACTTCACTTGCATGCATAATCTTTCACTCCTGCAAGTTACAGAACATACTGATGTCATAAAAATATGGTCAGACACGGACCAGACATTATAAGGGCTACACTTGTATTATTTACTATTAATAATGCCCCTTGGGAAGGCTGACAACAAGAATAGATTGTTTAGACTTATAGTGTTGGCATATAGAGAGCTTGACAACTACCTCATGTTCATAAAAATGTAAAGTATCCAAGTACTAAGGCACATTTCATGCAAAGGCAAAATATTGGCCTTTAAATTGGTTAATGAACTGAAAATACTTACTGTGAAGTACTAATTTATGCATAAATGATTTCAAGGAGGTGGGAGGTTGCATTTTTGGGCATTTTAAGACAATGGTGGTATGGTTTAGCACTTTTGTGTTTTGCTTCATGTTTGGTAAGACCTTGAATGCTTTTGAGACACTGGAGAAAGCACTGGTTCATGAGGGATGTATGTGCACACAAAGCTAACTAGATCACAACAAAATTAGAATATGAAAAAAAACAGGGGAACCTATTGTGGAACAAAATTAACACTATATTATTTTTCTACTATCAACATATGAATTGACGTGTAGGACTTGGGGAACAGTATTTAACAAGCCAAAACAGCTTTAAAATAAGGGAACAAATGATTTATATTATTAGTTCGTATTATTAAAATGTTGTACAGTAAATTAAGTTAAATGATTGAGACATAAAAATATGATTTCGTAAATAGCTTTACGAAAAATTTATATTTTTTACAATAACAGTAAACTCTAAGAACTATTTGGAAATATAGCAGTAAGATGATAGTTTACACGAACGTCTTTAACTTTAAAATACAAACATGCAAAACCCTAAAGAACAAAGTATATATATAACGTTATAAGTTATTTTAGTGAGGTCCCCAATAAATCTAAGTGCGTAGGTCGCGACACTTACCTTACATGCTAAATGCTAAACTATTACAAATTAACATCGCGTAATGTAAATAATGCTATTCCGTAAAGATAAACGGAATATTCGATGACAAATTAAATTAAATAAAAAATGATTAATCAAGCGGACACGTTTTAAACCATGCTAGTCCGTCGCTTTTCATTAGCTTCCGTTAGCCGTATTATTAATGTATTTCTATTGTAAGCCGTCTGCTAACTGTTTAGCACTGCTAGCTTTAGCTTTATCCAGGCCTCGCGATGGTTAAAAATACAAATTCCTTAATGCATTACCGGCGATGTCTTTTACCATTTATCCGCCACATTATATACGTTAGTGCGCTTTAAGTCGAATTTAAATTTTGTGTCAATTACCAAAAACGTGTTTTTTCTTTTGTCCGTCTGTAACGTTATCTGTGATGAAAACATTGAGTTACTGGAGCAATGCTTTGGCGAAGTGGTGGCCCCTTGGTCTTCGATCGCTTAAAAGGCTTCGAAAAGTGACTGAAAACGTAAATTTGATCATATTCTGAATGTTTTCCTGATTCGCTTATGACCTTCCAGATTGCGCTGTGCAACGTTTCAAGATGGCGTTTCGTTACCTCTGTACGCTCCCAGAAAAGGCGACTTTAATCCCTTTGATAGAAAAAAAGCCCGTGCTTTTTGTTTTTGGAAAAATCAAAGGACAAATCAATAGTTGGATAGAAATATGATGATATTACTCGACCTTTCGTCAGTGAGAAGACTGTTGTGTTCGTGGTTGGCTGTTGGGGAGTTTGGATGGACAGTCATGCTTTCCACAGCCATTTCCTCTAACGTACTACATTCAGTGCAACAAAAATCTACTGTCTTATGCGTTACTTGACTTTGATCTACTTGTTGATTGGCTTTAGAAAGAGATTCAGTTCATAGTAGTCAATTCCCCACTAACAGTTTAAAAGAGAAACAGGTTGAAAACGTTCCTGAGGTTCTCCGTCCTACAGTTGCGATGTGAAATGAAACTCAGTCACTTAAAATGGCGACGCTTCTTCTACGAGGAGAAGGGGCGGGCTTATATGCGACGGACGTGACGTCATCAGTCACGGAAATGACCGATCAGGCCAGGAAGAATAAATACGTTTTTTTTTTCTTTTCTTTTTTAATCGAAGGCCCCTGTATAATATATTTTATTAATAATCCACATATTCATATTGTGGTTACAGACGTTTCAATATCTTTAAGATCTTCAATTGAAAATTCAAATAAATTCAGTTTCCTAATCGCATTGAACTTAGATTGTTTTCATATATTAATAATAATTATTAATGTAATTTATAAAAATAATAATATTTTTTTAAGTCATTCTGGGACCCCTTTGGAAGTTTTCTCAGAACCCCTGGTTGAGAACCACTGTTTTAAATGAACGTAAACAGCAGCAACACTGCAATTCTGCTTTAGTAATTATTTAGTTATTTACACGGTGACACATTCAAATCTTCCTAATCTTTGTATAGTCTATTTAATATGTGAGCATGCACCAAGTAAACAACAATTTAATTATGTAAATTGTGGTGTACATTTCAATAAACATATTTGTGTCCAATTTACCTCTATGTATGGTTAAGACTATTAATGGCTATTTTGCCGATTACACTGCTAAATTATGCTTTAAATGAAAATTAAGTTAAGTGTGATCTTATTATACTGACTTTGAGGGTCGTTGACCATGTTTAAAAATAAAGACACTTAATTTGATTTTTATTCTTATGTTCAACTGATATGAATAATATAATAACAGAATGGCAAATGACAGCATGGACAATTATGGTACATAAACATAATTTACTTATAATAACGGAGGAAACCATACTCTTTTCGATTTTTTGGTTAGTTATAATGTAGTTAGTTAGCATATTAGAAACAAGTGTGAGATATACGCCGTGCACAATCATTCAATTATTATAAAAATATTAATTATAATAACTCAAAATAACATATAGACTACGAGTTGATGGATTTGAACGGTTTATAGTTGCTGGAGGTAGAAAGTGTATCCAGACTGGAATGTGTTTATTGTTGCGCTCTGAATCTGGCGCTTTCCCACCGCTCATACGTCATCATTACGCGCCTGAACGAGGACCACTAAACGGCATTTCTTTCCCATTGAATAGCAAGTAGAAAAAAAACACAGCGTAGAATAGTCATCTAACCTCTCGGCTAATTCGTTACAGGATATTATTAAAATAGGAAATATTTAGAAATGATTGATACCATCGAAAAAGAAGACAATATTATCAGCGAGGAGGAGGCTGCACAATATGATCGACAGATTCGTCTTTGGGGTCTCGATGCTCAAAAGAGGTTTGTTGATAACTGTTTCGTACACAACTGTACTCATGTTATTTTAAGGTATTGTTTGGCTAATTAATGCTTAAACCTTTAAAGTTTAAAATGCATTATTTGAGTATCTTTCACATGCATGCTTTTTGCCTGAAATAAAAATTGTTTACTGCCACTCCACTAGTTGTGCATAAATAGTAAGCAATATAATGTAACATAATTAACGACATGCATATACATTTGACATTTTCAGACTTAGGGGATCACGGGTGCTTCTTGTTGGTCTCCGGGGTCTTGGTGCAGAAGTAGCAAAGAACCTTATTTTGGCTGGGGTCAAAGGACTGACTCTCCTGGACCATGAGAAGGTATATAGACTGACTTAAATTAATCCTGTCATCATTTGTAAATCCTTCATGTTCTTCCAAACTTGACTTTTTTCTGTGGAACATCAAAGGAGGTGTAAGGTAGAATGACAGTCGAGTCAGCATGCATTTTAATTGGATGGAAAAGCAATGAAATTAATGCTGACTTGAGGCTGTCAGGCCCTAGACCTTTAATATGACATAAGCATGTATTGATTTTTGTGTGTGTTTGGCTTCAGGTGACAGAGGAGTCCAGACGAGCTCAGTTCCTGATCCCTGTGGATGCAGATGGTCAGAACCAGGCCCAGGCCTCTCTGGAGAGAGCTCAGTTACTCAACCCAATGGTGGAAGTGAAGGCAGACACTGATGCGGTGGAGAGCAAGCCAGATGACTTTTTCTTCCAGTTTGATGCGGTGAGTCCTGTAACGAGCAGTTGTATGGGGTAATCTGTAGATTTTATATAACTAAATCATACACAAGACCAACAGGCAATCTTATGTTGTGAGTTACTGTCTGATTGTTCATCAACTAAAAAAGGACACAATAATATTTTAGGGACACATGAGTATTGCAAATACAGTAGATGAGAATCTTTATTTCCAAAACGCCATGGGCCAAATTTGTCGTGCCACTTTATAGCGCATATTACAAAGCCAATGCAAATCTTATTGTACAGAAATCCCATTAGAAATGTAATATTTCAGTGGAAATTCTGATGGACAGGAACTGTCAGTTTGACATCAGGTGTGATAGAGGTTCATCTGTGTATCAGTGATATATAATTTACCTTTTTGTTTTCATGTCCACTAGATGTCTCTATACACTATTGATCATTCTCATTTAATGTGGTTAGAACTTCTTTTTTGCCTTGTTTTTCCCTCAGCCTCAGTATGAACCCGTCTATGAACAGCCAGCGTAAGATCTAGACACAGACTTTTATCTGAGAATTTGTTTGGTCTGTTCCAAGCATATGATATATTCCAGGCCATATTTTCTTTAAATCAGGACTCTGTTGTTGGCTGTGGAAGATGCAGTCAGAATACACACCCTGTTCAAAGCGCAGACAGGCAGTCTTTCATCTTCTCTCTGTCTGGGAGCTGTCTGAACCCTTCCTCTGGGAGTGCTAGTGAGAGTTCAGGAGGAGGGGGAAGAGATGGTGGGACACAGAAACAGGAGGGGGTTAACATCATCTATTCTCTTTGATCTGTTTCTCTTGATATCTCTTTGAGAAGTGCACAGGAAACATTGTGAATGAATGTCTTTACATTTACATTTATACATTTCGCAGACGCTTTTATCAAAGCGACTTTCAGTGCATTCAGGCTATACATTTTTAATAGTACTTTTTGTCTTCTCTTGTGTATGTGTCATGTTATTTTCAGCCGATTTCTTAATAAACGATGCAAGTTTAGTCAGGAGGAAGCCAACAATACACTGAATTCATTTCATTGTCTGGATGAACTGTACATGCATGAAAGGATCATTTGAGACAACAAGTACTATGATGTTTTGTGCAACAAGTTCAGGAAATTGCTCGTGCAGGTGTTGAGGTAAAATATATATATTTTTTAATCAAAAATAAGAATACATTTTTTGGAAGCTCATTTATACCACAAAAGAATACAAAAATGATGTTTTGGTAAATCATGTTATAACATAAATTGAAATTATGAGATACTCATACATAATAGGTCATAAAGATAATAATGAGATAAAAAGTTGAAATTGTGAGACAGTAGAAATTCAGATAAAAGTTGTAATTACAGCAAATCATTTTTAATCAATTGTAACTTTTTGTTCTAAATGTGACTTCACAATTTTTTTTACTTTTATGACCATTTCAACTGATTCAAAAAATATAATTTATGTCATAATTTAGACTTATTCTCATTGTTATAATTTATCAAGCATGACATTTTTTCGTATGTTTGGGAAATGGACTTTGATACATCAGTCTGAGATGATTGTTTAAATCCTGATAAAAGAAGAATATTGCATAATTTAGTTGCTCTCATGTCTTTCCAAACCTGTATGTTTTATTTTAAAGAAAGGATGTTGAATAATAATTAATGGTCTCAAGAACTCTCTCGAGCTTTGAAAATAAATCAAGCGTCGAGCGTGCCATAAAACTTACATTTCAGTCGTTGCACAAAGCTATCATATTTATTCAGAAGACCTGGAATATAGTCATATTGACCACTTTTATGATACTTTTATCATACTTTTGTCATTTTATATATTAACTATCATTATTTAGAAAATAGTTGCTTCAAAAATTATTATTTTTTGTTCCAAGGCTTAATTTGAATATATCTGTTTTGGCAGTCTATTCTTTATCACAAAACCATGGAGCTCCAGGACAAGGTCAAGCAGGAAGCCTTCATGTAGGGAGCGGGTGGAGGGCTGTTAACAGTAGCCTGACTGAGGTGTATATTTTGAAGGACTGAAGACAGTGGAGGACTAAAGCCAAGAGCTTAAATTGAATTAAAGATTTGCCAGCAGAACAGAAGTCATGTAATGCCAGGAGGCATATGGTAGCTGCTTGTAGCTCTGATTAATATTCCTTTGTGGCATGATTTGTTTCTTCTTTGCATCCTCTAGGGGTCACTGCTTGATAAAGATGTGTTATTTTGAGTCGTCTGGCTGCCTGGAGGCATGTAATGCTGACAGGAAGAACATGTCAAAAAACAATGTCTCGCCACATGTTTCATAATGTTTCTCCATGTACCCTAGTCCCAGATGAACTTGAATAGTATTGAAGGTGGTACTCCTCAGGGCACTCCTTCATTGCAACAGTTTTTCTAGGAAGTGTTGTTGATATTTTGGTGTGGATTGCATAACCTTTGAACATCCTTTAAAAAAGGCCTGCTTAGATGTTCAGTTCAGGTGTACTTTAAGCTATGAAGTTACAGATGGTGTTCTGACGAGGACAGTAAACAACCAAACTCAAGTCAGCAGATAAAGTGATGAACTATCTGTCCTTGAAGATCCACCCAGTTAATTCATCATGGCACATGCCATCAGTATGTCAAATGGGTATTAATACGACACCCCATTCTTATCTCAAACCAAAATTGGGGGTGTGAGAGGTTTGGGACCTTGGATAAGAGTACCAATGTTCTAGTCAGTTGTCTGTCATTGCCAAACCTTTGTTCTTCCAAGTTTCTGGTTGTCTGTATATAAGATAAAGTTCACTGGTTTGAAAACAAGCACATATTAATGCACATTGTTTTGTTCAGGTTTGTCTGACCAGGTGCTCCAAAGACCTCATGGTGCGAGTGGACCAGCTCTGTGCCTCCAGGAACATCAAGGTCTTCTGTGGAGATGTGTGTGGTTATCACGGATACATGTTCTCCGACCTTGGCCAGGAGCATCACTATGTAGAGTAAGTCAGGAAATGTGAATGAAAAGGTGGCTGTGTTTGATTTTCATGTGGAAAAACTGACCGTCCCATGCAAACTTGCCAGAGAAAAGCCCAAAGTGGTGAAAGGGTCTAATGAGGCTGATGATGGTCCTGAGGCAAAGAAGCCGAAGGTTGACCCCAATGAAACTACAATGGTGAAAAAGGTGGGTATGTTGGTGGATTTGGTGTCTGTTAACTACATTTTAGTTTTTAGTCAAATCTATATTTAAAGTTAAGTTAATATGACCTCCATCTCTCTTTATACAGACCATCAGTTTCTGCTCTCTCAAAGAAGCCCTGGAGGTTGACTGGACTAACGAGAAGGCCAAAAGCAATCTGAAGCGCACTCCTGCAGACTACTTCCTTCTGCAAGGTACACCTTCAGAATATTCTTTTCAATTAATTAGTGCTGTCAAACGATTAATCGCATCTAAAATAATATATAAATATATTATTTTACATAAATACATTTAAAAAATATATATTTGCACAATATATTTGTGTGCTCTGTGAATATTTAATATGTATATGTAAATACACATATATACAGTATATATTTTGAATATATTTACATGTCTATATTTATATTCATATAATTTATATTATAAATAAATATATTTAATATATAAAAATAACATATTTTTCTAAAATATATAGATGCATGTGTGTGTGTGTATCTATCTATATATATATATATATATACACACACATAATAAATATACACAGTGTACACGCAATATAAATAATTTGTAAACTATAATGCCCTTACTCTCATTTATGATTATTTTAATGTGTCATTACATTAAAACATTTTAGTATTTAAACCTTATTGACAGATTATGTCAAGCACAAACATCCATTTAGTTAACACAGATAATCAACACAAATAGCAGTAATATTATATACACTATTCCAGCTGTAAACAGGGGCTTAGTGGTTAGTTTTATTACAGTTTGTATAGGAAACATTGCAGTTTCCTCCTGCAGATCGACGTACACCATTATCAGAGGGAGAGCCTGTTTATCTGTGTAATTATAGTCAACAATTCTCTTTTTATACAAGTGCTCACCTGGTGTCCTCACTGAGACTGGCTCATTTTCCATCACAGGCTGTCCATGGCCAGTCATGTGCAGTGGCTCTTAAAAACAAAACATGCCACCTCCGCAGCTCTCTATCATTATAACAGACTCTGACTGCACCCCGCCCCTCCCTCAACATCTAGTATTACATTTATGGAAAAATAACACTTCCTATTTGTGCACTGAATCAAGACTTTAAATACACTGCTGTGTTCAAAAATACCACGCATCGGTTCAAACAGCTTTTGAGGAAGAGCCGTTTCCTCTGTCTTACCTCACTGATTTATTTGAGGTTTTATCACCCCAGTGATGCGACTATTACATCTATGATTTTTTTTCCAAACCCTCAGATGTTGTTTTCACAATCTGGAGAATATTCTGTCTAGAAATTCAGCTATGAAAGTTGAAATTGTGCCAGATAGAGGGAGATAACATGAATGAGTGGGTGTGTGTTTCTTTGATGTATGTATGTGCTACACTGCCAGGTGGAAATGCAGTGGGCTGAGGTTTATTGTGTTGTAGTTGGTGGGCAGTCAAAAAGGGGAAGTGATACTTTGGAAAATAGCCTAAAGGGGCCTTTTCACGTGCTTCAGAAATCTTTAAACGCATCTCTCTTCCACTCACGTCCTGTTTAAACGTGGAAAACCCACTCTTTCCCCACTCAGTCTCTCTTACTTGCTCCAACAGTGCTTCTGAAGTTTCGTACAGATAAAGGTCGTGATCCTCAGCCAGACAGCTTTGCTGAAGACTCTCAGCTGCTCTTACAAATCCGTGATGATGTTCTTGAGACCATGGGCCTGAGCTCAGAGCTGCTCCCTAACACCTTTGTCAGGTATTTACAGATGCAAAAACTGTGTTCTCTTCATTCTCTCCAACATGTTTCTTTCTTACCAACCAAGGATGTGAAAAGCTAGTGGGTGGGGTGCATTAACGTCTAGTTGAACATGATAATAAGTCTGGTTTCAGGTTCACCAGACCCCGACTGGGTGTCTCTCAAGTAGACAGAGTGCAACAGAACGAAACTGAATGCAGGCGTTTTTTAAAGTTGGATTATTTTTAACTACTTACGTTTGCTTATATGTCAAAATAGCTACAGAGTCTAGTGTAGAGATTAAAACAAGTAAAAAAAAAATAAAAAAAATGAGACACAATGTTCCGTCCAAACACACCCGCCTAAATGTGTATGAGAGTTTTATAATGCACATTGTACCTAACAACTGAAGCACAGCATGCTAATTAAAACACCACCGCTAAAATACTAAAGAAAATTCTAGATTAACTCAACTAATTCGGTAGTTTTGAACGACTTGTTAACCCATCGTTAATACCAGTATTCATACCAGTAAAATTAGACTTTCTAGTGCACATTTCTTCAGCTATGTTCACACACACTATTAAATAAGGTATAATTTGAAACACTAATTGTGCTTTCAAGTGTTCCTGGGAGGTTGTATGTACCTTTTATACATAAAAATTCAGCAAGATTTTTGGACTACTCTATTTTATTTTACAAAGGTGCTGTAAATTGAACCGTTAAATATATATTTGAGTTAAATCTATAATTCTACAATACTATCATACGATTTAGGTAGTTTTATTGGAAATGAAAATAATTTCATTCATTTGAACAAATTTGCAATCAATCAATACTTGTGTCTGCCGTATTTTCTCACCGACACAGCCCCAACTTGGAAACTCTGGGCTTGAGGAAAGAAAGTTTTCCACTTTTTCAGTTTTCCGAATTTGTGTTGGCTTTCATGTCCATTCAACTCATAAATAGAATCTTTCAACATGTCCTGAGTGCACCATAAAAAACTGAAGTATACTTTGGGCTTTTCTCTCCAACTTAACTACAACTCCTGGCTTGTGTTTGGTCCTCACAGTTACTGTTTCTCTGAGATGGCTCCAGTGTGCGCTGTAGTCGGAGGAGTTCTTGGACAAGAGATAGTCAAGGTGAGATCTTTGATTTGATCCATTTACTTGTCTGAAGTCTTCATTGTAGTTTCTTTTACTTTTTGTCCTACGTATACATGAAATGTAAATGTATTTTCTAGCTTTGCTTTTCCCTTCCATACAACCTTTCAGTCTGGTTCTCCACACAACATGAAACCCTCCATTTTCACTAGCTGCGAAAGTGAATTTTCTGATGAGGCGCTGTGAGAAGCGTATGGCAGCTGCCCTCTCCATCAGAATCTGGGCTAAGTCCAAAAGTTTTATCTGTTGATGGTATATAAATGCCAGAAATGACGAGGTAATATTCCGGTCACTGATGAAATCCAGCGGAGAGCGCCTGAAATCTTCTCATATGATTCCATAAACCAAATGAGATTAATAACCTTAAGCGTAGTGATGTAATCAGTCTTGAGTGGATAATTACACCTGGATTATGGACAGAAAGAGGATCTGCTGTAGTGTTGGCCATGTCAAAACACAAATTCGCTCCAGTTACAACACAACAGAATACAGTAAATGGTAAACGTCAATACCTCTCTTAAAGGGTGATGTCATCCGGACCGGGATGTGGTGGGGTCTTTGTGAGAGCGGGGATCAGGGCTTTGTGGGGTGATGGAGTGAACGCCGTGGTCTCAGAGGCGGTGGCTGGGCAGGCCTTGAACCCACATGGCGGTGGAGTGAAGCCAGGCTGTCTCGCCATCTCCCTGCATGATGAAACAGGCTGCAATTCACATATGGCTGTCTGTTCCTCACTGCCCCTCGCCCATCAGTCTCCGTCGTCTCAACATAAAACATGTTAAATCAAAGCCGTTAATGACAGAATTCAAGGTCTGTAGCATCAGACGTCTCTGAAGTTTTGTTTGCTTGTGTTCGGCAGGCGCTGTCTCAGAGAGATGCTCCGCACAGGAACTTTTTCTTCTTCGACGGCCTGAAGGGCAGCGGGGTGGTCGACTACTTCGGATCCAAATAAGTGGCCCCTGGAGAACACGGGGAGATGTGTGGCGATGCATGTGTGCTCTCGAAACACCATGGAGTTCATCTTCTGCCAGTGGCCGCAGGCATCAAAATCTGTCTTTTGGACGGTACCTTTGTGTAGCAGTATGCCACACATCAACCGATGCCAAGAGCAACGAGAACATTTTGTCCACACGCTCTTAAATATTCATGTGCTCACGTTTTTCACCAAGGTTATGTGATTTCTACGCTTTGTATTAAAATAATAAAATCCCAATTGAAAATAAATTTGTTTTTGGATTGCTGAACATCATCGAGTTCAATAATTTCCTCTAATCTGATGCCAAAGGTCTCTTGTGATGCTAAATTGCATAAGAAATGAGGCAAACAGCTTTAAAGGGAATTTAAAATGACTGATGCTCCCTTGAGCCATTTATTTCTGAAAATGAAACCACACAAATCATTCCATCCCTGCGGTGGATTTTCTGATGCTTGTTATCATTCTGACATCGTAGTGAACGTCTGAGGCGCATCTTGACGTAGCTTGTCAGGTCTAGGGTATTTTTGGTGACGTTCGTAACGGGAAGTGCTTGTATCAGTTAATTCCAGCTATGTCATTTACTGGACTGGTACTGCAGGGTTTATGACCCCTGAGGCAAGAAAGAACACATGTTTTGATTTTGATGTTTTCGTAGAAGGAATTTATCCTGCCCGTCCAGTCCGAGCCGAAGAGGAATGCTAAGAATGTAATGTAACATGCGATACGACTGATAGTCCAAACACTTGTTGAAACCACAGCCTCATGTACAGTATTAGAACAAATAGAACCGTATGTCACGTTTGTTTGCCTTTCAGTTGAAGTGTATTATGATGTTTGAATATGTTACGACTCTGCTGCTGACATGCAAAATCAGGACTTCGCGCCTTAAATGGATAAGCGTGTGCTTTAAATGACAACACCGCGTCAGTCTGAGTCAGATGAGAAGACTGGTCAGACTGGTTGAGCAGGTGCTCAAGTGGGAGTGGCAGCAAGTCATGGAACCGTTTTTCATTTTTTTTAATTTGTTGACAGTGGAAATATGGGTAACTAAGTACCACTAATAGGCCAAACCTTTTAAAGATTCTTATCATTGCAGATTTAAGCATCAGCATGGAAAAGATTTTTAACTGTACTGTGCTAATTATAACAAAACAGTGATGGTAAAGTTCATTGAAAGGCAAAACTCCCACAATATACAGGATGTCTCTTTTAAAGTCTTGGTATTAAGTTAATCTTGACTGAAATTCAGTAGCCCAAAATAAGACATTTAATTAAAGTTAGCATGAAATGGAAAATCATAAATTCCTCCTATCTATTTTTTGACACTTTTTGTTTAAAGCAATGGTTCGGTGAAATGACTTCACTCTGATGTCACATGCAGCAATTCTCCAAACATTTGTGACCCTCTCTGTGAAAACCCTGCTAAAGTCGTTTTATTTGTGATTTGCTGTTTTCTACAAAAAAATCATCCTTCATATGGTAAAGAATATTCTATGAAAAATTTACCTTTATATCTTTAATATTGAGTAAGGTCATGTCAAAGATTGAAATGATAATGAAATGAATGGTAGAAATCAAATTTTGATGCTTGTTATAACCTTGTTATCTATAATTAGATTTTGAGACTTTAGCCTGGATTTCACAGAGGGTCACATTTAGTCTGTTTAAACCCCGTCCCTTTCTTCACACTCGAATTAGGATCTGCCACCATCCAATTAACAACGATAAATAGAACCTGAAGTAGAAGTCCTGCTCAACTGTTTTATTTTTCACTTGGATGTACTTCACAATATGGAAGAAAAGGTCCAAGACCACCTCTGAAACGATCTGTCGCTATTTCGGTCTCCTTGTGACTTCAAAATGACTTACAAAAGTCATAATGTAAGGCTCAAGCTTATGTTAAACTGAAAGCAATATCCTGGTAATTGTCAGCAGCTGATTTGATGTTTATATGAAGTGTAATGATGTTTATAGACTGATTTGTGTTGATGCTTGAATCCATTTGGTCCATCTTTAGCAGTAGGTACAATTAAATTGCATCGCTTTAGGTAGTGTGATGACTCACAAAATGTATTTTCACAATACATATTACTATAATTATAAATGTACATTAGAATACATTTCATTGGTTGAAAACTAAACCGTATTTTCTTTTCAATGTCATTGAGAGTACAAGTGTTCATTTTCAATGTTAGTCAAGTACAAATTCACCAAAATAATGAAGTATAGTAATAAAGTTCAATTACTTAAGTACTTCACATCGCTGCCAATGTCAATAAAGTGAGAAATGAAACCCCAGTCTGAGCTGTAAAGAGGCCCTGACTGATTAAGAGCCGATTAATTACGGACGCTGCGTTAATCTACTCATTTGAATGAAGCAACCTTCCTCTTATTGTGCAGGAACCCCCAAGGCGAGACGTTCTTACTCCAGAACAGATGTGTTGCTCCCAGCTATAAATACATAAACGTGACGGGAGAAAGAACAGCCTCCCATGATCAGCAGCACTTTTAGGAACACTGGTGAAGTCTGAATAGTCCTGCATGGGAAATGTTCTGGGCACATGCAAATCAGAGCATCACAATCTATCACATCTTGTTCTGATAAGACTCCTGGTGTTCTCAACATGAGTACAGTCAAACAGTCCCAATACTATATCAGATGAAATATGCATAAGAGAAGGCTTGTTCTGTTTGTGTAATGCAGCCATCTTCAGGCTGAAGATCCCTTGATGGAATATAGTATCATCATACTGTATATATATATCATCATATTTTTGCATATAATATTGCACGTTTTTATATGATGGCTAAGCCATTTAAATAATCGTTACTGATAATGAAGAGTCGTACACTTCAAACATTTTTAATTTTATTAATGTTTAGTAAATGTTTTGTTTTATTTTAACGTGGAAGGCAAATTGAAGCATTTAGCTGACTTTTAACTTTGTTTGAAGATTTAATTTGTTTGGATTAATATTGTATGAAAACTTGTTTCTGCCTCGGGATAGAAAGTAAAAAATAAAAAGGCAAATGTGACTTAACAAAAAGTCCGAATGGTGATTATATAAACTCTCGTGGAGGAAACAAGCTTCTAAAATGGTGTTTTTGTTGGACCTATGTAGAAGACCTTAATCTAATATATTATTGATGGGATCACATGGGCTTTAATATTAAGACTAGATTTTGAAAATTGTGTTTTACAAACTTTTCAAGTGTGAGGACAATCATACAGAAAAAACATCCAAAACACTGTTGTAATTATATTTATTGAAAATGGTAAGGGAAAAAACAATACAAAATTCGTATAGAAATTTTACATAGAAAATTTCAAATGGCAAAGGTACAAAGCTAGAAAATGAGCGACATGAGTTTAGTGTAAATCTGATAGTACAAATAAGGCCTTTCTGCACCGGAGAACACGTGAATCGATGAGAAGTCACAAGGTGGCCACAGGAAAGAGACCACACAACTGTTTTACAGGAAGTCATGAGATAGGCAGCCACAGGAAATACATCTCTGCTCCACAATATGCCATGAAAACTCTGCACCGACATTACAAAGCCAACACAAGCGGAAATGTGAGTGGTTTAAAGAGTTTTCCCACCGGTTTGCCACAGTTTTTCAAATGTGGTTTCTAAAGGAAGTGCTTGAAACCCCTAACAGTGTTATGTATCTGTAAAAATCCCAGATAGACCTGGATCTGACACGTTGATTCATAGAACACGTCTGTTCAAGTATCATGGAATTTCGGCTCAGTTTAGTCCTTTGTGTTAACAAATAAATTACAGCAGAAAAAAAATATGAATGGATTTATTTGACAACTTTTTCAGGGAAACGTCGAAATAAGTTAAGAGATATTTGGTCCATAACACACAACACTAATGAATATCTCCATGCTTATTTAATTCACTTGCTCATAGCAGAACATTTTTTCAATAACAAATCATCAAAATAACCAAAAGTACAAATGATGGATGTACTAAATAAATTAGCTTGTGCTTCTCAAATATTGACTTGAGAATTCTCTGCGCAAGGTACATTTTTATAGGGATTTTTTTCTTAACAGGAGTTCATTTAAATCTAAATCAATTGCAAATAGGCAGAAATCCACTGGATTTGAAAACTGCTTTCCAGTGTTGGTCCAAAAAATATTCGAAGAACAAAACAGGAAACCGAAAAAAGGAACTTCATGTTAAGTACTTTAAGGTCATTTCATCAAAATATACAAACCACATAAGAAACAAAACTCTGGTTTTATTCTATCCTGTCCTTTTTTCTCAAAAAATATGTACACATGTAATTCATACAAATATTAACACTGCTCTCCAGCCATTTCAGTAACTAGTGGTCTGGCTTTCCCACAAGGCTTCCAGCCTCACTCCTGTACCTCCATTGGAGGTGACCAATCTTTGAATTAAGTAGCAAATTTGTGTCCCGAAGTATAGATTCAGGTAGGGGGCAACAGGTTCGGTTGACCCACACACCATCCAGTGATTGTCCCTGATGGCTTTAGTACACAAAGGGCTGAAAAACAGCATTAGCAAGGCACGATCCAACTGTGCTCCATTAGAATAGTGCGTGAGCATTCCATTATCTCGATTATCACCCATTTTCCATTAATGGTGTGCGGGTGCGTGGCCTGCGCCACTGGTGACTGATAGTGCAGCGCAGTTATTGCTCCTGTAAGGCAGCTGAGAGGAGAACCCACCACACACAAAGCACTCCTGGGCCCAGGCGCTACACAGATCTAATCAATTAGTTTGCTTGAGAGCAACCCGGCTTAATGTAACTCCCCAGCATTGCAGTTAAAGATGCAAAATAGTACGATGCAAATGCACCGAGTGCCACACAGTAGTGACGTCTATATCGGGACACACACTTCAGTCACTAATGCTACATGAGAATCCATGGGAAAAGATGTACAAAACAAACAAACCAACAACAAAAACACACAGATAAAGAAACAAACTTGACATCTGATCCTGCAGAAAAGTCCCAGAGTCTTTAAGTGGTCGGCAGGAGAGTGCCTGCACTCTTCCTGTGACGTAACCCGTCTGTTTATCTGAGGCCATGCTGGTAAAGGGCATTGATGGTGTCGGCGACGAAAACGAAGAGCCCATGGTACAGGACTCTCCAGTTCTGCCAGCGTGGGATGGCATTCTGAAACAAAGATGCACAAAATGAGCTCATCGTGTGTTTTATGTAATGCAAAAAGTGAAAGGGAACAGGAGAGGCACAGTAAAACTTGTTTTTGTGCACTGCATCTAAGCGCTCAGGGACTGTAAAACCGAACAGCTGACCTACTTAAGTTTCAGATTTGGCTCTAATCATCTGCCTACCTATTGTGAAAAAGTACTTATTATTGAAATAATATACTGAATCATGAATGTAATGTTTTCATAAGCAATTATAATTAAATAAAATTTAGTACATCTTTAGTAAATCTTGCTATGTAATTTCATAATTATTTCTATAATCGTTGAAATCGTTGCTTAATGTACTGGCAAATAATAATGGTAAACACTATACTTCTATGTCATTTCATTTCTATTGAAACTTTATTTTATGCAATTTACTACAAAAATACTTTAACTTGTATGAAATGTCAAAAAAACTCAACAAAGTACGTTAGTCAACACATCAAAATAAGCGTACTTCTTTAAAGCATGGTAAAAGTTTATACAATTTAAAATGTACTTTAAAGTAAAACTCACAAAATGCACTTTTAAGTGTATTTAAGCAGTAAGAAACAGTCATGTACTATTTTATCTGTAAATACAGTTTTTTTTATATTTTTGAGATTTGAAGAACACTACAGATGCACACTAAAGACTACTAAGTGTGCTTCCTTTTCACATGTGTATGAAGCAAAGTCGGTTTAGTTCTGTGCCTCAGTTCCTTCCCTGTGTGGAAACCGAATTTCGAAACTTTGACTTTGTGTAATTAACTTTTTCCACCTCTTCTATCTGTAATCAGCTATGAGGTAATAGCTTAAACTTTGTTGACCATTAGCAACGGTCGCATTACACAGTGACAAGGTGTGTCTGAGTGGGAGTGTGTGTCAAGGTTTGTGTTAGCATAGATATGTACGTGTGTGTGCACAGACACAGGGTGGGGAGAGGCAGTCCCAGACAGACGATGTGCAAAGTGGAGTCAGGAGAGGCAGCACATTACTCGTCAACAGCTGCTATGAGTCATCCGCTAAAAATAACTCCTCAGAGGGGGGGATCAAGTATAAGAGAGGGAAAATAAGAGAGTGACAGTGAAAGAATGAGCTACATGCAGAGAAAGTGCAAGATGGATAATATAGGCACAATGTTGAAAAGGTCAGGGTTACCACACCTTTCACGTTTATTTAGCATGTTTGTTAGATTGAATATGTTTAATATTAAATATTTTAATAAATATGATCAAACTCAATTAAAACAAATTAGAATCATTTGTCAACTAAGTAAACAGTACTTAAAGAAAATTTTTTTTTTTAGAACAGAGTGGTTTTCTTGTCAATATTTTTGTTTAAATAATTGTAATAACATAAAGGCAAGGCCTATTAGGCTTCATTTACACTGCACAGATCCAACATTTAGAAATAAATTGGTTTCATTTGATTATATTTACCTCAGACAAATGAAAAGCTTAAGATAATTAATATCACAAAATATTTACAAAAGAATTTACCACATAAAATATTATTATAATATTGAATCAATTATTGTAGTAACAAATTATATTTACTATAGAAACTTCCAAAACTTAAAAATATATGTATATATATATATATATATATATATAGACAAAGAGATGTAAGATTATATTATAAAATAAAATAATTTATAACAAATCATTTTACAAAATTATATTTATCATAGAACCTTCCATGGCTTCTTAAGATTTTATTAATTTCCATGTTTGATATATAGAAAACATAATTTTTTAATAAATATTTGGTGCTTTTATAATAATATAGCTTACAAAAAGTGATATTTACTATAAAAACAAAAATGTTGTTTTTAAACATTTAATTAAGTTCTATGATATATATGCTATATAAAATAATCCATTAACAAATTCTATTGCTGATAAAAACGTTCATGACTTTATCAATGTCTATGACTTTAGAATTGTGTTGAGGATGCCTGGAAGTTTAAATAGACAAAGATGAAGAAGGAACACAAGGCTGTTTAAGAGAAAGTGTCTGGACGACTGAAGGCTACGACTACAGGGGGAACTGAAGAGGACAAGGAACAGAGAGAAGTGATTGAGTTCAAGATGGTGGGAGGAGGATCTGTGGTTTGCCAGTGAAAGAGAATGGTATATGTGAGCATGCATGCTGCACACTCACACTGAGCTTTGTCACCCTGCTAGGGAAGTCCCTGTCATGTCATTCTTCTGCTGGCTTCAATAAACAAAGCCATCATCCAGTAAAAACACACTGCTATCAGAATTCAGAGAGGCCACATGACAGGTCACAGGCTTTCTGCACGTGACCGCGGCGGCAGCTGCCACGACGAGACATACTGGGTTTTATTACATCGCGTGTGTCGGTGTAGGTGTGGGAAACTGGGACGAATGTGTATAAGCAATTAAATCCATATGAAAAAGTGGCACACGCACTTAAGAATAGGTAAATAAAAGAGCGGAGAGCTGCACACGGAGGCAAAGCGGTGACGTCATGTGTGTTTGTCTGAGGAGACGAGGGGGAGGTGGGTTTGCTTGGAGGGGGAGGGGAGATTAGCCTCTGTTTACTCCTGTGCGCTTCACCGACTAGCTCCTCACGCGATACAACAGGGATCCAGAGAGCGAGAGAGAGAGGCAGGGAGGGTTATTAAGTTCAGCCACAACTGGAAACTTGACTCCAGTCACAACACTCACTACAGGCTCGTGAATATCATATTGATCCATTTACTAGAAGAGCACTGGAGGCTAGATTTGTGAATGCCCTGTCCCACACTCCCTCATGTTAACAAAGAGACACTGCCCGTTTACTTTATCACACTTAATGACCCTTTGTGTGGCAAAGCTGTGGCATATTTAAACTTACGCAACTAGACAAACATGATCCTTACCCTCTGAAGAAAAACAGAGTTCATCTCGTCTCCGATGGTTCTCAGCTGTACGGCCACCCTCTCTACCGCCTGCTCCTCCAGCCTGGGATCGTCCTCAGCCGTAGAGCTGCTGGACGTCGAGTCTTCGGAGGAGCTGTGGCTGTCTGGGAGCAGATCGGGGAGAGGAAACGGCCTTTCTCTGGAGCCGGAGAGTTCCTGTTCTGTACCTAAATAAAATAAGGAGAGTACAATATATACAGTATATTGATTGTACAAATTTCCTTTGAATAGATGAGAGTACATTTATTAATCATTATTCTTTTTTTTTGAGTCACACAACATGATATTTTATAACCTGAACTAACTCTTTATTTAATAAAATAAAAATTTATATGACACAATCATGAGGGTCTGAAGGGATCCTTTCTATATGATACCACTTCCTGTTTTATGTTTTTTGTTTTTATGTGCACATTTCCGTGTGTTGGCGGCTCCACATGAATTTGACTTAGTAGACAAAATTTTTATAAAAAATAGTATTACAAATGTATATTATAAACGGCTTCAGTGCTTCTTTTTTTCAAAGAAATAATAAAAGATTGTGCCAAAACATTTAATTTTATTTTTGAGATTTTTTTAACTAGGAAATTAAAAACATGTGTATCATAGAAGGTCAATTCGTGTCATTTTAAGTACACATTTCATTTTAATAGTTTTCTTTTTTGAATAAATTAATAATTTTGACAAAAAATAATCATATCATTGACCCATTTACTTATTCATGTTCATCAGCACTTGTGGCTGTTTAAGCATACAATTTGTACTTAAAGGACTAGCTGTGCAAATGATCCATTGAGAGTCATCATTTCTTGACATACTATTTGGTAGTTCTGTTAAACTAGTGTCAAGGTTCATTTCGGGTAACTACTTTGAGTAAAAACGCCACTGGCGCAATGTTAACAGTGCTTTCATGGCAAAACCGTGATATATGGGACTGTTGCTCCGGTTCAGTTGAGGCCACTAGTATTTAACATCCATTTAACAAGCAGACATGCAAAGGATTGAGTAATCTAACCAAATACAGATTCAGGTTACAATAGCGGTGAGATTTCAAATACAATGGTGAGCCACAGTGTTTGTTTCGTTTTGTTAGGTCAGTTCTATAAGCCCTATATAACATTCACATTCTATTCTTTACAGTAACGGTAGCACCAATGCCATCTGATTAACCGTACGACCGCTCATTAACGTTTATTGATTGAATGCAAACTTTAAGTCCTTATTGTTTATGTGACAGAAGGACAACAGCCATCATCTCTGAATGAGTACTGCTATTGTAACATGGGACAATTTACTTGTAGCTCCTTGAGACATAAAGTAGGGACTTCCTAACTTTATTACGTGACATCTGGCGTCCAACTGACCCAATTCAACACCCATGAACAGCAAACAGCTAACGTACTTTCAAATCTCAGTGCACACCTGTCATACTTGTGCCTTTAAAGCAAACCTTCATTCTTAGTCCCTTGTGAAAAACAAGTACACTGTAGCATACTTATAGTATGAAATAATATAGTTCAGTGCAAACCGAATGTAATGTTTTCCAACACTAAATCGATTTTATACAATTACATGAAAATGTATTATAGTGAAACATATATTAAATGATATTAGTTAAATTTAAGTGTATTTTATTTCTTAAGTATGACTGTAGAACATTTTATATGCTATTTCACAATTAAAGTTGTCTTTAAAATGTACACGGCATAAATGTACAGACAAGCATTTAAGCTGAATATACTTTATTGTCATTTCTATTAACATATGTATGTTGTGTATTTCAATTTATTTATAATTAATTACACATTTGTAGAGATGATGCAATTTACGTATTAAAATGTGCTTTAAATGTAAACTTTTATTTTTGACGTTACAAAGAGCACTTTTTAAAAGTGTACTTAAACACAAGTGTGCTCTCTCTAAAGGTGCACTTGTAGTTTATTGATATGATATTACGTGCAAGTACAGTTTTTTTTTAAATATACTTTTAAAATTTGAAGTACACTACAAGTGCACATTCAGTGGCTTACATCTGTCAACCTAAGTCATCTTACATCTCAGTTGTGGCCATCTTTTCTGCCCTTCAAAGTGAAGAAAGTTGGCATTCATTTTCTAATCCACACAATAGAGATGCATGAATATAAACATTCTGGTTAATACTAATAAGATTATAGTTATACCTATGACAAATAGCTGATAAATGACCGATATTTTGACTAAATCAATTAAAAAGATTACAAATCAATTGTTTTAATTGCAACCTGAATGTAGGTGTTTAGATGTAATAAATATTCCATTCAAAAGTGTTATTAAATTAGTGTTTTAAAAGATTAACCATAAGTGATAATATAATTTTCTTGTTTTCCGCGCAAGTGTGCACAGAGAAAATGCCTCCGTGTAGAGGATTAGTGGCGCAGCCGTAAGAATCTGCTGATCCTCGGCGCAGGTGACTCGTGCTGGGTTCTGGCTTGTTGCCAGGGTAACTGCAAGCCGGTGCAGCCTGAGCTGAAATCCAGCCATTGGTGGACAGGAATGAGGGGTGGGCTGGGATAGGGTGCCCAGACTATCAGCTAGTGAGGAAAGCCTTGAAGGAGGAGTGTCAGCAGAAGTGTCAGATAATGTTAACTGATCTCTAAAGTGAGGTTAAAAACAAGAGGAAAAGAGCGTGAGGAGTGAGAGACACCGCGACATTCAGATGATACGCGATTCTCTGTGACAGGCCGGCATTGTGGACCGTGCAGCACTTGACAGGAAGCCAACAGCAAAGAGCATGTCTAAACATGCCTCAGCAAGAGCTCTCTGTCTAGGGAGGGGAGGAGGGCACTTCCTGGTGCATTTTAACCCTTGGAGTCAAAGCCAGTGATTTTATCTTCTGAATCTCATTTAAATACATTATGCTAATGACACATAAACATGAATCTCTATGTTGCAACACTTTACCTGTATTATCCCTGAGTGGAATGTCCTGCTGCGGGACGCTGTCTGAGCTGAAGGCATCTTGTGTGGGGACTTGGGTTAGTGGTGGCAAGACAGTGCTGATTTGTGTAGAGATTGTTCGGTGCCGGTGGCAGGGCCAGGCGTCCTGACGCAGCACCTCCATCCTGCAGGAGTTTGGTGCTCCGGGGTTGCGATCACCTGCCCTTCTTTCCATCTCTGGACGGGCCATACCAGATACTGCCTTGAAATTAAAAAATTAAAAAGTTAACAGAAAACATATATAATTTGTATTTGCATGCCATCTGTTTGGGTTAAAAATGCAGCTGGACACAAATTACATCATATGTTATTGCATGCAAATTAAATTTAAAGTGGACAGCAGTCAAACTGATTTCATTCTATAGCCCAAAATAAAGATGAAAATACATTTGCATTCACACAGACTTAATGGAATAAATACTACTAATAAATACAAATATTTTAAAAAATTATAAAATATTATTCAAATAATTAAGAAAACAAATGGGCAATTATTTAAATGTAATTGAATAATAATAATAACCATAATAAATCAAACTCCAAATATTATGCCAATTATTTTTTAATAATTTAGACTTAATGGAATAAATAATACAATTATATAATATAAAATAAATCAAAACATCGACCACACGTAATTATGAAAATACATGTACAATTATTTAGACCTAATTGAATAGGCTACATAACAATAATAATGTACTTACATTTCAGAAAGACAAAAAAAATCTAATCAAAACATCCTAGCAATGCATTTCCCCCCTATCTGACCCAGCAACCTATGTTTTGAGCGTCCACAAGATGGCAGAAACTACAGCCTCGTGTTCACGGATGTGTTTGTAAACAAATCCGTGCACGCGATGTCACGCGCCGCTTCTCCCGCGCTTTAACTCGATCTTACACGCTACAGTGAGTCTCACTAACACTCAATGCATTTCAAAAGCTTCATTCCACTGGAATGCATATTACATTTTCCTAGTTACGACACTATGATTTTATCGATTTTTCTCATTTGGCAGCAAGGGCTGATATGGAAATATTGAAGCGTCGGAAAAGTGGCACCTACAAAAGCACAGCCGGTGACTTGTTGAGAGATGCAAGGTTAAAGATTTGAAGAGGTGGACGATTTTGGAAACTGACAGTTCTTTGACACACAGCATAGTTTACATGCTTGTTTTATTATGATCTTTAAATAACCAGTTGTCATACTACAACGTTACGTGTTGAAGGTTAAAATCAGTTCTTCCCAGATAAGCTGGAAGCTGCATTTTGCAGCGCAGTAGCTGGTTTTTAGCTGGTCTAAGACGGTCTAAGCCGTTTGTTTGTGGGTTGACCAGCGACCAGGTTCCAAACCCAGCTTGACTGACCCCCTGTCCTGGCTGCTGGTCGAGCAGCTTGCACCTGAACAACTGAGCAGTGCAGACTCCAGAGCAGCCAGGAACCAACTGTACTCCAAAACACAGCTACCATCTTCAACGGGATCTTTCAGCAGGGAGGAAACCATCAAACCCCCCTTTTTACACTAACTGTAAAAAGTGGTAACATGCTGTTGAATAAGCGATAACGTTATGTTACTTGGTCTAACGTTACTTAACGTAACCCTGAAATTATTTTCATTCGTGTAACCTAATGCAGTCTGGCTGATTCTTTCATTTTAAATAATATTTTTGCTCAATAATGAGAAGTAATGTGCCACATACACTGTCTTCAATATAAGTAACCTTACATCGATGCCTGCAAACAACAAAGAGATGCATGCTCAAGAATAAAACACGTTTATGCTTACCTTCAAATGTGTTGTAAGTCAGTAGATGTTATTCCAGGGTTGTAATGTTCTGACACCAGAGATATGTGTCGTGCTTTAAAAACACTTCGTTAGATGTCCGTTCATGTTATTCCACAACCGGAGGAAAGAAAACTGTGTCAATGTGGTCAGATCGGCACGGCAGTGTGCTTCTGAAGATGAAGCTGTAGGTTTATGATGACAGCACGTCGCTTTCACTCCCGCGAAGTACTCGCATAAAAGGCCACGCCCCTTCGGCCGTATCACAACAAGTCCTGACATGCTAGTGTGAGGCAGAGCGGAGACACACACACACACACACACACACACACACACACACAGCCAAGACAGCACAGGAACCTACAGCCCTTAACGCCCACTGTTGTTTGTCGATTCGCAATCCGAGTGGGTTCAGTGTAGATTATGTCGATGCTTTATCGGTTTCCAAAGTACTTCATTGGGATCGCTGTTTTGCATACAGTAAGCTACCTACTGCTTACTGCATTAATCTAAGAAAATGAACAAAATAAAAATAAAGACATAATAATAAAATATTGTGTGACTTGGAATTAATTATTTATTCAAAACAAAACTGCCTCAAATTCAGAAAGGCTATACGTGTATGTTCATTGTGGAAATACAGTGCAGACCTGCTGCCTAAAAATAATAATATATATATATATTATAAATATTTTCTTTTTTTTTTGAGGCAGCATATATGTGCATGCATATGTGTGTCTCTGTGTGTGTGTGTGTGTGTGTGTGTGTGTGTGTGTGTGTGGGCATGTTTATGTGGTTTATGAGGACACAAATTTGTATATGGGTATGACATGGGTATGACATAGGTATTACAAGGAGAAGGTGATTTATGAGGACATTTTCAGTGTTCCCATAATTTAAAACGCTTATAAATCATACAGAGTGAGTTTTTTTGAGGAAAAATAGAAATACACCGTCTCCTGTGAGGGATAAGTTTAGGTGTAGGGTAGGTGTAGGACAATAGCACATACAGTTTGTACAGTATAAAAACCATTACGCCTATGGAAAGTCCCCGTAAACCATAAAAACCAACATGTGTGTGTGTGTGTGTGTGTGTGTGTGTGTGTGTGTGCACAGTTGTGATATTTGATATGCACTTATAGACCTTTGGAGCTTGATGGAAACTTTTATAGCTGCTGCTGTATTAATTATAGGCCTATGTGATTGTCATTCTTATGTCGTTGTGTGTTTTATTTATGACAGCACACATTCAACATGACCGACTTAGCCTACCAATATACTGTAAAAACAAACAAACAAACAGAGAATTAAACACATGCGTTATTAATTGATATGTTTTGGTTAATCCATGCAAATTGCATATGCAACAGCAATAGAGTACATCTGTTCTCTTGCCCAAAAAATAATTAAAAAAAGCAGTTTGCTATTTAATATAGCATTTCCAGATAAAATGTTTACCTTCGTGTTTTTATTTTTTTTATTCCTTTTGTGATATGCTGTTTCCCCTTTATTCTAAATGATGCTCATGCAGAGAGGACTAATGTGCAAATTTAAAAAGTATAACATATTTAATCGTTAACATCAAACAGTCTCTGATCATCGATGTGCAGCGCTGATAACAAACTTGGCTAATAGTCCATTTAATTATGCTAATTGAATACGGAATTCCCCATTTCATCCCCTTTGACCTTTGTCCAGCAGCTTCCGACTGTGTCCTTTGTTTAAATGCAGATGCCATGCGGATGATGGAGGGCTGCAGGGTATGGGGACCTGTTACCCAGCAGATGATGCTGTCCGACAGTGCAGAGGGGAATCCCCACACAGGTACATGTCTGGGCATACAGCCACGCAGACTGCTCTGGGATGGCATGTGTGGTGTTGTCTCAGTGTTAAATGCATAGGGTGTTGCTATGAAATGTATTAATTTAGAAACGTTGATACTGTTTATTGTGAGCTTCCATAGTGATATAAAATATAAAATACAATATTGTTGTAGTCTTGGACATTTATTTTTGTTTATATTAATATAGCAATATTATTATATAATTATAACATTATTATTGTATAACAAATTAGAATATTGTACAAAGTTATTTTTTGTGACAGTTCAAAAAGTGAAGTTTTCATATATTCTAGATTCATTACATGTAAAACAAAACGTTTTTTTGTTTTAATTTTGATGATTAAAGCTTACAGCTCATGAAAGTAAAAAAAAAAAACAGTATCTCAAAATATTTGAATATTTACACTTGATTTTCATTAAATGACCATCCATATAGTATAAATTCTGGGTATCTCTTGTTCTTTGAAACCACAATAATGGGGAACAGTGCTGACTTGGTAATTGTCCAAAAGATGATCATTGACACCCTCCACAAAGAGGGTAAGTCACAGAGGGCCATCACTGAAAGGGGTGGCTGTTCAAGGAATGCTGTTTCAAATCATATTAAATGCAAAGTTGACTAGAAGGAAGAAATTGGGTAGGACAATGTGCACAAGCAACAGGGATGACCGCAAGCTTGAGAATTCTGTCAAGCAAAGCCGATTCAAACACTTGGGAGTGTACACAAGGAGTGAACTGAAGCTGGAGTCAGTGCATCAAGAGTCACCACGCTCAGATATCTTCAGGAAAAGGACTACCAAGCCACTTCTGAAACAGAAACATCATCAGAAGCATCTCACCTGACGCTGCACTTCATGCTTCCATCAGCTGACAAGATTTATGGAGATGCTGAGTTCCTTTTCTGGCAGGATTTAGCACCTAGACACAGCCAACATGTCTGACCTGAAGCCCATCTGGATTCTATGGGATTTTTTTCAAGAGAAAGATGAGAAACAGTTGATCCAACAATAAAGATGAGCTGAAGGCCCAAAAGTGCCTCAGCAGAGTCACAGTCTGATCACTTCCATGCCACAGCTCACTGATGCTGGAGTTTGTGCTAAAGGAGCCCCGACCAAGTATTGAGTGCAGAAAGGAACATACTTTAAAGAACATGAACTTTTCTTTATTTCAAATCCTCTTTTGATTGATCTTAGGAAATATTCTAATAGTTTGAGATACTGTATTTTTGACTTTCTTGAGCTGTAAGCCAATCGTCATTGTGTTTTACTTTACGTGTAATGAATCCTTTACATGTAATGAATCTAGAATATATGAAATTTTCACTTTTTGAAATGTTAGAAAAATATATAAATAACTTTTTCATGATATTCTATTTTTTAGATGCACGTATATATATATATAATCTAGTAGTATATATTATAAGTGTATTATATATATTTTTATATAAAAAACTAAAAAACTAAACAATTAAAAAAATGGCAAAATATTTTAATATTAATATAATAATGAATATAATGTATTAATATATTAATATTAAAACACATAATTAAATATATTATTACATAATAGTATATTATTAAGTTTTAGATAGATCAAATAAATGTAAATTAATACAAAAATAAAAAATATTTATTTGTGTTAAAATGTATTTTTTATATAAAATAGACTACAGCAAAATAATAACATTATATTAATAATTACAATTATTATTATTAATATTATAATAGCTTTATTATTATAATTACAAATAGTGTGTGTGTGTGTGTGTGTGCGTGTGTGTGTGTGTGTGTGTGTGTGTGTGTGTGTGTGTGTGTGTGTGTGTGTGTGTGTGTGTGTGTGTGTGTGTGTGTGTGCGTGCGTGTGTGTGTTTGAGAGAGAGAGAGAGAGAGATTTTTTAAATACAAATGTATTTTGTTTCTAAAAATATATATTATTATTATTATTACTAGTAGAAATGTGCATGGTATAGCGTTTTAACTTCTGTTTTTTACCCTGAGGTCAGGCCAGTACATACAGTACATAAACAGTGACATAAAAATGAACAACTGATAGAAAGCTCAATGGTGAAACAAGTTACATGTTTGTTCCCATCTCATCTGTGGTGACATTTTAGCACAATAACACAAAAGGCAGTATCTTTACTGTAAATAAATAACTTTTCCCTTTGCTCCAGTGTCAGCTGCAAACAATACATTCATCTACCAAAGTTCATCTAGAGATAAAGATTGCCTTTTGTGAGTGAAGGGATCCATGCGCATGTTTCTTTGTGACTGCAACGGCTTCATCCGTTACCAAAACACAACCTCCACGTGTGTGTGTGTGTGTGTGTGTGATGACATGAGAGCGAGGCTCAAGTATACTGTGTCCCGGTGACATCATCCTTTACTTCACCTCCTCCCCCTTATCCTTCGTTCTCCACTGTGTTCATGATATCTGATAAACCTGTTTCTGGCTCTGCTCATCCCTCCCCTAACATATATTTCACAGGTGTTCCTGTTGCTCAGTGGTAGAGCATTGCGTTAACAGCACAAAAGGTCATGGGTTCAATTCCCAGGGAACACACATACTGATAAAAAATATGTATAGCCTGTAAGTCGCTTTGGATAAAGCGTCTGCTAAATGCATAAATGTAAATGTTCACATATTAGTTTTCACTATTGTTACCTTAATTGCCTGATAAACAGGATCTGTTGGTGGCACAGCTGGCACCCTTCAAGGTTATGGAAGCGTGCTGAGTGACAGATCCCAGAGAATGATCTGCAGGTCCAGAAGGCTGACAAACAAGACTGGGGTTACATTTAGATCCTATTTGAAATGTGCTTGTCAATTGTAGTCATAGTGTTATTTTGTGCATCGAGTTCCATGATTGTGGCAGAAGGGTTAATTATCATGTCAAGGTTAAAGAGCAGGAAAAATATTATGCATATACTTCCTGCTTATCACATTAGTCATGACTGAAAGTCCTTTATAATTGATTACATGAAAGTCACAAGGATCCAAATCAGCTGTACTGACAGCAACAATGATTATAAATCAAGGAAAAATGTTTACGTAAATTTATTGTTTATGTTTTTACATCAAATATTTTTAATAAAGAAACAGAAGTGAGAACATTCAATTGAAACCCAGTTTCAGTCACATTTATGAGTGTTTACGTAAAGAATAGTAAAAGAAAAGGAACTAACAGAGGACATCATGTTTTGTTTACCACAGTGAGAAAGTTTCACTTGTAACCACATGAAGCTGTTGTTATTAGTGCTGATTATAGTCTGTCTACTTTACATTAACCGGTGAAGTCTACAAGATCATGATTAATCGTGTATTAGAATTATTCATATGACCCATTAATGATGTCGGTCACACTTTATTTTAAGATCCAATTCTCATTATTAACAAATCATTACAACTTTTGCCTCATTAAACTATTTGCTACTTATTAATAGTTAGTATAAGGCAGTTGTTAAGTTTAGGTATGGCAGGATTAGGGATGCAGAATATGTGCTTTATGCCATCCTGACATATGCCATCCCAATATGTTAAAAGCAACTAGTTAATAGTGAGAATTGGTCTCTACTGTTACTGATGTGTCATATTTAACCCTCTGGTGGTCTTCGGTAACGACTGACATTTTTTTAATTCACAGCTTCATCGGAATGGTACCAAACTTTTGTAATGTGAGCACACAAAACAATTGAGGGTATGATTGGAGCAGGCACACTTGTGCTCTTCGGTCAAAAATGACCAACCCTAAGAAATGAATGGGAAATCAACAAAAACTAAAAATTCTCTGCATTTTTGTGTGTATAATCTACAAATTGGCCAACAAAGCTGAAAATGTACACAGCAGTAAAGGGATGACACTCTAAAACATTAAGAGTGTGATATAGACCCAACCACTCACACAACCACTCTCTCTCACATAATCTCTCTCTCTCTCACACAATCACTATCTCTCTCTCTCTCTCTCTCTCTCTCTCTCTCTCTCTCTCTCTCACACGCACGCACGCGCGCGCGCACACACACACACACACACACACACACACACTTCACTATTAATTAACCTGAACTACTGAATTAGTTAAAAATAATTGTAAAAAATGAATTTATATAAATATGAATTATTACCAAATACCCCTTTTAAAATGCAAAATAAAAAATATTATTAAACAAAAATTAATTAAAATGATTTTATTGAAAAAATAAGAGGTTGCGTTATAGGTGTCCGGTCACTTTTGACTGTGAAGAGCACAAGTGTGACTCCGAAATAAGGAGCACCAGAGGGTTAATTGAGCACTTTAAATACAATGTTTAAAAGATATATATATATATAAAAAACATACATTTCAATACAAACCAATCCAGTAAGATTTTCTTTCTTTTCAATGGCTATGTATATATATATATATATGTGTGTGTGTGTGTGTGTGTGTATGTTTATGAAACTTAATGATTTTAGACTTTTGGGGGTAATTATACATCTAATCATCATCTGTTAGTGGATAAAATGGCAATTTGAACATCTAATATTCACAGGTGTGGCATTCATCGCTCTCTCCTTGAAGAAAGGTAAGACAAAAAGCTCATCGTGACTGTGATGGTCAATTGTTCTGGATGGGAAAGGCTATAGTGATGTCAGAGCTGCTGAAGGCATTACCTCATCTCATCATCAAGGATCATTTCACACATGGTTGCAAGCTGAAGCAGAGGGAGAGCAGTATTAATGGGTTTGGGGGTGGATTGTGGAGGGCTGTTAAGGCCAGCTGTTGCTACCATGACCCCATGTGACACCCACAATCCCCAAACAATGGCTTGTTGATGTAGGGTATTTTTAACACAAAGTGAAGGAATGTAATACTCAAATCATGTTTATGTACTGTGGAGTTTCCCACTGCAGGGTTCCTTTCTGCTGACTAGGCAGGAGTTGGTACGGCGTGGCATATCAATTTCATGGTCATTTGTTTTGTGGAAAGACAGACATCACATATTAGATTTTGATAAAATCAAGCTTCTATCTACTAACAGAGTCTAATCCGTTTTGAATTATGCTAAAGTTTGTAATAATTACGTTAATAAATAATTAAGTTATTATGCTTATAATTGTGCGTTTATTTGATCCAAAATACAGTAAAAACAGAAATATTATGAAATAATATTACAATTAAAAATAACTCTTTAAATATATTTTAAAATGTCATTTATTCCTGTGATGCAAAGCTGAATTTTACTCAGTCTTCAGTTAAGAAATCTGCTGATTCGGTGCTCAAGTAAAATTATTATCAAACATTATTATTACCATTATTACTAGTGTCAAAACGTGTTGCTGCTCAAACTGTGATATACCACCAGTCAAAAGATCGGGTAAGATAGATTAAATAAAATAATACTTTTACTTTATCATTTTATCCTTTAAATTGATCAACAGTGACACTTTGACAGTAAAAACATTAAAGAGAAAAAATATATGTATATATATGCATTCTTTTGAACTATCTATTCATCAAAGAATGCTGGAAAAATGTATCATGGTTTTAAGCCACAAAAACAAAAGAAGCACTATATATTAATTGATGATAATTTAATTTTATTATAATTTTATTTTTAGGGCTTCTAAAGGATCATGTGACATACATATTAAAGTGTATACAGATCGAAAACATGGTCCGTATTCACAAAACATTTTATTTTTCTCCTAAGTAGCAGTAAAAGTTTTTTAGCTAAGAGTTTTTTCTTAAAACCTATTCACAAAACTGCTGAGACAAATTTTTACTACGGAATAGAGAGAGGTCTTAAGCTAAGAGTGAGGGCGGGGTTGATCTCGCTATGGATGATGTCAGCATGCTTACTATACACACAGTGATTGGCTGAGAGGGGAGGGGAGGGGTCTCTGTCAAAGATTGATTCCTAGAAATATTGTAGAGCACGATATTATGTTGCCATATCCAAATAAAGGTTTAAAAAACAATGTTAATTGCCACATTCAAATAAAGATTTTAAAATGCAGGCTAAGTGTACTTTAAACAAGTATATGTTTAGCTATATGTCAGCCTGCATGTATGCTTCTCACAGCGGATATGCATATAAACAGCTTTTTAATTAACAGAGTAGAATAATTATGGCTTATAAGACATGTAAACGTAAAAGAAAACCAAACTGGACACAAGAACAGCTGTAACTTCTAGTCCAACTGGTTAATGAAAAGGATATAATCAAAAGGAAAATTTGGAGTTGGGATAACCTCCAAACCCTGAAGGCGATACCTTTTTAAAAGCTCATTATCGTCAAATGTTATTAAAATGTTTATATTTTAGAGAGGCAGATTGCCGGCAACAGCCATTTTAGGATAGCTGTGAGTTGGTCTTAGTGACTTAGGAGTCCTCTTCACTACTTCTTACATTTCACAGATTTAGGAGCTAGTTTTAGAGCTAAATGCTTTGTGAAATACTCTTAGAGCAAACATTTAGGAGTCATAAATTTAGGACTGACACGCCCACATTTTAAAGATTTTCTCCTAAATCGGCAAGTTAGGAGCTACTTTTAGCCTTATGATGTTTTGTGAATATGGGCCCAGTTGTTTAAAATGGGAATACTATTTCACAATATTTTTCATTAAATAAATGCAGCATTGGTGATCATGAGACTTCTTTAAAAAAAAAACATCGTAATTACTCCAATCTTTTGACCGTTCAAAGTATTTAAAACCATTCGGCTTCATTAGCAGCAGTAAATGCTACACAGTGCACACAGCTGCCCGCATTGCTTCTTGTAATTTATATAACCTCCGTCACTTAATGTAACAGACAATATGACTCACTCACTGTCCCTCGTGAAGGCCGTGCACCTTCTCTTCTTCTCCCTTGGCTCTCTTGTTGCTAATTGTTGGAGTGTCATAACAATTAGGTCATTGCTGAGTTTGTGTTTACAAAACATAAAACCTGACACCACTTGATTCACTGCTAGGCCAAGACACCAGACAGCGGGTCAGCGCTAGCTTGATTATCTGAGGAACGGGCAGAGGATCACCCACTTCATCGTCGAGCAAGCTTGTGTTTAAAGTGCAGAATGTGATGCCGTCCCTCTGACATCACCTGCTGTGAGTGGTGTAGCTCAAGTTGCTCACCCTTATCAAATGATACACTGGTCTTGCTCTGTGGACAGTGTTTACTTGGTTACGCTGAATGTTGTTGTTGGATGCTGTCAGTTTGTGTGCATACATTGGGTGATTTTGTAAGTTACTAGATTATATCTACTGAATTCAAATCTCTGAAATCATCACAAATCATTTGAGAATTAAGACCTAAGATTTTTAGCTTTGTTCAAGACAATTAAAGGGCTAGTTCACCCAAAAATTAAAATTCTGTCATTTATTACTCACCCTAATGTCGTTCCAAACCCCTAAGACCTTTGTTCATCTTCAGAAAAACAAATTAAGTTATTGACCCAGCAAAACTACTACCTCGTTCAAGACCCAGAAAGGTAGTAAGGACATCATTAAAATAGTCCATATGACATCAGTGGTTCAACCTTCATTTGATGAAAATATGATCTTAATTTGTGTTCTGAAGATGAAAGGTTTTGCAGGTTTGGAGTAATTAATGGCAGAATTTTAATTTTTGGGTGAACTATCCCTTTAAAGACCTTTCAATAACTGCCACCATGCATAACGACCTTGAAAGCGTTTATTGTGGGCAAAAAAGTCACAAAACAGTGTTAGGTTGGCAGATGGAGAATTGCAGAATCCCTAAACTGCAAGAAACTGTTTTCTGTCAAGCTGAAAAAATGGGCTTGTTGCATATGATGTGAAAAATGAACTTACACTGGCTGAAATATATAACAATAACTTTAACGGTGTAGCCTATACCATAACTTTTTTTTCAAATCTTGAAACCCCCATTTCCAATTCTCTGTCTTAAGTTTAAGTATTTATTTGAAATAAAAGTATTTAACAATATAAATATCTTTACTGTCACTTTTGATCGATTTAATGCATCTTTTCTGAATAAAATGATATGTTTTAACAATGTAGCTCCAAAGATGTACACTGTTCATTGAACATGAGCAGAATAATATGCACACTAGGAGACCTGCTGACTTTATATTTGATTTTTAACCATTAAAAAAAAATTGCTGTATTAATATAATAAAATGAAACAAGCTTTTTTTAACTGAGCCTTTTGTAAGGTTTCAAACTGTTTTTTTATTTATTCTGTTATAAGGAAATGCCATTCAAATTAAATTAAGCTCACTACACTTTGTTCAAAATATATTTAACGCTATATAATATCAACTTAGGTTGTTTGCAGCAGCTTCTATAAGCAGCTTGCATGTGGCACATACACACGAGGGCAGTAACCCGCCGAGATGAGAGTGACAGAAGTGTGCTTGTTTTGCTCCTGTAATGTTCCTCTGCCCGGAAACAGCGTTGCCTCGACAGCTGCGAGCGGAGAAGCGATTGGTCGCGAGGCGGCAGTTCAAGCATCGCGCGCTGTTCTGGTACGTGCGTCAACCAGCATCAACATCAAGCCGCTTTGGTTAACTACATGTTTGCCTCGCAACGCATTCGTGTAATAAACGAACACGCATTAAACATGTACATGTTTCAGACAATAGCCTCAACTGGACGGCTGTGTTCTTTTAATTCAAAACACTGTAAATATTACGAGTCTTTTTATAAACCGACTATTACAGACATATGTAATGCTAAAAATTAGTTTGGGAACATTACTAATTTATGTATATTTTTACATTTGGTTTCTAATCGTACATTCAATAAAACAGTATACGTACATATATATACACACATAGGTTTAAACTAAGACATGTCTATATTTTAAACCAATTAATCATATTGTATCGCCTCCTAATATTATATGCAACAGCCTAATTAGCATTTCTCTGCCGCCCCCTGCTGAACACACAGAGTATTATATCATATTCAATACAAACCCAGAAGCTCCCCTGTCTAATTATTATAAACTTCCAATAACGTATATACATATTTGTGGTTTATGAAATATTAATATCAATAAGAATCAGATTAAGGAACCAACTGGTCAGTGCACACTAAATGCAAAACAAAACAAATTGTCCTTTCCAGTCTATTCTTCTTCCACTTCTTCATCCGGGCAGCAATAATATTCCACAAAACAAATCTGTCCGTCATCATTCCTCACAAGATACTGCAGAGAGAGAAAGCCTCGACTGTCAGTTCTCACCGAGACTTTACAGGACAAAGCCAAGGCCTTCGTCGAGGGTTTCAACAGGGACATCTTATACCTTTGAGAATAAACAAGAGAAAATAAACCTCACTGACTCTTTATTGTTCTTTTACCACTTAGCGAATGCCTCAGAAGTACAACTATAAGCAGTTCATAAGGCTGTTGTTGTAAGTCTGAATTTACATATACAGAGCTATGAATGATGGGTAATGCAGTCTAAAATGTAAGTTCCTCCTACCTGTTGGTCTGGATTTTAGTACACTGGAAGAGCTCCATCATGTCTGAGTCTTTGGGATAATCATAATGCGCGTTTCCAGAATTCCCAAATGTGGATAATCTAGGGTGCAAAGGAAATAAATTAAATGTTTAGCTATTAAACTTGACACTACCACAATTTATTTTTCACTGTCAGCAATAGGCAAAATGAATGAAATAAAGTTGAAAACATTTATCTATTAGTTACAACTCATAGATTAAATTATATATGCAGTCCTACTGTTCAAAGTTTGGGGTCAGTAAAATGTTTCTTCTCAAAGTAATACTATAATTCAGCAAGGATGCATCAAACCAATCAAAAGTGACAGTAAAGACACTAATACTACAAAAGATTCCATTTCAAATAAATGCTGTTCGTATTTTAGTTTTCATCAAAGAATCCTGAAAAAAGTATTGAGCAGCACAACGGTTTTCAACGTTGACAATAATAAGAAATGTTTCTTGAGCAGCAAATCAGCATATTAGAATGATTTCTAAAGGATCATGTGACACTGAAGACTGGAGTGATGAGTTAATGACTGCTGGAAATTCAGCGTTGCATCATAATAAATTATATTGAAAATAAACATTAAAATAGAAAACCATTATTTGAAATTGTAATAATATTTCACATTATCAATGTTTTACTGTATTTTTGGCCAAATAAATGTAGTCTTGGTGAACACAAGAGACTTCTTTAAAAACATTAGATAACCGACCCTAAACTTTGGAACTGTAGCAGGCAAACTGAAGAACAAACATGTTCATCTGTTGTATGCACTGTTACTGTACCTGAAGTAAGGATGGCTTGGTGACATGGTAATCTGCAGAACCTCACTGGTCATGTCAAGCTCAGAGAAAGCCTCTTTAAGACTGTCTGACTGCAGAATCACCTTGTTGGTTACATTTGTGCTGCAAAAGTCAAAGTCTATGGGCTCTTCCGGTTCCTGTGTATTAATCTTGCATACAGTGACCACACCACCTTCCTCCAGGAACAAGGTCAGTGGATATCCATAGCCATTGTAGCACATCCTCAAGGCGGTGCACACACCTTAAGGGTAAAATTAAAGATCATTTTTAATTCATTTTCCAAAACAAAAGACTGGATCATCATTGTGACACACACCTGGGACTGTGCTTCCCCCAAAGATAGTAAGGCAGTCCAGAAGAACGGTTAAGTTAACCTGAAATCCAACTTTATCTTCTTTGATTACGTATTCTTGAAAGATTTCAGCCTGAGGTATCAGACACACACACACACACACACACACATTAACCCGACTTCTGTAAATCTGACCTGTAAGACACTGTCCTCCGACACTAACCTGAATGAATGCATTGGCTTGAAGGCATTTGGAGTCCTCAACAGTGACTTTTATCCCATTCTGCGTTGCATTGAAGATGGCATGGTCCCTGAAAGAGATGGCTTTCAGGATGTTGGACAGATTCCTTGCGTTATCCAAACTGGCTATCAGAATGTACTGGTCAATGTCTGCTTGGGACTGAGTGGACAGAGGCATGGTTCTGCGCTGTCAGCATCTGAAATAACATTTACACCTATAAATCCAACAAACTAATATTTGATGCATGAATTTCAATAGCCTTTAAATGATAACCATGATCAAAACTCTGCAGAAAAAAACTTGCTGTACAGGTGCAATCCTTTGTCTGATTTATCGTTCAATCATATTTAAATATTTAAGAGGCATTTTAGTATAATAGCTAAAAATTTAAAATACAATAATAACTATAACAAACACAAAATAAAGTAAAATTTATTAAATGTAAAAGTAAGAAAACCTTTATACTGTAATATTTAAATATGAATATTTACTCTTTGTAAGGTATTAGGTAAAGTATCAAATATGACACATCAGGTTTTTGAGGAATATTTATTTGTTAAGCTCTCAAGCATCATTATATTGCATTGCATTATATGTTGCATCCTTCCTATAAAACTACAGGGCTTTTAAAATAATTTCTAAATATTATCTTACTAAGACAAATTATTGGGAGATATAGACTGACAGCCGAAATATCCATGCATTAGAAGTGTTATTAAATAGTAGCCTGCTATATTAATTTACATTACAGTAGATCAGAATTTCATCTTGGCCATATAAAGCAACCGTTCCATTTAAAATATAGTATTCTGATTATTACTTCATGTCACGCTTGACAGGTTAAAGACAACTAAGTTACTTCGTTGCAAACAAGCTGTTTACAAATGAACTTATTTATAATGACAGTAAGTTGAACTGGTTAACTTACCCACAGAGATGGTCAAACTCTCAATATGGTGGTTAAAAGCGAACATTAAACATAAACCGCATATGTTTTGTATACGTTAAACCTAACAAGTATAGATATGAAATATAGAGATTTACATATATTTTTTAGAGTTTGGCGCCCTTAAGTGGGCCTGCTTACTCTTCTTCTGGTGTTTTTAACAGAGTTTAGTATCTCATCCGGTCCCTCGAACGCACCGCTGTGGTCAGATGCGGATATGCAGGAAGAGTTCGGGCATTTACAATATTGGAGGGGTTTATTGTATGAAAAGTTAGGCATTTATACATTTTCTACTATAATCTCTCATAATTAAAAGTATAAATAAGTATTTAAGTTCATACATATATAATCATGCTTTCGTCAATTTTCAAAAATGTAAAATGTCAACAAATAAAAATCCTAATATGCCCGTACACCCCTCTCTCTCAACATGAGGTGGATCGGCCGTCACCTGGCAGCCGAGACAGTCAGACAGAGGCGAGGCGGTCAGTCAGTCCAGCAGAAGTGCCACATAATCAAACAAAAGTCAGGTAGGTTTGAAACAGTCATTGGTCTATTTTACTTTATTTAAATGCCTCGTTAGGTATAATAATTTCAGGGGATAATTATGTGGTTGTAATTTTATTTTCAACAATGTTTACAAGGCTTCTGAAGTTCCCAGCGGATCTGTTTTTGTTTATCTAACGTTAACGTTATCTCAATAGCAACCAGGCCTTGCCAGCAACAAAGCGATATTTGTGAGCTGTAGCATTTCCCCCCAATATATATATATAACCTTATTTAGACCAACTTTACATGGTTTGTGTAATGTAACGGAGCGGTAGTTTTATGTAGTTCTAATTAACTAGCTAATCGGTAAGCTAGCGTATTGTTTGTTATCTGGTGACATATGGGCAGTGCACTGTGTGCTGGACAATCAATTTTGTATTTGATTCTCCACTACTGGGTTGACAGTTTGAACGAAATGAAATGATGCACGTGCTCTTTCTTTTAAAATACATGTTTTTAGGTTTAGGTCCTCTGGTCATGGCTAAAGACCCGTTGGCAGAGGCTGGTCTTCATTTTGATGAACTCAATAAACTGCGAGTACTCGAGCCTGATGTGAGCCAGAAAACCATTGAGCTCAAAGAGGAATGCGAGGAATTTGTTGACAGTGAGTTTTTCATCTTATTGTGAGGTTTATCCCTCATGCAGATTGAACAGTATTCTTTGCTTCATTCACAGTACAGATCAATACTTTTTTGTGGATTTCCCCCCCAAAAAACAGAGATCGGTCAGTTTCAGAAAATTGTTGGTGGACTTATTGAACTTGTGGATGAGCTAGCAAAGGAAGCTGAAAATGAAAAAATGAAGGTATGTTCTTGCGTTTTAAATGAATAGTGGTGCATATGTGCATTCATATTACTTATATTATTATTCTACAGGCTATAGGTGCAAGAAATTTGCTGAAATCCGTTGAAAAGCAAAGGGAGGCTCAGCAGCAACAGCTTCAGGCTCTGATTGCAGAAAAGAAAATGCAGTTGGAAAGGTAACCAGTCTTATTAGGCCTGTAATCAGACTGCACTCTTAAAGGAAAATTTCATACAAAACATAAATTTGCTGACAGTGTACCAACCCACAGGCCATCTAAGATGTAGATGAGTTTGTATCTTCATCAGAACAGATTTTGGAGAAAATAAGCATTACATCACTTGCTCACCAATGGATACTTTGCAGTGAATGGGTGCCATCAGAATGAGAGTTCAAACAACTGATTAAAAACCTCACGATAATTCACAAGTAATACTTTAACATATTTAAAGTTTTCACTTGTAAACGGTGCTTGATCTGTGTTTTTATCAGCTATTTGGACTATTATTCTGACGGCACCCATTCACTTCAGATCATCCATTGGTGAGCTAATGATCTGTTAAATTTTCTCCAAATCTGTTTTGATTAAGGAACAAACTTAACTACATCTCAGATGGCCAGAGTGTGACTAAATTTACATCTAATTTTATTATTCTTGACTATAATATTGTTTGTTTTGCAGGTATCGAATAGAACATGAAGCTCTTCAAAAAGTCGAAGCAGAGCAGAATGAATTCATCGATCAGTTTATACTGCAGAAATAAGAGTGCTGTATTTCCTCTTTCAGTTGGACTGATGCTATGCATCTTGATTTACATTGACTTCCTAATTACTGCAGGGTCCCTAACTAGGTTAACTGAATTTACAAGTTAATAGGTGACAACAGACATCTGTTTCAGCCTCAACCTCTGACTCGTGTTAACATTGAGTGCTTTTGCATGGCCAGTTCAAGGAGGCACATACTTGTAATCTTAGATGAATACTATTTATATACAACAAGTTATTTATACTATTTATATGGAAATTAGTTTGTAAATCTGATCTTTATTCAGCAGGAAAATACAGTATTTGCATGTTACTGTAAATAATTCCCTCAAGAGACCTCATCAGGTAAAATGTTTATTTTCTGTATGATTTGTATTTTAACTGCTGTTTGTGACTTGAACTCGTCCGGTTTTATTTTCTCGTATTCTCATGGGACCACAACCAAAATATTTTCCGTAATTTATGGAAAACCTAATTCACTTATTGTTTGTTTACATTTACCGATTAGATCATAAAATGTGTAATCTCAATATTTGACACAGATTTGAATAAAAATATATTTTGCATTAACATGTATTGTCATCAGTGAACAATTACCATGGTCAATTTACATAAAACCTTGAAACAGAGTAAAAACTATATACAATGATCAAATATCCTCGCACATATTAAAATCACATTTAATTACTAACTATACTGAATACAATGAAGGGATGAACTGTATCTATCTTTGTTTCTTGGACTTCGAGGAAGTATTTCCTTTCGGAGAGGTTGAGTTGTATGTTGAGCTGAAGAGCATGGTGCACAGTATCATGACAGGGATGATGAGGTACGGAGCATAAATGGACACCAGGGTCAGACGTTCTTGAAGAGTTTGGGGGCCCGGATGTGGCGCCAGAGGAAAGTTATTAAAAAGCACGTGACTTAAAATAGGGATTAGAGTGGTGGCCACATGAACAGAATAAATGATTGCTGGAGTCCTGATCCATTTGCATCCACCTATTAAACAGACAAATACATAAGCAGGAATAATGTGACCGTAGTAACTGCTATCCACCACTAGACGTCACTCGTGCCATTTAAAACATCTGATTTTACAAATTATTAACACATTATCGAGTTTTAGTCGAACCCAACTGACCCTTCATGAAGGCGTATGCTGCAATGGGGAAAAATGGCAGCTGGACAAGAGCCTCGCAGAATACAAAAGATTTGAACCACACAGGAGTGTCCATCATCATCGGATCCTTGAATTCAGCAGCATACCAGTGCAATAGGCTTTTCAGCTGTAAGGCAAATACTCGTATTTATTTACCATTAACATTATATGTACAGTTAACATGGTTGCATTAGTGAGCGTGCTGAACAAGGTGCAGGCTTACCTTGGAATGATACAGATGTTCAGGAAGCAAAGGCTGAAGATCAATCATGAGAGTAATTGGAATGTGGGACAAAAAGTAAAAGAAAAATATAATTTCTAAAGCGCGAAGAAACATTTTGGTACGTGTTTTTGACAAGTTTGTTCCCTCGTCAGTATCCCCGCAGTTGTAGAAGGCGTCAGTGTGGAGTAGCGTGTTACTGCTCTGTCTCTGATTGGTCCTTCAACTCGGTCATATCTAATCTTTGTCATTCCATTGGTCCATCGGCTCGGTTGATTCCTGAAGTGGGCGGATTCCTGATTGCACATTGGCTCATGGAGCGTAACCACAAGACATACTAAAATTACCATAGCAACTAAAGTTTTTTTTAATAGGTGCTGCAGTTGTAATTAAATGGACAACTAGGCATTACCACCAGTCATTAACATAAAATAAATGAAAGACACTTTCAACAATGACTTAAGTAAACATGATTACATCAAGGTTCCTTTATTTGTCACATAATAAATTATACAGGGTATAATTAGAAGTGAAATGTACAGTTAGAAGTGAAATGTACATTACATGTTGATTAATAAAATGTATTTTTATTATTACATGATATTATTAAAACAACACTAAAACTGATACTTGTTTTTATAACACAATTATGCGTAACATAAAATGCAGCATATGTAGAATTAAAACCTTAAATAAAACCATTGTTCAAAAAGTATGCCTGCACACAGTTAGGTGTTACATGAGAACAAAGATAAAATAATTGCTACAAAATTTGATATAATTTTACATTTACATTTACCTTTATGCATTTAGCAGACGCTTTTATCCAAAGCGACTTACAGTGCAGTAAAGTACAGACTTATTCAGTCTATACATTTTCTTTTTTTGTTAGTACATGTGTTCCCTGGGAATCGAACCCACAACCTTTGCGCCGCTGCTAACGCAATGCTCTACCACTGAGCCACAGGAACATTTTAAAAACAACTAGTTATATTGTTTTAAAATTCACTTTTCCTCTGCATTCATGACCCTTTGGTTGTCAACGTCCACATAATCCTGCAACGTATTAGTAATGTTGTATCACTTATCTACACAGGACAAAGGTAAAGCTTAGAAAGTAGATCAAGGATGAATGACTCACCCCATCGCTCTCCACCACACTCTCCAGGTTTTTAACAATGTCTGTAAATGAAGGTCTATTTGTGTATGGATCCATCCAGCAGTCTTGCATGATCTGGTCTCTATATATATATAAAAAATAAATTAACTTTTGAAAACAAAAGCACCATATTTAAAATACTGGCAGAGCAATAACAAAAATAAAGATTTTTTAAAATAAAATCTCTAGTATATATTTCTTACTAAGCAACAACTACACACACACGCATATGTTGTTTACGGGGACTCTCCATAAGCGTAATGGTTTTTATACTGTACAAACTATGTACTATTGCCCTACACCTAAACTTAGCCCTCACAGGAGACTTGGTGCATTTAGTCTACATCATTTAGTATGTTTTTCAAGCCTTTTGGTTTACGGGGACATAGGCAGTGTCTTCATAAACCACCTTCATGTTGTAATACCCATGTTATTATACAGATTTGTGTCCTCATAAACCATATATACCAGTTTTCTCTCTCTCTCTCTCTCTCACACACACACACACACACACACACACACACACACACACACACACACACACACACACACACACACACACAAATAATTTGAGTTAAATTGTGTCTAACATTTCCGGACGGCAGGTGTTGGGCACAGTATTCTTGTATCCAGCACAGACACTATACACCACTTCCTCAGATGTGTTCAGATTTGGATATGGCAAGGTGCCTGTGAAATATAATATTTGATATTTATTCTTCAAAACATGTAACAAGTCTACTAAACATCTCCGATATTTCTCACCGAATGTCTGCATTTCCCACAGCACGATACCAAACGCCCAGACATCTCCCTTAAAGCTGTAGTAGTTGTTCCTGAAGTACTCTGGAGGATACCAGCGCAGCGGCACGCGCTCCTATGAGATCACATTCATATCAGCGGGATGAGCAACGAGAACGTGGGACGGACAAGTGCGATTAGTTCACCTTGTGTTGTTTTTTCTTGCTGCTGTGTCTGCTCCTCATACGGGTCAAGTCTCTGGCCAGGCCAAACTCTGCTACCTTCACCTCCCAAGGGAACCGGCTCACTAGAATATTCCTTAGGGCAAGGTCACAGTGCACCACCTGAATGATACAGAAAACATTCAGAATCATTCTTTCCATTTACCATTCCTGTTTACAGTGTAAATATGACTCTCTGTTTGTTTAACAGAACAGCTGTTTTATGTTTGTGGCAGATGGTGATACCATTTTGGAGCGTAAGTGCTCCATGGCCAGGGCGATGTGGTAGGATGCGATGGTGAACTGGCTCTGCAGTTCAGGGTCGGCGATTAGCTCATCTTTGTTTTTCTGAACAAAACTGCGCAGGGTTCCGTAGCTCATGAACTCCATGACCAGCATATACGGCTCTGAGGAAACAGACACTGTTTTGATGTATATTTACATGATGGAAACAACTATTTAGCCATATTTGTTAATGATGAATAATTAAGTTGAAGAGAAAAATGTTGCTTTTATAATTGATCAGGCTAATCATTTTCACTTGAAGGATGATAAAAAGAACCCCTCCCCCCTCATATAAAACATCACCATAAATTGAGAATTCATTCCATGACTTATTCATTTGTTCCCTTGTTTTAGTTAAGTCGTAGCCATGAATTAAGAATTCGTTCTCTTGTTTTAGTTAATCATGGCATCTAATAAAGGATTCATTCCCTAATTTTATTAATTTGTGGCCACAATTTAAGGATTTTTCTCCTATTTTAGTAATTTGTGGCCACAAATTAAGAATTTGTTCCCTTGTTTTAGTAAATAGGGGTCACAAATAAAAAAATTGTGGTTACAAATTAAGATTTTGTTTCCTCATTTTAATATTAAACAGTGGTTACAACTTAAGAATTAGTTCCCTCTTAATTAAATTGAATGAGGATTAGATCGAGCTTATTATATTTGGTAAAGAACTGGTTGAGAGTTATGGTTTATTGTCAAACAACAAGCGTGGTTTTGAGAATAACTTTTTTGATTCAAATACACACTTTGATTGTCAAGTAGTGTTGTAAAATAATATTTTTTCAGTTGAGGAAGTTATCTAAAATGAAACCTATCCTTTCAACTAAGGATCTTGAAACTGTTATACAAGCTTTCATTTCCACAAGATTGGATTATTGCAATGCTTTATATTTAGGTCTAAGGGATTCTCTGGTTACTCGTCTCGGTGTTCAGAAGGCTGCAGTAATACTTTTAAAGGGGCGGTTGACTGACTCTTCTCTAAAGCAGCATGCCATGGCCACGCCCCCTTCACTGTTCCCGGGGGCGGGGTTTATCTGGGTTTGTGATGTAGTCCCTACGAGATGTTTTTGTAGGCATTAAACAGCCATAATTTAAAAAGACCATATCTCAGTTTGCATTGAACTTTTAGCGCTGCAACTCTGCAGATATTGTTTATGCTCAAACATCAATATTACACACTAACATTAAAAAAGTGAAATCGCAACCAACCACCCCTTTAATTCCAGAAAATTTGATAATTTAACACCTGTGCTTCTCTTCATTGGTTTCCCGTAAATTATAGAATCCAATAAAAGTATTAATGTTGGTACAAAGCACAGTACAATCAGGCTCCTGAGTATATAAAGGACTCTTCTCAGATAAAAGGTGAGTAAATAAATTAGTGGTAACCGTGACCAATTAAGAACTTGTTTCCTCATTTTAATAAATAGTGGTTACAAATTAAGAACTCCTTCCCTTGTTTTAGTAAACAGTGGACACAAATTAAGAATGTGTTCCCTATGTTTTAGTAAATCGTGACCACAAATTAATTCTTAATTTTTAGAATCTGTATCCATGAAAAATATATTTTTGTCCCCATGTTGTAGGGGGGCATATTTTGGGATGAGATAATGACAGAGACTCCAGGTGAGCTCTTTTGATTTGGACCAGTAGACAACCATCCTAAAAACCCAAGCAACCACAATGCAACATTCAGAACACTTTAGCAACGTCTTGACATTTATCACAACACTGTGTCAGTGAGTTTTGCACTGGCAAGACCTAGTCTATATTTTACTGTCTATCGGTTTATTAGAGTCATATAATACTGAAGCACAACAGCACATCCTACCTTCCGCTGTAATTCCAGTCCAGCAACTGCATCACATTTTTATGATACGCCAGCTTTTTCATAACAGACACCTCATTTTCAATCTGCTTTGAGGTGATGCCTGCAAACAACAGCAGATCTGAATTACTGATGGATCGTTATGGAGATATTCACATATTTTGGTAAATGCATTTAATTAACAGAAATGCTAGTTTTCTACCTTCTTTTCCAATTTTGCAAGTGACGAGTGAATGGCCTCTACATGTGCCCCTCATTATCCTTGCTTTGTAGAAGACTCCTTCTCGACCTGCCTTTATGAGCTGAATAAGGTTTAGGTCTGCCTTTGTGAATCGAGGAACCTGAAGATAATGTGATGTTAAATTGTTTACGTAAGTCTATCACATTTCATACTTGTTATGCCTTTTATATACATGTATAAAATTCATCAACAAATGTTGAGTTTATTGATAAATGTTTTTCAAAAGAAATACATATGTAGTAAACCTGTAGTGGAGACTTCCAGGGAAATCTGCAGCTTGATTTAGTTGGTTGTCTCTGTAATGGTCTCTCTGTAGTACGGTCGGGCAGTTCAGGAATATTCAGGACATTGGGAGATAGAGGGGGGGAGTCTTGGGAAGAAACCTGGGGGACAGACGGTCTCTTCTGCCTCAGCTCCCGTATGACCTTCTTCATTGACCGATATCTGAGGAGAGAAACAGAAACTGAATAAAAAACATATATAATTACAAGTTTAAATAAATATCAAGAACTTGTTATTAGATAAAAACTTTGAGTTTAATCTAAAGATTTGTTTATATTATAAAAAAAGTTTTTGTTACATATATCTAAATGTTCAAATATACTTGTTTAAGCAAAGGCATCCAAGTACAAGCATGAAGAAAACGGTAACGGCGTAGATGCTGATTAAAACGATGTGTCTGAAATCAAGTTCTGTAAAGGAAGAAAAATAGGTTTTCTGTGATGGCCATCAAAGTGAAATAAACTACAGTCTGTTTTCATATAGGCACATACAATATAACTCAGCTGTAAGCTTGTATAATATATTCAGTTTAATTTGAAACATGCATACGTTACATCATTCAATAAAACTATATATATATATATATATATATATATATATATATACACACTGTATACATATATAAACACACATATACATATATACATACATATACACATATAAATACAAATGTATACATATACACAGATACATATACATATACACATACATATATAGCCATCGAGAAGAAACACTTACTGGGCTGGTTTGTATCAGGTGAGCTGTCAATTTCCATAATGACACCAACAGCATCACATGTTGTTTAAAAATCTGAGCGAGATGTTTCATCAGAACTGAGAGAGAAAAAAAAGACAAATGTCATTTAAAGACTAATTCAAATAGCATTTTTTTTCGAAAATACTATACGCTATATACCTTAATTGACAACCAGGTGACGTCTCCTTAATTGTTTAATTGCGAGACCTGAAAAGCAAATGTGTTAAAGTAGTTTCGTCACCTTGTAGAGAAGACAATTAAAATAGCAGGTCTCCAGGCTGAACTCATCATGCAATGCACACCATCGTCTAACCACCTTCTGTATGAGACAATACTGTGCGAGAGCATGCATGAAGACCACTTCACTAAGCTGCTCTTTACAACAATAAGCCACAAATCTTCAGCGCCTGTGGTTCAGAGAAAAATTCTATAAGTAGCACAGCATGCAAGTCGACACACTTCCTGACTACAGCAGGTTGGTCTCCAAACACAAAGTGTGAAATACTGCACGGCCCAGTGTGCAAAAAGGTCTTGAGGTGCTTCTCGGTAGCTTAATTTGTATATTTCATTAAAGGGAAATACTCTTGTAGGAAAATATTGTCTCAGGCAAGTGGTAGAGTGGTTCAGAAGGTTAGTTTAAATGTCAAATGTGGCTTGAATTCAAGGAAGCAGTTCAGTCTGATGGCTCTGGACTCAATAGAACCCTTCAGGGGGAGGTGTGTGGTTTCCTCTTTGCTGCTGAAGGAAACACCTCGCATCATTCGCCAGCAAATAAACATGAGAAGAACGTGCATTTGGCTGCATTTAATTCGTTTCTTGAATCAATGTTACAGATCAACAGTATCACTCCATATACAACTACAAGTTCATTTTCAAATACATCATTTTCATTGGCATATTTACAAAACATTTATGTACATTAGTCAGTGCAATGTCAATTTTATCCTTTAAACAACACTTTACAAAATAAAGTTCATTAAATTAATATCTCTAGCAGTTCATCAAAATTAAATTAACAAAATTAGGACTAACAACATGGACAAAGACACACATCAGTAGTTGATTGCACTACTTGAAAAGAGATATATTTACCATTTTAATAAATTATCCCTGTATAAAAAAATGGAAACAAAAATCAGTGAATGTTTAAAACTAGTTTGTGGTTTCAAAAACACTTGTAATTGCGCAAAGAGCCAATTGTAATTGGAGAATAGTGATATTATATTTTTATTTTAACATTAAAATGCTTAAAAATGTTTAACGTCCATATATCATATTCGCATTACTCGTTATGATGATTAACAATTGCCTTACAGTAATACAGCGGTGTTTATTTCACAAACATTAGTTTTTTCGACAGGGATAAACCTTTCTTTGACGGCAAACATTTAGATTGAATATCCATGACATGGAAATCGGAAAAGTACAGCAGCAAAATGGATGTTTCCGGATGATTCCCGCCAATTTCCAAGAGTTTAGCTGATGAGTAGCTGAAAAATAAGAGCCGTTCAATATTTCAGACATCTTTTCACAGTGGTAATTAAAGTGGGCTCTCTTATCGAGAGTCACTGAAGAATGCTACTAATAACCTGGAACCGTTCAGAACGTTCTGCAGTTTAGTGAGAATGCTGTTCTCTAAAAGCGAAGGCTGTGAAATATTCCTCTGTGCTAATACTGTTCACACAACAGACCTCCTACGCTCTCGTCGGACAGTATGCAATGCTTCCCGCACATTATGTACATGACCAGTTGAAAACTTGGGCTTGGACATGGTGAGAAAACATTGTTTAGATATGCATCTGATTGCCGTTTTTAGTCTCTGCGGTTAACAGTATTTTGAGAAGCAAAAAATAGAGTGGTAACAGGAAAACGTGTACAAAGCTGTGCACTTGTTGAGAGGACGTGGTTTGATCAGACTGCTGAGACTAAAGCTGTAAGCGAATGCGTTTAGGGAAAGTGAACTACTGCATAAAAATAAAAAATGATAATAAAAGAAAAAGAGAGATACATTTAATCTAGGACTAAAATCAACAAAAATAGTATGTGCATAATTTGGCAGTGGAGGAGTGGGAGGATATTTTATTAATTGGTAGAAACTTTTTTTTATTAAATAAAATAAGCAACTTTGAAAAGTGAATTTTGGATATAAAGTAGAAGTCATTTTAACTGCCTTCAGATGATATAATACTGTCACTGATTTTCTATCAACAGTTAGCCAACTGAAAAAGATGTGAGGTAGTGTATGGAACTTACTGAAGAAAATAAAAAACTAGAAAACTAAGCCAACAAAAGCTTTAGAGAAACCTCTAGAATTTATACCAATGCCATCTTCACCATCAATTTCCTAATTGACACAATCTGGCAATTAGTATGTCTGGTGATTTCAAGGGATTGGCTAACAGTTATTTGTTTGCTTGGCAACAATCACATGATCGCTACAGTCCTCTCTGATTCACTCGTTCGCCCTCTCCCTCGTGTATCTGAAGAGTCAGGTACCTCTATTCTGAAAGCGCAGTCAGCGGCGGTGTTGTGCCTGTCGGCTAACTGATGTTTTGTGCTGTCACAAATGATGGTGCTCTGGGGCGGCGCTGCGTTTCAGTTCTCATTGCACTGGCGTACTGACAGACCCCCCTAGTGTTTTTGATGTGGAAGAGCAGGGCATTCACTGCAGCACACAGTACTTCTTGTAGTCAGATTCAAAGTCTTCATCCATGCTAGTGGTGTCTGCCATATTTTTGCCCTCGGTTTTTGGCAGAAACTGTGAGTAGTCCACTCCCTGTTGCTCGTAGAACAGGATGTACGCTGAATCTGTGTCAATCTCATCCGAGTGAACTTCCTGAAGAGACGACAAGAAACAGTTTGTTTTAATTGTTGTGCATTACTTCTATGGTGTTGTCATGAAACCAGCTTTGCAGTAGTCAACACTAATGCAAGATAAATTTCAGGAATATAAATTCCAATGTTAATACCACAGTACTTATAATAAACACATTCTTTTTATCTTATATATTTTATTTTTCAACTCAAATTTTTTTTTCCAGTACTTTCAGTAGTCAACACCAATGCAAAGGACATTTCAGAAATATGAATCCAATGTTGATACCCTAAATTCATATTTTAAAAACCTAAAAAACCTTTAACCATATAGTAAGTACATGTGGTTAATTAATATTACTCAGTATTTAAATGTATAATTACACTGTAAACAAGGACACCTTAACATAAAGTGTAACTGAAAATGTCAATAATTGAATTTCCATATTACATATTATCTTTTATTTTATATGAATATTTTCAATATTCAACACTAATGAAAAGGAGATTCAGGAATATAATTTCCAATGTTAATACCACAGTACTAGCTGGTGTCAACGACACAATACTTTATTATAATGATAATTATATCAGAAATATGATTTCCAATGTTAATACCACGCATCAAACCAAATGATTTCAGTTGGGAATTACTAATTATTTTACATTTGGAAAACAAAAGAGCTTAAAGTGTGTGAAATATAATTTTCTCAGTCCCACTGTGCTCAACAAGACAGCCCAAACGATGTAACAGGCAACGTGTTGTGCCAGTGGCGCTGTGGACAGCAGGGGTGGGACAATAAATCGATATAACGATACATCGAGATTTTCTCCATGCGATCGAGAATCGATATCTGTCGCCATTTCCAGCTTCTGTCCAAAAGCGCTCTAACTCTGAGCAAGTTCCATTAACCACGTTCTCTATGAAGATGGGGAAGCACAAGAAACCGAAGGATAAACAGATTTACAGCCTCTGTATTAGTTTATGTATGTCTATATGTTTATGGAGATGAAAACTAGCTGCCTCAGAACAGCTATCAGCATGGACCCTAGGCACGATCACGTTATTATTGCAGAGCACATATTCAGTCCGTGATAAACTCTCCGCTCGGATCGCAGGTGGATTTCCCTCACTATATGAGTGAGAGAGAGCCGCCGGTGCATCCAGGTTTATGTGAACAACACTGGATGCTCTCTCTCTCTCAGATATTACAAGTGCGCGTTATGCAGTGTGAACAGTGGGCACCAACCGGTAGAAACATAAATCTGCATCTATGTCTTGTCAGAGCCACAATATAGCACAGAGGTGTGCCGTGTGTGTGCATCTACATTTGAAATAACGAACCTGAGCGTGCAAAAGACACGATGTGAACGGCTATTTCTTCTTGTGGGGCTCCGTTTTTATGATGTGAGGAGCAGAAAGGCTGGGAAAGTATCTATCTATCTAGTTTTTTTTCTGTTTGAGAAGCAGTTAAATGTGTTTGTTTACACACAGAGAAAAAGAAAAGTCCTTACTTTGTTTAAGCATTTTCTATCTTTGCAGATATACGTTTTATATATGTGCAATAAGAATGCAAAATAATGGAAACTGAGATGCCAAAAATCAACGAGATTCAAGATCTTACCTTGCAGCTGCTGTCATTGTAACAGTACCACTTTTCATTGGGGTTTTTGGCATAAGTCACATAGTGCCCCCCTCCCATTATTCCTGAATGACACTGAAAGAAAAACAATAATCATAGTGTCAGAGAAGCTGCTTACAAAAGCAATCACTACACAACAAATCATGTAGACAAGAAGAATCACTTACTGAGATTGCATATAAATTGTACAGCGTCTCCAGGCAGATGTCATTTCTTTGGTGAGGGGTGTCCAGTTCTGCGCTGACCTCTGAGTGTCCATTACTCTGACTGCTGTCTTGTCCCAATCCATTCGTCATGATCACATCGCTATCATTGCTTGAGGCGTCCAGTGACCAGGTGTCTTGTGTGTTTGCATCAGATGGCATGTGATTCTCCCCGTCCGTCACTGTGCCCTGCTCTGGCTCGGTCTCGCTCTCCTTGCTGCTGCTACAGGCATCTAGGTTTTCTTTGCTGTTGCAGAGTCGATGTCGACTGCCCAGCTGGGGAAGACGAAGGCGCCCCTGTTTCCGTCCTGTATTCCTAGGGCTGCTGCCAGGGCTGCTGTTTTTGCTCAAAGGGCTGCCCACCTTCCTAATGGAGCACGGGGTGCCTGAAACAACAATGCAACGATTAGAGAATCTCATGTTGATTCAAAGAGAATGTCTGCACAAACAGAAGAGAGAGAGACAGACCTCTTCCAGAGGTAGGAGGACTGGCCACAGTAGTAGTAGAGATGGAGGACACAGAGGAGTCTCCTCTCTCCAGCCTCTGGAGCTCCTCTACCAGGTATTCGCTCTGCAGGCTCTGAAGGCTGCCCATGCTTTGAGACACCTCCCGTGGGGCCAGGAACGCACTGGGGTCAAAGCTCTCACATGGAAACTTCACAATTTTCTGAGACTTAATCCAGCGACCATTGACCAACTGGAAGCGTTTCAAATGAACAATCTGAAAAAGCACATTGAACAAAAAAAATTCAGCCAAATGTAACAAAGAGCAACTTAAATAATGTACAATAATGCTTTTTTTTTTTAAATAAAACACTCTAAAACTGTGATGTAGCCTTTCATGATTAAAGCACAAACCACTTCCATAAAAAAAAAAAAGATTTTTTGCTCAAATTACCTAAAAATATATATATTGAAGAGTTCATTTGCAAAAACCAATAAACGCAACTAAAAATAAACAATGTGCCATGCATTATTCTCCACTTATAGCGTGATCTGAAGACCAAACGCGTTTGGTCAAAAAAGCCGGTATTGTCCACTTTCAAGGCATCGTGAGTTCACCTTCTAAAGCAGAAGCTGACAAGCATCCTTGTTGTTTGTGAACTGAGATTTGTTTGAGATATTATTACTTCAAACAACCCAATTGCAGTTTGATTGATATTACTCGGAAAGCACAATAAAAAAACAGGATTTCTGAAAATAAAACAAATTGAGTTCTCTGGTTTAGCAAATTAACTCCTCATATATATATATATATATATACTCTTCATAAATATATATATTTAATACAAAAATATTTTAGATTATTTAATATATCGATTTTTCTTGCTGGTCAAATTGACTTTGCTAGTCACATTCTTGTTTAAACAAACATTTCAAAAACTGAGGTTTGCTTTTCAAGAGACATGCGGTACATTTATTCCTACAGAAAAAGAGGAATCAGAAATAATTAGTGTTTCTGACCAGTACGGGAGGCAGCCTCCAGAGGTCCAGCTTCTTGGTGGCCAGGCGGTGGGTTTTACACTTGGAGCAGTAATAGAGCTCATCCTCTCCCAGCTCTTCTTCACTGGTAAAGGCTTTCAAACAGCTGTCCAGACTGATAGGCTCTGCCTGAGCACGCCGACTCTGCTCTACACTGGGATGCTCTTCCACTATCTGCCCCCATAAACATTAGCAATTAACTACCTGACACACATGAACAAAATGACATTTCCACCCAATTACCACTCAGAGGTCTGGACTACGAAAAGAGATTATTTATAAGATTTTAATAATCATGCAACCAGGAATTAATTTGTAACTATATTTAAAAGCATTTTTTAAATGTACAATTAAACATTTGTATTTGCTGATATTTGTAAGTTATAAAAACTGCGAGTTCTAATTTCAAATGTACCATAAAAACTAGTGCAAAAACCATGGATTTCATTCTGTCGTCTTGAAATTTTAAGCAACTAATTAAATATGACTTTGCAGGAGCTTTTGATTTCAGAAAGTGTCTTTTGCAAGTAGCAATGACATATCATAATTAGCAGTTCAAGGCTTATCAGGAGCTTTTGCTTGAGGTGAAATAGGTAGCAGATCCAGAAAATAATTAATCATACAATATGCTTTTAATGGATTTCTCAGCTGTGATTTGAGATAGAAGTGAATCTCTTCATGGGGAATGACAGCACTGGCAGAGTAATCATTGGGTTTAAGGGATATATCAAGTCCTGCGGTGCGGCATCAAACTGAATCCAGTAATAAAGACTTCACCCTTCACGCAGGAACAAACCTTGAACTCTCAATAGACTGGTTTTATGGCCTGTAAAATCTTTAAACATCCTTATAGCACTCACCCTTTCCTGAGAGGTCTGGTAACGAAGGTGCAGAGCAGTGGGGTCCCAGTCTACAGCAATGTAGGCATTCCCCAAAGACGCTCTGTCTTCATTACAGTCCACTGTACAGCCTCTGCAGAACCTGGCAAAGTCACCGACAACCCTTGTCAGTCGCGACAACCCATGTGCCTGCACAACCACTGAATTTAAAGCCTTACCTGTACCAGGGACACCAGGCACAGGAATTACCATCTTTCTGCACCACTGCAGAGTGAAGGGGTACTGGTAGCCCAAACTGTCATCACTGGAAGAGAGAGCGTTAACAAGTTTACTTCAGCTTAAAAATGTTGGACATAAGTTACGATGTAAAATTCATTTTTAAGATTCTGGACTATTTCCTAGGTCACCGCTGACTTTTTTTAACAAGCTAAGAAAACTCTGGAATTGTGACATTTTCAATTATTATTATAATGTTATAGTTTGTATTTAATTACAAAAATGTAAAATAAAAGCAATTTCACTGGTGATACTAGATGTTTTAATAAATGATCCGTATATTTGTCACCTGATGTTTTAGAGGGCTTTTTACTACTTTCTACTGACAGAGACAATAGAGAGAGGAGACAGGAAATAATTGTGAAGGGAAATGGGATCCGGAAATGACTGCATTAAAAACTAACTGCTCAAACATCTTTTTATTATCAAAATATACAATACCTTGCAAAAGTCTGGCATCAGTAAGATTGTTTTATTTTTTTAAAGAAATTAATACTTTTATGCAGCCCAGACACTTTAAATTAATAGAAAATGACAATATTTTGTAACATACTGTTACAAAATATAGCTTTTCAGTTTAATGCTGTTCTTTCTATTGAAATGTTCATTCATTAAAGAATACTGACAAAGCTAACATGCTTTCTGCAAAAATATTACACGGCACAGAACTGTTTCAACAATAATACAGGTAGTAAGACATATTTCTTAAGCACCAAACCTGCATATTAGAATTCTTAAGGATCATGTGACACTAAAGATGGGATAGATTATATTATTGGATGCTGAAAATTCAGCTTTGACATCACAAGGATAAATTCAAATTACAAAAATGTATTTAAAATAGTAAACAGTTATTAATAATAAAACAGTTTTTTTATCAAATAAATGCAGCCTTGGTGAGCATAAAATACTTATTTGAACAATTTTGCAGACCTTACATATTTGAACGGTAGCATAATTGAATCCCGTTTTAGAAAATATCCAAATCAATCATCAACATAATCCTTGTGAGCTGCAGATGCCACTGACCAGTCTTGAGCATGGTTGCTGGCTTCCTGTGGGGGCAGAGGGCTGGCAAGTCGGGACACCTGGATCCACACGGCATCATACAGGTCCTTCTTACTCGTGTGAACTGTGCATGGCACAATCAGCGGCATACCGAACAGACTGGGCCTGTTCTTCTGAGAGGACAGGAAGTACAGCTCTGTCCGCATCTGAGGGGACAGACTTTGCACTTAGGATGCTTACGACCATCATGTGAAGTCTAACAGTAAATATATCAGTAAATCCTCACCATCTTTCTGTGCATGGCAATGATGTAGCCAATGAAGGGGCTGTCTTGTACCGGCACGGCATGGCCATTAGGTATACCGTTGGCGAGGGGCTTCTCTGGGGTGCAGGGGACCACTGTGCTGGGCATGCCATTAGGAATCAGGCCAGACTTTCCAATGTGATTGTTTCCTGCTGTCCCATTAGCCACAGGTGTTTTTCTAAAAGAGACATTTATAAGTCAGTGACAAATAAGAGTGTCTATGGTAAAGCGAAAGCTTCTCTTTTATAGAAATAGTTGACCCAAAATTTTACATTTTCTTAATATTTACACAACTTCAGGCGATCCAAGATGTAGATTAGTTTGTTTCTTCATAAGAACAGATTTTTGAGAAATGTAGTATTACATCACTTGCTCACCAATGAATGGGTGCCGTCCAAACAGTTGAAAAAAACATCACAATAATCCACAAGTAATCCAATGTAACATATAGCGGCAGGAATTCAACTCTACAAGTCACCAGAAGGGGGGCAGCTAAAGAATCAGCAGCCCTCTAAAAGCCCCTCCTCCGCCTCAGCGCAAAGCGCTTTCTTCCTGTTGTGGAACAAAAGGAATGTGCGGAACGCTTCTCAAAGACATTCGTTCATTTCATGACTTTCAAAGCATCCACAAAGAAATATACGGATATTAATGTGTACTCTTTCTCTCATATGCTTGTGGAATATGAATATTAATTTAGGAAAACGTGGGCTGATTTCTAATCGTGCTTTAACCTGGAATGTGTAGGCTGCAGTGTTTAGACTTTTATGAATGGTTGCAAAACTTCATGAATCATTACTATAACGAATGTGGTGATATTATAAATGTGTAAACTTGATAAAAGTTTTAATACAGGGATCAAAAGTTATTCTTTTCTCCATTGAAAATGCCTTGCAAGAAAACCATGGACATGGGTGGAGCTCCGCCCCATACGGACAATCTGATTCGATCAGCCGCCGGTGGGCGCCCAAACCGGACAGTTGAAAAGATGACGCCGGGTGCGCCTTTCTCTCCTTCTTCCCTCTTGCAACTCTCGGGCGCCTTGAACTCCAAAGGCTGACCTGGAAGCCGCCCGCTGGACTCTCACAACCAAACCAACCATCGGAGGGTCTAAGGCTGTGCCAAAGCCGTAGAGCCACGAATCCAACCGGAGGAGAGCTTTCGGTGACGTCACGACAGCGGCAAGCCAGCAGAGTTTCCAGAGAGCTGAAGAACTGAACTCACGCTAAACGAACCAACTCCGAGCCTGCAGCAAGTACAAACTGAATTCTAATCCTGACTGAATTGGTTAAAATATGATCTGAATGCAGTAACAAAACATACGTATTTGTTCGTGATCTTTTTTTGCTGGTTGGCTAAGTTATGAAATAGGAAAGAATGTCATTCTCTAAACCTTAACCCAAAACTCTCTATGTGTGTGTATGTCTATGTCTTCTCAGTTAATCCATTTATGTTAGAATAGCCATATCACGAATAAACCTTTTCCATTTTATAACCAAGTGTCTCTGGAATGTGATTTTAAGTATTTTTATCCTTATTTGCCCTAAAGATAACGCAGCCTAGCTCAAAAGAGAAATTATTAATCTTGTTTATCATTACCTGGGGCCACGGGGAATGTAAGCGAGATTTTAATTAGATTAACAGAATGTACTTTTTAGTGATTGCTGGACAAGCACTTAATAAGGTGTAAACTGTAAAGAAATATTAATAGGGCTTAATCGAGCATATTAAATATTTAATAACTAATTCCCGGAGCTGAAACAATAGCTCCATATTAAACTGGTATTTTTACTACACCAAACATCTCCAGTCCATCAATTATCATCTTGTGAAGTGAAAAGCTCACATTTGTAATAAACAAATCTATTATTTATATTTTTTAATAACTTCAAATTGTTGTTTCTAACTAAAATACTTAAGTCCTCTATCCATAATATCGCTTTATCTAGTAACAGAATGGCCAGAAGTGACATTTTAGAGTTAAAACGCCTAAATAATGGATGTGTTTCTTATAAACATGCAGCTTTTAAATTCAGAAGACATGAATTGATGGACTGAAGTCGCGTGGATTATTGTAATGTTTTTATCAGCTGTTTGGACTCTAATTCTGATGGCACCTATTCACTGCAGAGGATCCATTGGTGAGTAAGGGATGTAACACTAAGTCACATTTCTCCAAACCTCAAAGAAACAAACTCATCTAATTCTGGGAGCGTACATTTTCAGCAAATTTTATTTTTTGGGTCAACAATTCCTTTAAGGAAAAAGGAAAGAAGTAACCAATCGTTACCTGTTATCACTGGAGATGTGACTGAGGTGGGCGAGCCAGGAACAGGGATCTCAAATGCACAGAGAAAGCCATTCACAGTGTGTCGCACCTTCTGGTTGTCTTGAGGAAAGTTCTAGACCAAAGACAAGCATTTGTTTTAAATGCCAGGCCACATGGATTGCATCAACAACTGTGTTGTTGTGGTGAGTTGAGCTGACCTTGATGTTGGATGTGTGAACCTCAGCCAGTAGAATCTGCTCAGGTTTTAGGCTGCACAGCTCGCTCAGCTGTTTCTTCAGGCCCATGTACTTCTCATCCATGTTGAGACGCAGCCCGTACCGTACTGGAGTGGAGCCGTCAAGTTTGATAACTGCAAGTCAAAAAAGCTTTTATGTGAGACTGGCGTACCTGCTGATGGATTTTAAAGTGTTTGTTTTCTCTCTGCTTGGCTTCACCTGTGATTTCTAAGTGCATGGAGCTGTCCATGGGAAGTGGCAGCGATAGGAAGTTAAAGGGGTCGAAGCGGGCACTGATATGGCCACAGGTCTTGCACTTCACCTGGGACCTGAGCTGCCCATGGAAGAGGTCGACCACGATTGAACGATTTCTCCGCAAATGGTTTTCCCAGGCCTGTGATGAGAAGCACACAGATGTTGTTAGGGTGAAGAAACGGTTTCCATTAGCATATCATCAGTGTGCCCATTTAGGTTAATTCCTATGAAATCAGTTTGATTTTTTTTCCCAAATTCCATTTAATTTCTTTCCAAATTCTTTTTTTTGTGTACATTTTTCTGGATTCCATTTTTTATCAATCAGAAACCATGTCTAATTTACTGTAATCATGAAACTTACAATATTAAACAGCATTTTCTTAAAAGTTGAACAAAAATTACATTTTAAGGCCCTATGAAATATGTTTTATTTTTTCTCAAATTACATTTATTATTATTATTATTTTTTTTACCCAATTCTGTTTTCTATAATTTTTTTGATTCCATTTTAATGGCTTCATAAAATATAAATAATCTAAAGAATACCTAATTCGTTGATTGTATTATTATAACAAAATCTAGAAATAATTTGTGTATTTACATTTTTTAAATATTTGTTCAGGTAAATATTAATTTAAAAATAATGCTTTAATAATAACCTTATTAGCAGTAGTAGTTTCTGTTTGTACATGACAATAGATTTACTCAAAAGAAACAGTAAAATGCTCACGAAGAGGCTCTCAGAGCAGTTCTAGAGATTATGTTTATGTGTTTAAGTACTCATATATTGAGGCTGCAGAGGCTGAAATCATCGCGAGCGTCACACACGCTTCTGTGTGTGTGTGTAAACAAAACCTTGCATCTACGCCATTCATTTACACAAAAAATGGGACAGGAAACCAGTAGTCTGACACTGACCTCTGTGGCTACTTCATGATCTGGCCGACCATCGCTGTCCTTGAGCTCCACGTACGGCTTCTCATGCACACGATTCAAGTCCTCGTGAAGCCCATCCAACAGGAAGGCCAAAAGCTCCTGGGAGTCTTGCTGCTGGAAGCCGTTGAATCTTGGTGCATACTTTGCTATCGTCCACTACAAATAATACAAATTAAATGGCATAAGAATTTTAATTGAAACATTTGGGTTTGAAGCTCATCATAATAGAGATGTTATCAACTCACCCTGAGTTTCAGAGGTGCAATATTCTTCTGTGTGCCGTTCCAGAGTTCCTGTACCAAATCACCGTAGCATTTGGCCATGTGACCACGCATTCCTATTGGATTGGTTCTGTCAAGGCAAGACACAGCTCATTGGTCAAGAGGTATGGCAGATATCACAGAAGTCACAACATGGCGTGAGCAAAATCGGGTACCTTAACCTTGCACAAAACTCTTGTGGATTCCAGTTGAAATGACTGGATTTCACACACAAATTTTAAAAAGCAATGGTACATGTGATTGCACATTAACTTAGTAGTTATACGTGGTTTGTTTGAGTTTAAAAAAAAAAGACACTGACCACATCTCCATACCTGTTAAGCTCATAAAGGTGTCGCCCAGAGATAAAGTACTCAGTGAGGGGCTTGGTATTGCTTACACACTGAATACTGGAGTTCATGAAGCATGTGTTACCTAGGTTACTCAAACCTGTGGCACCTTTCTCTGTAGGAACTGCAAGAGAAATAGCAAAATGTATACACAATTATTAGAGACTGAAGGCTTGATTAAATGTACTATTCTCTGGCTCAACCACTTGAGTGCTATCTCCATGAAGTTCAAGTACTCAGTATTTCATAGAGTTCGATAGCAACAGTGTGAGGCTTTAAATGTCACAGCTAATGTCTTGATATGGCTTTTTTGCTTTATGTATTTGCTTCTTGGACTCTTGCTGCTCTCATTCCTGTTAATAATCTACATGATATGTGTTTTGATACAAGTAATCAGTCAAAATAATTGTATTATAGTGCCATCTAGGCAAGGTCAAACTCAGATAAACATTCAGACATTTGTAGATAGCTTGGCCAGCCTCCAATTTGCATAGATTCTTCCAACATTTTCCAAGACCTTTGACATTACCTTTGTGTCTGTCGATTTTGCTGCTGTTTGCAATGAAAGACATTTCCTCTGGCCAGCTCATATCTTTGTTTCGAACTAGAGAGAGGGAAAGATATCTTAATATTTGTTCCTTTTCCATCAGTACAGCCATGCATGCTTCACAATTTAATCCACACAGCTCAGCAAATGTGAATTGAGATAAAACTTGAATTAAGACAGATGAATGTTACAGACATACCCTCAATGACTAAGTGCTGTTCGTCTTGGATTTTCAAACTTTCTAACGTGTGATCTTCATCGTCTAGGAGAGTGAGGTAATTCTGATAAAAATACAATATAAATCAAGATTAGTATACAATATAATGAATGCATCAAATTATTAAAGACTTATTAAAAACAATATAATTATAATTAATAAAGAATTAATAAATTTGAGGTTTGCATTTTAAATAACATTTTAAAATATATTCAAATAAAGAACAGTAACTTTAAATTGTAACATTGCACACAATTATTGTTTTTGTATTGTATTATACAATAAAATGCAGCTTTGGTGACTTCTTTTAAAAACATTTAAAAAAAATGAATTGAATTGTAATGTATATATTACCCTTAATCAATGACAACATTTGAATGCATTCACATTTCAAATTCACAGTGTTTTTTCTTCAAGGTAAATTGATCAAAATATTCGTCCTGCACAGATTTTGGTCAAATCAAATGCTCTCTATAATCAGAATTCTCCTCCCCCAATACCACCAGAGGCTATTTTTGAGATGCTCCTCTCAAATATTCTGGATTCAATTGGAAATATGTGAACACTGGAATTTTCTATTTTGAAGCGTTTCGATACAGCTCACAGCTGTGAGATGACATCTGTAACTTTATAATGAGGACAGATTTGCATATGAATGTCTTTGATCAGAGTTTGATGTTCTTTTATTCAGTATCTGTTAAGGAGGTCCCCACCTCACTGTTGTAGAGCCAGAGGCGCATGTCCTCTTCTTTGATGCGTAACCTCTGGGACAGGTACTCATGAATGTCTTTAATGGTGCCCATCCTGCTGAAACAGCCCGTGTATGCCAGCACTCGCTTCAGAGGGGCGTTCGGAGAAGGAACGTTTCCTGAGTTGGGAACGAAGCAGCCTTTAGCATTCTCTTTGTTACATGCAATACAATATGTAATATTGTTTCAAATACAACCCTTTAGAGCTTTCCACCCTACTGTTTTGTTATATATTCAAAAACTAACTTTAAGTCATTGAGAATATGAACTTAATTTAACCTACTGTGCTAAATTAGTCAAGTAACACTTTTATGGTTTCATTTTAATGCAATAATGAAAAATGTACAGTTTCAGCCAATCCATAGATTTTAATAAGCATGCTATTAAATGAACCAGTCACAAGGAGCACATAGATCAATATAACACACACGCATAAATACACAACCCCAATACCTGATTGACACACTGAGGATTAGTTGTAAGGTAGCAGCAAGAAAGGGTAAAGGTCAATTTCAAAGGGAACATTCATCAATTCATTAGTCTGGGTGATTTAAATAAAATCATGTCATATTTTTGAAATCAGTCTTGTAAAAAAAAACCAAATCAAATAAAAATACATTTAAGATTCGTACAGCAATTATTGATTTCATAGGAGGCAAAAAAAATGGTATGATTGAAAAGCAACAAATTATAGGAAATTCATTGGAGAGCGCTCATCTTTACCCACACCAAACAGTCGTCTGAGCCTGGCAAAGCCATGACAACCTTCAAAATTATACTATCGCCTACACACTTTCAGGGCTCAACAATAAGAAAGCCCACAATTAGGCCAGAACTGTGTTTTCACTACATTTTATGCTTCACAAACTTAAATATTTGAATATATTTTTTGCATGTACGACATGAATTTATATCTAGCTGTCATTACAGTTTTTGAACTCAGATGATAACTCTAGGTGTAGGCATCAGCATTTGGCTCTTTAGTTATCCAGTCAGATCATTTTGGGGAGACCGAGCTGGGTGTTTTAGAAGATTAGAGGAGGTGGTCAAGGCAGTGGCTGTAGCCTCTCTCTTGCTGCAGGCTTACATTACCTCGAGGCATTTGTGGAGGGAACATTCGCAGGCTGCTCATACCCATATTGACCCAGATGTTAGACTGAGGGCTGCGTGTGGCCGGTTGCTGGCGCAGGAACAGAAGGTAGCGGGGAAAGAGCTCCAGCTCTGGTTGAGTTGTGACTGTAGACATGATGACCTGAAGGAAGAAGAGATAGCATAACACAATGGAGAGATGCACGAGGCTTGACTATAGTGGTGCACTTGCTTAAGAGAGAAGCTAATTTGAGTGAAAAATTCAGGTAACAGTTTATTTTGATAGTCCAGTTTAGACATTCAACTAACAGTAAGTAACTTTGCAACTACATGTCAACTAGCAGACCATTCATCACAGGATTAATTTGTTCTAGGTGATTTCAATTTAAAAAAATGGCACTTTGGTGTCGTTTTGAGCTCTCTAAAGCTATAATAGCTTGATGGTGGTATTTTCTCTGCAGGTCTATCGAATGCACTTTAGCAGTCATTTTGATGGACAAGAGGATTATCAGTGGATTCCTGGTTTCGGTGGGTGTTCTGGGCACATGTACACTCACCTTCATGGGCTCGGTGGTCACCAGAGGCTGGTTTTCTATGGCACCAGGTCTCTGCAGAGCCATGCTGTTGGGCAAATGGCCATTGGCGCTGGAGAAACACTGGTTGTTGTTGTCAGAGATGTTGTGCTGCCGAGCAAAGCAGACGTCTGTGGCAGAGGAAGTGGCATGTGGGGTCAGGCCTGGGGAAGTGAAAACACATTTTGTATTGGAGGCTAAACACTGTATCTGAAACTTTAGGGCATTTTACTGGACCGGAGCACTACCCATTGGGGCTACTATTCTTTGTTTCGAACACCACAGCTGAAAGTGTTGGAATTTGGTATTTGAAAGCAGTCACTAATTGTGTATATTTGATCAAATGCAGGAAAAACTTAAATATTACTAGAATTCAAAATAATAATTTTCCAGTAATTTATTCCTGTGATAGAAAAGCTGAATTTTCAGCAGCCAAAACTCCAGTACTTTGTATTATTATAAATGTGTTTACTGTCACAATGTAACCTGGCCTTGCTAACATTACTTGTTATTACATATTGAACACTATACATATGTTACATTTTAAATTTATGACACATTTGAATGACAAAGTACATTATAACTTCCAGACTTAATATTGTCTAAATTGTACTTTAAAGGAACAGCCAAAATCTAAATTCTGTTTAATTAATAACAGTATTTAATCATTCAAATAAGTTGACATTTTAAAATAAAGACTTTATTCAACAATTTCTTCTCTTCTGCATGCATCATTTGAGTCACCTGTGATAAAATGAATACAAAAGAACTAATGACTTCATGAAAGATCAAACATTAATTATAATTTTTGAAGCAACTCCATTAGATATAAAATACATTACTGGGGCAGGATGCCCAAATCATGTTATTGATTGGAGAATTTACTTCTGTTAGAACCCCACATTGAGTGCTGGACAATGAACATGAACTTTATCTCATTTGCATTAATGACCTCCTAACATGTACGTTGTATATCAAAAAATGATAGTATTACTATAAACAATTTATTTAGCACAAAGGTTTAACTAGTTATTGCTGTTTCTGCTGACTCACATATCTGACATAGTCTTTCCATTGCTGCCACCACTGCATGGAGATCAGGAACCAGTTATGACTGGGTTGTAGCCCGTGTCTGCTCTCCCTCTCCAGCCAACCCCTGTGCCGAAAATCAGTGTGGACAACAGTCAGTCAGTCAAAGAACGATCATACTTATACACAAGCACCAAAATAACTCAAATAACCCAACAAGACATCAATGCTAAACTTGCAGTATAGCTAAAGCAATACAACAGACACAGTGATGCGGTTATAGTATTTATAGTATCCTTTTGAGCACCGTCAATCCTGCTGGAAAATCGAATTGAAAATGAAATTGTGTTCTTGATCTCTGTCTGGTCTAAAACACTGTTAGAGGCAGAGGAGGTATGATGGATGCTTATACACAGACAAAGCCTAATCATGAGGCTTACGGGAGAGTGAAATACAATACGGCCCTCATAAGGCTTGTTTTAAAACATTGAGAAAGTGCTCTGTAGGGACGCTTTTGAAATGAAGCAGAGTTACAGACAGTGATAGGCTGAGTAATGCTGTGTCCTACTCTCACCTAATGATCTGGCCTTCCTCTTCAGGGGTAGCAGGACGCAGGCCCAGGACGATATGACACACCTGATGACGAACAGATTAACAAGCAATTTCAGGCCAGACCCAAGACAATGACGTATATACTTTATTGGATTCACTAGCGTTTACAGATTCTAAAAGCATTTAGACACTTTTTTTTGTTACTTTCTCCAAAAGTACTGCAAACAACAGGATCATACCTGAAACAGCAAGTTGAGGAACTCATTGGCGAGGGCACTTTTCACACTCCATATTTGATAGTCCTCCAGGGTTAAGTGCCCTTGCTGTGAATAACACACAATATAAAGGTTAGGCCACAAATGACATACACTTATAATAATGTCCTTAACATATATTGGATAAAAAAAACACTTTAAATAATGTTTATTTAACTGAGAAATTCAAATTCAAAGGCCTCTAACACTAGCTTGCTCTATTCTTTTGGTTTTCTTTTTATTTATTATATAATAGTGAAAAACCTGTGTTCTGTGTTAAGCTAACTGAGACTTGTAATAGCAATTGAATAAATTGAATTTGCATGCCAATTTTTTTATTGTATTTTCTAATATTTACACTATATTTATATTAAATATATAAATTAAACATTGCATTTTAATTAAAAGGGGGGGTGTTATCATATTACTTTTTACTGTGGTTCTGAAATTGAATCAGAATTGGTATTAGCTAATGCATTTTTTATTTCGTGATATGTTATATGCAATATGAAAATGAAAGAATAATTACTTTTGTTGTGTCATGCATTTTCAATATGTCCTCTACAATGTTTGTCACGCTGGAATCAAACTCCTGAAACATACAGAAGCATAAATCATGAAAGATCATCATTCAATCTATAACTGTCATGAAGCAACTCCATTAGATATAAGAAACACATTGACACCTCAGGATGCCCAAATCAATAATGAATTGATTGGAGTTTAATTTAAATGTATAATCCCACATTAGTGCATATACATGCAACAACATGACTGCATCTCATTTGCATTAATCACCTAATAAGCATGTACACATAAACAAAAGAATGGATAGTAATACTATGGAAGTAATTTATTTAGTAACAAAAGGTTAACTAGTTATTGATGTTTCTGTGGATGTAAAAAGGTTCGTTCGATTAGACAATCAGCTGCTCTGTACTTACAGGGAGGGTGTCTGTACGGTTATCCTTCCACACCTCCAGCAGCGCCACCACCATCTCATGGATCTCATCCCTGGACAGAAATCCATCCCGATCTACATCGAACACTTTAAAACAAACTGCAACACAAGGAGGAGGAAAACATATTCATCAAAGAAAAACTTTTTTAATGTGCACAAAAATTGTGGAATATTATTTAACTGTGTGTATTTGGAATACATAATATGATAGGCATGAAATAAGCCTCAACAAGCCAAAGGATTTTATTCTGAAAATGTTTGAAAAAACACCCCAAAAAATCCTGCATCTGCTATGGAATAAGATGAACAACTAAGGAAGATAGAAAATAAAATGCTTACACTTTTGCCTCTCCGCTACAGGGCCCCGACAGCACGCTGAGAGCCCGCAAGATATCTCCTTAAAGTCAATATGATTGTCCCGATTCTCATCAAAGGCATGAAACAAGCCTGGAAAATTTGAGAAAATGTCAGTGTTCAGATTAGCCAGAAAGAGTAATTGGATTCTTTGGAGATCTTTTTATCACAAATGATCCAATACATTTCAAAAGCAAAGACCCACTTCAACCAAAATAAGATGAACCGATGGGTACCGCAAATGTTTTTAAAGCATGTGAGGTGCAGGTGGATGTATGTGTGTCTCAGTCCATTTGAGAATCTTTAAAAATTGCTGTAATGAATTATGCCTTACCTTCACTAAGCGATGCGTGAATAGGGGGCGAGACCAGAGGGACAAAGGTTTCCAAATCAAAGCGGCCTGTCCTTGACTGGGCTTTCAGCAGCCAGTAGCGTTTTTCCAAGTCGATAATGTCTGATTCTTCTACTGCAAGAAAGGAAGCACACACACACAAATCAGATTTTCCGTGAAATAATGTATTTTAGTGTGCAGTGTCAGGCATCAGTGGAGCATATTATGTAGGGTAAATAGTTTTATTCAAATGTAGCACCATCAATGATCAAATCATTTAGATGGTTTATGCAGCATTTACACCGGAGCAGGTCCGGAGCAGGTGTAAATTTATTTCGTACCAACTAATGTTTTGAAAACACGAACAATTTCATGAGTCCGAAAATTTACGTCAGAACAGTTTTACGAACGATTTACACAAAATTTGTTCTGCTCGTGTTTCATGAATGAGGCCCATTGTTTGGATGAAATATTCTTAAAATAAACACAGGAATAATTTTCATAATAAATTAGAAACCACAGCTGTAGCAGACTTTAAGTGGGCTGCGGTGAGGATATGGGCTCTTATTAGATGATTAACATGTACAATGATTGATTACATAACAGCTACTAGGTGAAAGCATGACTCAAGTTACCCCCTCCGTAAAAGCCATATATAGTCCTTTTAATTTGTTGGGGTTAAGAGGACCTAGGTCAACTCTTCTTGCTTGGCCATAATCTCTAGCTTAGGCTAATAGGATTGGTTTTACCCCTCCCACACAGACTGTCACACATAAGGCAAGAGTCAAAACACAGGAATACAAATCTGATCTTTTGTTTAGCCTGCTCCCCTGTCTATTATTCAAAACACAATACATCTCAGAGAATACACTCCATAAATAAATAATAAACAAGCAAACCGATCCATACGAGAGAGAGAGAGAGAGAGAGAGAGAGAGAGAGAAATAAAAGGCATCTTAATGAACAGCCTTTATCTCAGACTCCAGCAGCACAGTTAAACCTCTGTGGTTTGATGGACAATTGGGAGTATGATTGGATTGGGTCAATAGTCATTATTGCCCACAGTGCTCTGGGAGAGCAGGTTTACTGTCTGAGGGCTGAAAACTGAAAGAGCAGAAACACAGGGGATATATAGGGGTACAAACCCACTCACTACAAATCACGATCAATGATGCAGTGTCATTTCACAAGTGGTTTCAAAAGAAACTCTAGTTCTAATGCAAACTTCCCATCTGAGATGCATTTAGCATACAGCCAAACAACATTTAACAATAACATCCCTCTGGAATGAAGAGTCATTACAGTACACCACGTAATTAATGCAGTGACGAAGAATTATCATTATTCAGAGCAACGTTATTATTATTACCAAGAACAATAATTAGTTTAGAATAGCTGTTGGGAACTAAATAACTGCTCGAGTGTTATTCACTGATGTGCACTGGACAGCAAATGCTAATCTATAACACTTATTATGTGCCGTATGGATAAAAAGAGCCATCATTTATCCTGAATGTTTTCAGCTTTGATCATTGAGGTACATATTAGTATGAGGAACCATGTGCAGTTAATTTCAAGCCAGCCTTAGCCTGTGATATCCTCTGGTAGAGTAATGCATTATGGTAGGAGGAATGGCATTGTTTCTCTGGCTAGCGTGACACTGTCGCCTCTCAAGCTGTCAAAACCCATTCCAGCCATTACTTGCGCTACATGTCCATTACTTTGCTTGCTGTCCTGTAAGAAGTCACAGAACGCATACAGAACATGACAGAGGAGAAATTACAGGTCTAGACAGACACAATGGTACACTTTTGCATTTAACATCACAAACATTAGCCATCTCTCTTTTGGGAACAGATTCCATCTTTGATGCCACTTCAACATCAAATATTTGAAATGTGTTTGTCATTTAAAATGGCAGTGGGAATGACATTTCACTGAGGAAAAAAAATAGAGCAATGATAGAGCCCTTGTTTAGTTATGCCCACATATTCAAACACTATACAGAATATTTATACTTTTAAATTAATTTGTCAGTGAGCTGTGCCTGAACGATGATTCAAAAATATTAGTGAAAAATAAGCACATAAGTAAATACATAAGTGTGTGGCTATGTTTGGGGCCAGTAAGATATGTATTTGTATTAATTTCTTTCTTCCCAGCAAGGACACATTACATTGATTAAAAGTGACAGAAAAACATAATGTTCGATAATATCTATAACTTAAATAAGACATTAAATTTTGTTATTTTAAACTTCCTATTGATAAAAAAAACTATTTATAGTTTCCATAAAAAATATTAAGTAACTCAACTGTTTTTAAAATTAATAATAAAATAATTATTAATTGTGCACCAAATCAGAATATGATTTCTCATCCTCAGAATGATTTCTGAAGGATCATTGCTCATGGGACATTGAAGACTGGAGGAATGGCTACTGAAAATTCAGCAGTCATCACAGCAATAAATGCCATTTTAAAATATATTATAAAACAGAAACTTTTAAATTTGAATAATATTTTACAATATTACAGTTGCATTGTATTTTTGATCAAATGAATGCAGCCTAGGTGAGAACAAGACTTATTTCAAAACCATTAAAAATAAAAATTTATTAAACCACGAAGGTGTACATTTACGATAAAGTTATTATATTAATATACAGCTACCAATAAACATATTATTTGTCAACTACACACCTCCAAATGCCAGTACTCACCTAAAGGAGCGACTCTATCAGAGTTGCAACAGAAGAACCATACCATTATATCCACAGCACATGTCACGGCTCTGGATGCTAGATATGGCGTGCACCATAACAAACGTTATGTTGGCAAAATACAGTTACTCTCCATTTCCGTATGCAATCCAACTCCCTTTCTTTCTCACAGATTACTGTCACCCAGCCTTCACTTTCTTCTTTTTGATAGGCCTCTTGCCTGTTTGCACTTGGCCTGGTGTGAGGCATATTTTGGAAGGAGCATGAACCCATAAACCCACACAGATCACACAGATCATGACTACTTCACACCAACAGCACACTCACAGCGCTCTCACTGAGCTAAGAGGATAATCTGGAGCGGGCCGCAGATTACCGTAGGCTGCCCAGGTAGCTTCTCTGATTGGCTAGAGATGGAGAGCCAAAGCTGTCCTTGATTGACAAAGCAAACTTCTAATTCTATTTTTACTGAGCCATTTGAATAATCATTTGCTTTTGTGTTTTTAATTTTCTATCTTGTGTCTGAGGATAAAAGTATCTTGTCTTGGTGACACAGCAAAAAGAATAAAGCCCAGCCTTGTGCATTCATTCTGTAATGGAGAAATATGCTATATACAAAATCGATCATGGTCTTAATAATACACAGAAAGGCAAATACATTGACCTTTCAATAATGACTGTATACAGTCAATTGATTAATGACAAAGGCAAACAACTGCTGTGTATGCTGTTTGGAGCAACCTATAGGCAACTGCTTTAAATCACACACAGAACAGGCTTGTCGATATTGGTTTGCTCCTGCGCTGTATTAATGGTTGTTTCAAAGCCTACTGAGCTGCCTACATGCATAGCATCATCAATTCTACCATCTGAACAAACTGAATCAGTTTCTCAGTCAAACCAATGTTTCTCACTGCCAGTAAAAATATCCAAACAACCTAAAAATTTACAATGCACAGTCTAACACACGTTTATCCAGATTTTTGCACAGTCAAACAAAGCTACCTCAGTCCTTAATCAATTTAATGCAAAAGTTATATTTGGGGAGAGTCTAAAAAATAAAGAAAAGGAAAGGATAAATAGAACGATAACCAGAACAATAGATACCCAGGTAGAAAGCAAGATAAAAAGCTAGCTAGAATTACAGAAAGAACGATAGACAGATTAGACATCATTTTTTAATTCACTTAATTTAAATAAACCTAAAAATTCATTAAAATCCCTAGTAAAAAAACCTATGCCATAATTTATTTAAAATACCTTTATTTCATACTAAGTATATTTCGAATCCATTAACATATTTATTTACATATCACTTCAAACTTACAGATATAAAATTATAATTAAACGTTATGTAGAGTTTTTCTTTATTGCTCAATGCACACTTCTTAATATTATGTCTAAAACGTGTTTTAATATCGCTATTAATAAGGATTGTATGATCTCTGTATAATATCAGTCTTGAAATGCAATATATTCAAAGTGTACCTGAAGCATACTTGCAATAGTTACACTTTAGCACAATCAAATAGACTTGTATATCTTCAGTTTACTTCAGCACTACTTCCGCACAATTAAATTTAGGAGATTTTAAGCATAATTGTTTAGCAAACCAAAAATACAATTGCAGGGTATTTTTATTAAGCATATAAATACTGAAAGTATATGTATTTGTAGTATGCATTAATACAAAATAAGATGCATTTTAAATACATTTTTTGTTTCTTTTTCACTAGGTAATAAATAAATAAAAATATACAAGTGAAAAATAAATAATAATATGTATCATAATTATTATTATTATAAAAACACCAATCTAAAATGAAATCATGGCTATCATAGCATGGTCACTTGTGAATATGGGTCAATTGGGCCATGCAGCACTCATAACTGAAAACATTACAGACTTCCCACATTACGATTTCATGACAGCAAAAGCACTGAGTGACTAAGCGGGTGAGAGATCTTCAGCCCCTAAATAAATCATTGTCTCTATGAGAAGAGCTAGTGCTCAGATTCTGTCACTGTACAGACTTGGTGTCTCTGAGTGAATGCAGTCATTTCCTTCACCGTGTCAATCTGGTTTTAATAGCTGGGTGGCAGTGACAGCTGCAGCAGGGCCGAGTGTGTGCAAATGCTGTGTGTGTGTTTACTGAGTGGGAAGTGTTGCCCGTCACTCGCCATTATCTCACACAGATGCCTCTCTCCCGGTGGAGGGCAGGCCGGCTGATTTGCTGATGCCTCCTGTGTGTCGAGGAGGAGAGGGAAGTGGACAAAACGAGACTTGCAGCCTGCCTAAATATCTACAGCATGGACTAATCAAAGAGCAGATTACTGTCAGCTTCAACGGCATGCAGTGTCTCTAGTACATTATTACTCATTTCAAATTAAACATTTCTGTAAGCAGCTAGTCCAGAGAGCATATTCAGTTCTACATAGAGAAATCGATTTCTTATGATAATGAACACATCTTTCAGGGTAGATTCAACATGAGCTTTGAGACTGATGGTCCAGTACATACACTTCTCCAAAAGCCATAATTCAGTGTGATTTTCATCACTTACCAAATTGAAGTACTACACTTCCCATAATACAGAAGATAATAATTTTTATTTTCCCACCAATCAGAGAAGTTGCTGTTAGTTACCATAAAAACGAGAATAGATGAGTTAATTGAGACTACTTACACTACTAAACTTATCTATGTGTATATATTGCTTTGCAATAAAGACTGGACACTTGAGTAATATGAAGCTGTTGAAAATTCAGCCATCACATGAATAAGCAACATGTTAAAACAATATAGTAGAAAAGTTCATTTAATTTGTAATACTATTTCACAACATAACCGTTTTGCTGTATTTTGATCATATAAATATAGCCTTGGTGATTATTAGAGACCTCTTTCAACATTTTAACAACCAATTAGTGTACATCAGTAATTTTAAATTGCACAGCCATTTTATTATAATTGTAGTTCAGTCCCTCAAAAAAAGCATAGAATTATACCCTCCTTTTCAAACCTCAGAGATGGCTGCTTTAGTTCAAGGCTTAGAATTCTTTTGAAAATCATTTGAATATCTAGGAGCAAAATGAATGGATAAAATACTTCTGGAACCAGAGTGAGAGCATTCAAAGAATACAGGTAGAGAGATTTGAGAGTGTATTGAGAGGAAGTATTCAGAGAGTAGAGTACTGAGAGGGCATTCAGATAATACTCATAGAAAAGATTGACACTTACAGTGTGTGACACCTGCCAGGGTTTGATAGAAAGTGGGTGTGTCGCTGTCGTCGGTCAATGTGACGCACACGCCACCTGACAACAGCCAGCGGGAGAATGTGAAAGCATCTTTATTCTGCAGAAGCCAGCTCTTAAACTTCTCATAATTCGCCTTCTCTCCCTGGACAGAAACAGACAGAAATGCTGTAGATAAACACCAGAGTACAATTCTCCAATGAACTCATGACCAACTTTAAGAGTACAGAATTGAGAAGTTGGACTTCATGTTAGTTGCTTCCCCTTGTGCAGTGAAGGGGAAGCTTTCTCATTATTAATATGGACTGAATTCTGTTGTATGCAGATACATTTGTGAGAGTGGGTTGAGTAAAGAGATAAGAGAGTTTTAGAGCTGCTGCCAAGGGATAACAAACAAAAGTGCTGCACTGGGTGGCTTTTCCCTAAATCAAGAAAGTGATGCTGCAGCAGGAAGCATGAAGGCTGAGAAGAGAATACAACTTAAAGAAGAGCTAATCGAGAAATAGAAGGGAAAGTATGTCAAAGCGAATGATGTGACCTTATTGGCTGCAACATTTGCACTGACAACCTTTTAAGCTTATTATTAGAGCAGGGCTAAACACAGAGGAAGCTCTCTCTGTAAACACAAGCTGAAATAGAGCAAACGGTTCAAAAGGTACTGTATATATAGGTTTTGGCAATCAATAAAGTAAGTGTCACAGGTCTGACAGATTGGATTAAAAGGCATTTAATCCATTTATCAGACAGAAAAATTGTATCTTGATAGTATCTTGTGTTGACAGTAGTAGCAGCTTGATTTAGGATACATGTGTAAATTTATGTTCATTATGAAAACAGTAACATCTATAAAAAAAATTGTAATAACCTCATCTTTGTATGGTGAAATTGAATTATTCTGACAGTTTGAGTTGTATTAACATTAACCACTGGTCTTCCATAGTAGCATCTATTTAGACCATGATAACCACAGTTAACACCACATACAGCACCTCAATACCATGGTAAAAATATAAAACAGTAGTCTAAATACATTGTGCAAATGTACAAATGCTATAGCTTAAATCACAAAAAATACTGTAATTATGTTCCATTACTCATTTAAAACACCTTAAACACTTGGTGCTGTAACTATAGAGTTGTGTATATGTGTGTAAATAAAGAAATAAAAATATATATGTATACAGTTGAAGTAAAAAGTTTACATACACCTTGAAGAATCTGCAAAATGTTGATTATTTTACCAAGTAAGAGGGATCATTCAAAATACATGCTACTGTTTATTTAGTACTGACCTGCATAAGATGTAGTCCCCAAGATAAAATAATAGTTTAATTTATAAAAATGACCCCGTTCAAAAGTTTGCATACGCTTACTTCTTAATACTGTGTTGTTACCTGAATGATCCACAGCTGTGTTTTTTGTTTAGTGATAGTTGTTCATGAGTCCCTTGTTTATCCTGAACAGTTAAACTTCCTACTCTTCTTCAGAAATATCCTTCAGCTTTCACAAATTATTTGGTTTTCCAGCATTTTTGTGTATTTGAACCCTTTCCAACACTGACTGTATGATTTTGAGATCCATCTTTTCACAGCGAGGACAACCGAGGGACTCATATGCAACTATTACAGAAGATTCATACGCTCACTGATGCTCCAAAAGGAAAACGATTAATTAAGAGCCAGGACGTGAAAACTTGTTGAAATTGAAGATCAGGGTGAATTTTACTTAATTTGTCTTCTGGAAAACATGTAACTATCTTCTGTAGCTTCTGAAGGGCAGTACTAAATGAAAAAATATGATATTTAGGCAAGACAAGAAAAATATACACATCTTCATTCTGTTCAAGTGTTTTCCTGCCTCGGCTCTTAATGCTCTTAATTTACACTTTTACTCAGAACTCACTTCAAACCACCATCGAGTGTTTGTAATAACTTCCTTTTGCGATCACATGTGGAATTTGGTCGTTTACTGTTGTTAAAATATGCAATTTATAGCCTTTTATGTCACTGCACAAATTAGCATTTTCATCTCACATTCATCTCAAGAAAATCATACAAACCATATTCGTCTGTTTATTATCTTATATAATCTGTTGTCATGTTTATTTCTGCTGTGTAAAAGCCTTAACATGTATACTCTGACTGAAACTCACGTTGTTTGAGTTACAACTGCCTCCACGTTCTTAAGTTGCCAGGTATACATTCCAAGCATAATACACATTAGTAAAAGGATCTATTTTAATTTGTATTTGTCTATATATACTTTGGGTGGCTGCGGTAGATTAAAAGTAGCCCAAATTAACATGTATTTTCAAAATAGCCCAGGGCCACTTGTGCCGCTACCCAGGCAACACTGGTTCACTGTACCCTCATCACACAATAATAGATAACCTTCCGCGCTGCGATGACGGCAAGAAGTTGGGGTCAAACCTTATCACATGATTAATTTGCATAAAAAAAATATTAACGCGTTAAAACTTTTTGATTATTCGCATGCGTTAACGCTTTAAAGTTGACACCCCTAATATATATATATTTATAAATAAATAAACACACACACACATACTTTATGTACTTGTAAAAGACTAAAAACGATATAAATGAAACCTTTCTGGTTATTGTTGAATAAAGGCAGATATATTTCCTGTTATTAATATTTTGGCTGTATGGCATGATGGTTTGTTTGAGAAGTCACAAGACTGGTAAGACTGAGGTGAATCGCACAGGTTAGTTTTCCTGCACTGACCTCAGTGAAGCACTTCCTAAGAGAGGGCGGGACCTCCCCATCCACTGAACGTAGCATGTTCTCCACATCCTCCCGGACCACATAGGTCCCTGAATCACTTGCGAACAAGCTGAAGATGTCTGTGGACACAGAGGACATGCTGGTTAATACACAGCTGTCAGGGACACAGTGCGACATATCAGAGTAGACAACCACTCTATGGGGAATAGACTGTGAAGTGGAGTGTGCATGCGGCTGGCTACCAGTTTGACTAAAGAAACACAAAGCTAAATAACATTTGGATAGTTGAACATGCTGAGCCTGAGGTGTGCTTGTTTAGATTGCTGTTTGAAATGGAATTAGTCGAGCACCTCTTGTGACATGCAAAACAAACAAAATATACACATACATTTGTAAGGCTAAATTTCGAAGTGATGCTTTATACCTGACAATAAAGCTACTACACAGAGTAATTTATCTGTAATGCATCATGCACATAATTTATAAAACAAAGATTTAGAACATTTAATTACTATGAAAATCATTGAAATAATGTGCAAGATCAATGTATAGAGTGTAATAGGAAGATTATGGGAGTGGACAGCCGTGTGCCTCTCTATTAACTTACATTTGGCTTTCTCTTCATCGCGTCCTCTTGTTAATAGAACCAGCCCGACGATCAGGTAGTTGAAGTGCAGCCCTTTAGATGTGCCACCAAAAGAGTTGTAGATCACCTACAACAGATGAGAAAGGAATGCACATTAAACGTGGCCTGTTAAAATGCACATTACTCAGCATTAAACTCTTTGTAAAAACAAAAACAAAATAACATTCACACTCTTCAATAAGAGTTTTGAAGCTATGTGAGTCACAGCGATCCCTGACATTGAACTACATTTTGCCACTCAACTCAACTTTATGCTAAATGAGCAGCGATGCTGCAACAACTAACGGGAGTGAAGATAGTTCTCCACTACTTGGATGCAGTCAAGTAGGATTCTAGAAACCAAAAGCTCAGATTAATGATTTATCGATTATCAGTGTGAATGCCCCTTTCTAAAGAGGACAGGAAATTATGCAAAAGTACACTGAATTGCACATAATGATTATGCAAATGTGACTGAATGAGATCTACATGGATTACACAGACAACAACAACAAACTCCAGTTGAGTTTATCAATAATGATAATAAGAGTATTAATTAAAAAAATAGTTGTTCATCATTAAGCACAGCAACACACATTTTTTCCAGGTATTTACAGAACAAAGTCATGCAACCAAAATGAAACAGAAAATGTGGATCTTTTGAATTTCACCACAGTTACACAAAGAAAGTTCATTGCTTCCCATCAGTACGCTATTACTAAATCTATTGGAGTTCAGCGCTTTGGACAGACAGCCTGATGTTAGCGGTTATCTCACAGCTTTGATTTCCGCTGAGATTCAAAGAAACATCAGACTTTTAATGATAATGCTCCCTGGATACACATCTCCTCATAAATCAGCTGACAATGTTTAGTTTAATACAGAGGAAGCATTACATTCTCTCTACCCGCATTGCAGGGCTACATTTAATGTGTTTCAATATAAAAATATCCCTGCAAAATGTGACCCAGCAGGAAGCTTACAAGTAAAATACTTTTCTTCTTGTTTTTGATCATATTTTATTCCACAGAGACATCTCGTGCAGACATAATACATTTTTTATGCCTGTTATGACACCATGTCTTACCCTTAATGCCACATGTAACAAAAATGTCACACCCCCAGATGCCTACTGCACAGTCTAGCTCTCTGCGGCATACAAGACAAACATTTACTAGGCAAAAAGCACAAGATGTAATGTTTCCTGCAATTCTGAGCAAGTAAGGGGTGTCAAAGCTGGGATTTCCACACACTGACAGGTACTTTCCCTGTGGTAACAATCTTGTGTCAAACTGTACATGACCAAGTTCAAATGAGCATTGACTGACAAGTTAGACAGCAGCTTCACTGGTGAGCAGGGTCCAAAATTCACTTTTTTTCCCTTAGCTACTTGCAAAGGAACTTCTGACAATTAAACATTTACACACATTTTTGTGGAAACAATCAAGTAAATAAAAATAAATAAAATTAGCAAATATGTATTTACTTAAGTACAACCAACTATAAAATAAAACACCAATATAAAATACAAAACAAATATATATTGTGTCTGTGACCTTTTAGCTAAATGATAGTAAATGTACTAAATAATAAATAACTTAAGTATATAAACCCGTAAATAAAAAAAAAATATTTTTGTTTCCTATTCATGATAGTACATTTATTGGCCAACTTACCAGTTATTTTGTTTTGTACTCACCAAAACAATACAAAAATTAAAAGTAAAATTAAATAAATATTTATCAAAGAAAAATAAAAAATAACACACAAAAAAATTGTCTCCGACCATTAGTTTCCTAGCTAAATGTATAGTAAATGTACTGGCCAGTTACTCTCACCCAGGGCTGGGAAGGTTCCTTTTAAAATATATTTTACTACAGATTACAAAATACTTGCTTTTAAAAAGTAATCAGTAATGTATTTTGTTAGATTACTCAGGTTTAGTAACGTAATCTAAATACTTTAGAATACTTAAACTATGTAACACAAGGGAACATATACTTGATGTCTTATTTTATGTTTTCCGGCTCTAAATAAGTGACATCTACCAGTCATAAGATTTGTTTTCTTTGCATTTTTTAACAACATCAGTTTCCCATCGCATTTCTATGAACACAAAATAAATGTTATGTAATTTAAATCTACCAATCAATCTAAATTCAATTTGAATACAATGAATGGGATTCAGTGCTGTTTCATGCTGCATTCCAAGCTTCAAAACTAATCCAAACATATCATAAAAGTAGCCAAAACAACCGTCACTGTTCTCCAAGTTCTACAATAGATTTGTTTAATGAATGGACCAAACTTTAAGTGATTACTTCATAATCCTCTCTATGGAGAAGTGATCGGCACAAAAGAATCGCTGAGTCAAAATTGACAGGGCTTGTTTCCCAAAGCAACTACGGTCGCAAGCAATGTCATTGTAGTTCAACGTAATTTAACAACCAGAGTTCGCCAATGATGCTTTTGGGAAACATACCCCAGATCTATCCAGTTTAATGTGAGCCATTCATACTTTATAAACATTTATTTCATGCATGATTCACATGGATCTGTTAACCGATGCAAAGTGTGATTTCTAGGAGAATTTTGTTTATTTTTTCAATTAAATTCTTAGAAATATTAAACATAATGATAACCATTCAACACCCAAAATATGAGAACAAAGAAAAACGAGTTACTGGATAAAAATGTTCAAAGATCAAGAACAACTTCCCTCAAGATGCTTTTTCAGATTAGACGTTGTATCCTTCAATGCTGATAGAAGTTTTGTTGCAGGTAGGCATTGCACTGCACTGATGTTACGTCCTTTTCAGATTTATAAACTATTCTTTTTGTATTTCCACGAGAGAAATGCATTATGCTAATGGATTTCTGTTGTGTCGTCCATTTTTGTGTCATGATGACGAGCATACTCTCACTACAAGTTCCAAAATTAACAGGCGTCTGCACGCAGTTTTGTTTTTTTCAATGGAGAATCAGTTGATTTATTGGTTAAAATCCCCAAACTGTTTACTTAAATATTAAATTAATAAATTGCATTAAAATTCAAAGTAATCACGTTGGTAATCTAAAATACTTTTCGGATGTAACCTATCTAAAAGGTAATTATAACGAAATACAATTAGTCATATTTTGTATTTTAAAACTGCTATGTATTTCGTTACTCCTCAGCCCTGCTCTCACCCAAATCTACTTATATAGTTGGCACCGGGTGAGTGTTCATTTTGGACCCTGCTGGCCAGTCTGAATGAAGTTAAGGTCTGGTTAATGAACACGGTGTTGTCATCCATTTCTACAGCTCTGGCCTCAGTTTTGTGTGGATTCGTCTGAGTAAAGCTGGCTGCAGTCATGGCCAGAGGGCAGAGAGGATGTCAGCGCTCAGGCTCAGGCTTGGAGGAGCTGTCGGCACTCGACTGGAATGCACAGTTTACCATTATGCTGAAATCAATACACAAAGCCTCCAACTTAAGATATTGCATTTAGTTGATTGTTTTAATTGCTTTAGCTTTAAGTCCTTTTGCTGTGTGGATATTGGTATGTACTACAGATTCACTTCTTATGGGCTGTTTACACACATAAGTTACTGCATCACTGTGATTTTGTAGGTGGTATGTATTCTGCTCTGACAGCATGTCATATTTTCTGTACAAATTTAACATTTCTGTAACAGAACGGCTTCGTTTCATTTCATTTGTTTGTGGAACTACATTGTACAGATACATAATATACACAAACACAGAAGCCATTCTTATTGAAAGCTGCTTTCATAATGAATAATGTAGCACGCTTCCGTAGCATGTAATCATTGCCCTTTGATGTAATACAAACACTGAGCGACTGAAGGTAGAGGTAATGATCAGCTAGAGCATTCCTAAAGCTGACATGCACACAGACAGGAAGTTGGAGGAATAAAGGGGGGAAGTGTGCGATGCTGCAAGCGATTTAATGAGGCTGGGTGCTAAAGATCAGCGTGAGGTGTTGGCTGGCTGTGAGCGGAATTCAGGAGAACCAACCCACTTATCACAGCGATTAAATGAGCAGCTGGGTGCACGGGCTTCCTTCTGCCTGTGCCTCCTGATGATGGACGCATCATGAGATGTCACCTGCAGCCTATAGATTATTCACCCACGGGACGCAGACACTGACTGTCATTCATACATATGTGGGTGCATGTAGGTTAAGTGGATAATATTGATTTTGAAGTATAGTTAGACAGGGTGGAGCAACAGTTGCACAATTAACTGGTGAAATATTGCGATATTGATTCAAATCACCATATAGGATCTTATTTCTAAATGACTAGGACTGGGCGTAATGACCAAAATGAAACATAGGAGCGCAATAACTCTGACTAAAATATACATTTTGGTGAAATATTTGTAGTTGGAAAATATAAATGTGACATGTAGAATTTTAAACCTGCAAGTAAGTGTATTTGTATGAAAGCACTAACTGTAAAGTGACTGTAATGGGGAATCAAAACAACCTTAATTAGTCTGTGCTTTTTTTACTTTCATTTTTAGTTTAGTAAATGTAACTTCTGCTTTAAATGCATTATTTTTGTTTTAAGGTTACAATGTTAGAATGTAATGTGATTTTAACCTTTTTGCACATAGTATGCCTACATGGTAACATTCTCTTTATTTGTTTAATCCAAATACAAAATACAGAGATATATACCGCATACCACAAATCAACCAAAAAATACAGAGATATGAATTTTTGCTCATATCACCCAGCCCTAGCCCCTCCCACAATTGTTGATTGACAGTGGCATCAGTGTTCGAGTGAGCTGTCATCGGTCCACCATTGTTTCGCCGCCAGAATGGTTGTAGACAAGAATGGCTCCAAAGCGATTGAGTTGTTTTGTTGTTGGATGTAATAATGAACATAGCAGTCATTATTTACTCCCGACATCTGAGCGCATGATGCATTATACTTGCAAAGATGGGCATTCTGACACATAGAAGTGTGTGTATTTAACCGTTCAAGGCCTGTAAAGCAGTAAAATTATTGCGTTCAATACTACAGGGCACTATGAGCACAGTCTTCAGATGTGCACCTCTCTGACAGTGCTCAGAAACTGTCTCTCAGACAGCGTGCACATATAGGCTAAGTTTAAAAGAGAAGTTTGATAGAGACTATAGTCCAAAATCTCTACCGGTTGACAAATTTCTACCGGTTAATCACGTTTACAAGTATATCAACCACCCTATAAATGACAACGATTCTTCTATTCTATTAAACGTCTGACAAGTATGATCACACCAGAACATTAATGTTTTTAGATATTCAAATCAGCTGACCTTAGTGTATATGGATTTGTAGTCTCCCTTTCAGACGCAAAATTTATGGGAGAGCATTTAGATGAATCATGCATGGTTTGTTGTAGTCAAATCACAGGAATTTATGCCATTATTTAACGCCCCCCAAAAAGCATGTCTTAACCCACCTTGTGACTGTATTGTTAGTAGATTACCTGTGCCTGATTATTATTGCCTCTGCTTGTTTGCAACCCTAATGCTAATTTGAGCAGCTCTTGGTAGATTGCGTGGTCATTATTGATATGATCTGGCTGTGTCTTTATGTTCTTTTCATTTGCGTTTTGTCATCCGCAGAATATCCACTCCCATCTGCTCTTAGATGGGATTGTGGTCTCATGCAAATTTTCGTTTAGTATATTAATTATCACAAATCAACAAAAGAGCTCACCTGATTAAAGCATTGCAAGGTGCTTGGCAAGAATCAGGATTAGTCACAGTACAAGGTTGTGGGAAAAGAGCTAAAAATAACCCCATAACTGCATCTCTCTCTTTTTCTGTTTTTCTTGGCTGAGTGGCAGCTTTATTCTGCTGAAAGAATTTAATTGGATTGCAGCCATGACTGAAAGTTCATAACAATACCTGACGAAAGATTCATGACTGTAGAGTCGAGTCCTGTGAAAGGCCTCCATGGGTTTTAAAGACTTTGTTTAATTGACTCTAAAACGTCAAAGAGATATGCCCTCCTCATAAAGCGCTTTTAGAGTATTGATCGGAAACATTATTCACCAAGAAGCAAGCTGAAAATAACTAACCAGGCTGGCCTGCAAATACTAGTTCCTATGACAACAAGTAGAAGTATAGACCAGATGGGTTTCTGCTGAAATAAAGGGGGATTTCTGAATGATTCATCTTGCAGAGAACAGCCTGTAAAGTTACAGGAGGCAGGTAGAGAGGGCTACATGAACTCACGGTTACAGTGGTCAGGTCATGAGGAAGTCTTTAAATGTCAGATGATAATGTGTGAGCATGTTTTACCATAAAGCCCCACCTTTCAGTTTGTGTTTCTCTGGGTTACAATTGGTAACTGCATGACTGTGGCTATTTAAAGCTTTAGCAAAGCAAAACTGAACAACACCCAATCAGGGAAATAGCTTAGTCAAACAGCAGCCATGCAAAGAAGACCAAATAAACAGTGGAGAACTGGATGCTGTAAAAGTTTATCTGAGCTTTTGTGACCATCATGTTCTTTGTCCTTTTTTAGTCTCTGGATACTAAAGGATAAAGTCTGAGCACAAAATATAATCTAAATTCATCCATGAATATGTACTAGTTTTAGTCTGCCAGAAAATAAACCAGGGGAACAGACCAATTGACCATAGAACTATTAAAATATGAAGACAAAGCACTGAAACAAGCACTGGGTGCCTGGAGAGAGATCATGATGCTGTGATGTTTTCTGATGAGGTTTATGTTTTATCAAAGCTTGACTTACCTCTGTAACCTTTGGAGGAACTCCATCGCCCAGTACTTCCCTGTAGAAGCATTGCTGGGTCATATAGACAGACAGGCCACTGGTCCTCTTGAAGGCATCTCGCAGACGTTTGAGCTCCACATCGGTAACTGTGAACAGAGTAGGAAGTTGTCAAAAAGCTGCATAGGATATGAGATTGTTATCAATAAAAATTACTTCAAAATGAGGTTCACTGTTTTATACCAGCTATTGTCTAAAGCAGGGCTGGACTGGGCCAAAAAATCGGCCCTGGCATTTTTTTGGTCCAGGCGGCCCACCACCACTATACTATATATATATATATATATATATATATATATATATATATATATATTCAAGAAGAACATGTACCGGCCCGATAGTGCGTCGGCCCACCGGGAAAATGCCCGATATGCCAAATTACCAGTCCAGCCCTGGTCTAAAGGCATGTTCAGACCAAGTTCAATGCCTTGTTTACATGTGGCATTAAATTATGCTAATTTTCCCTCATTCCCTGAAAAACAAATGCCAGAAAATCTGAAAGAATAGTATAAAATAAAATAAATAATAAAACCCCTGAAAACTTTGTAAAAAATTAATTAGGCTATTAAATGAACATACCATTACAATTCAAAATTGGGGCTGGTTAAGATTTTTTTATTGTTTTGAAGTCTCTTGTGTGCATCATGACTGCATTTATTTAATCAAAAATACAATAAAAACTGTAAATGTATGATATGCAAAATATGTTATAATTAAAAAAAATTCTTATCTGAATACATTTGAGTAGAAGTATACATAAACACACACATATATATATAGAAAACACAGGAAAGAGAAAAATCGAGGCAGGATGTATGCCAGATTCAAACTTGAATCCCTTTGAGCTCTTTGTTGACCTCAAAATAAACAACTTAACTGTATGATATTTCCGAATTGGCATCAAGCGGTTCATTATTTAATTTAGGTCTGAGAAAAATAGCTCCTGAGCTAATTTCTTATAAGTCAAAGTCATTGACATCTTTACACATTTCTCCTATAGCTCAAAGCATGTTGAGTTATGATGTCAGATAAGGATTACAGCCAGTGCTCTTTCATCTCTCGCTCTCTCACACACACACACACACACACACACACACACACACACACACATTAAAACATCACCGCCTCGGCAGCCTGTATTTAACCCAGACACTTACAGGAGACCACTGCTGCTTCACGCCACTCATAGCCTTGTACTGCCTAGCACAATACATCACAGACCTGCTCATAAACCATAGCACTGTTCTATCTGACCCATCCATAACAGGGTCAGGGCCAAGATTAGAGAACCAAAACACAATGCTCTCCACAAATGGGATTTTTTCAGAAATGCTTTCTGACAGAATAGACTTTGACATACCACTAATAAAATAGACATCCAGGGATGGTTCATCAAGTTGTTCCAAACCTGCATGAATATATTTCTTCTGTTGATATTTTAAGGAATTTTTTGAAGATGGAAAAAATACTACGAAAGTCAATGGCTACAAGCAACTGTCTGGTTCTAGGATGCTCCGATCGATCGGTCAAGATCGGTATCGGCCGATAACAATCACATTTTATGACTCGATCGGGTACTCGTTAAACTTGGCCGATCTTAGGAACCGATCACAATTGATGACGTCAATGCGTGAGGACGCGTACGATGAGTGGGGACGAAATGTTTTGGTGCCGCAGTCATATCATCGCCTGCGTGGAATTACTTTGACGCCGAGAAACAATGAAAATTTGCCGCTTATGTTCCAAATAAATCTCACGTGAGGCGCATTGTCCAAAACATTTAATACAATGAACCTCATTCGCACTTAAGCCACCGCGAGTCGTATGGTGAATACGAAAAACTGGCAACTGCAAAAAAGGCAACGGTAACTAATAATGCGACTCTCACTCAGCCATCCATTACAGACATTCTGAAAAAACACGAACTGTACACACCAGACAGCAAGAAAGCTAAGGATATAACCGCGAAGATAATGGAATGTATATGCATTGACCACCAGCCTCTGTCAGTCACAGAAGACATTGGATTTAAACGCACATCTTGAACCACGATATAAACTGCCACGGCACAAATATTTGACTGATGTTGCTCTCCCAGAGTTATATCAAATCGTCTACAGCCACATAAACAGTCTACTTCATGAAACGCGATAAAGGCCAAATAAAAAAAAAAGGAGTTTGTCATGCCATTTTGCTGTGTACTGAACCTATTCACTGCTCCATCAATGTTTCATGCCAAATCGCTATATTTCCTTGTTTAAAATGTACCTCATTCTCCTGACCTCACAAAGAGGCGCTCTCCCGCGCCGGAAACCCGGGTTCGAGACTCGCTCGGTGTGATGCTGCAGACCCGGGAGGGTGGACAATATTGTTGTTTCATTTAACAATCATTGTTTAACATGTTCAGACTGAGCCAACAGACCATTTTAACAGGATAAATTGAATATTAACAAAATGTATGGGTCTAGGTAAAAAAAAATGTCATTTTCATGAAAACTATTAAAATGGATTTATAGCGTTTTGGAAAAGAGCTCTTCAAATACTTCTTTGTGATTATTTAGTACTCTTTTAAAACAGTTACATTAGATATATTACTGTAAAAATATAACAAAGGCAACATTTATAGTATTACTTTATCTGAAAAAAGTTAATGGTGATCAGAGAGCTTACATATCAGTTACATAAACTTATAGCATCAGAATCGGCATTGGTATCGGCCGATCACCATGACAAAAAATCGGTACTTGGTATCGGTGGCAAAAATCCTGATCGGAGCATCCCTATTACAAACATTCCTCTTCAAAATGTTTTGTTTTTGTGTTCGTAAAGATCTAGAACAACACGAGAGCGAGTAAATGATGACAGAATTTTCATTTTTGGGTAAACCATGACTTTAAGTATGCTTGGATTTATCCAGCAAACAGTACATCCACAACAAAAGAAAGCTACAAATGCCACTCTCTTGTAATAACAGTTGTTAGCATATCACTGAAACAGAGCGACTGTGACCCCAAAAAGCCCTCTGTTCAGAGCAGAGCCATTTGAGGACTGATATGCACTGATGACCCAAAGGAGTCGTCACAGTATGGAATCTGAGGCTCTCCTGACCTTTGTTTAGTTTTTTCCTATAAAGAAACATGTATGTTTTTAACTAAAACCAATTTTTGTATATATATATAAAAAATCTGGTTGCAAATGTACATATGCATTGCTACATTTGTTACAAATTCCATTTCATTTTTGTCTAAATTCATTTTTTTCGTTTTTTTTTTCGTTTACATTTTTCTGGACTCCTTTTTATTGGTCAAATTACCTTTTATTAATTAAAAAGCATGTTCAATTAATTAAAATCATGAAACTTATAAAATGTTACATTAATTTATTAAAAGTGTAACAAAAATGACTTGTTTAGGGCCATATATTTTATTTTTTTCTCACCTGTTTTATTGTTACCTAATTCTGTGTTTAAGCATGTATAATTATTTTAATACATACAATCAATTTTTATTTATTCTTTCAGTAGCTTTATGAAAAAAATGTCCCCCCTCAGAAATTCTCTGTTGTGTATTTACATTTTACTGGTTATCAGATGAAGGCATATAACATTGATTTAATTTATATTTATATTTTATATTTACATTTATACATTTAGCAGACCCTTTTATCCAAAGCGACTTACAGTGCATTCAGGATATACATTTATTGTCAGTCAGTACGTGTGCTGAATTAAATTAAAATATTTTATTTTTTTACATACATTTTACTAAATAATAGTAATATAGCCTATTTCTGGCACAATGTCTTTAATACGTTAATAAGTTAAACCGAACTTTTATTTTGACGGGTTGCCGTGAATACCTTTAAAGTTTTGTGTGAATATGATATGACGCTAGTTTTACTCAAATGAACTGGTAAAATGCTCGTGAAGTGACTCTCAGATCAGTTCTGGAGATATTGATCATGTATTTATGTCCTCATTGAGACAGAAGATGCAGAAGTCACCCTGAGCGCCACGCAAAACAAAACCACGCATCTGCTCCTTTTACACATTCACGCAGAACATGCCGGATTCATATTTAAATAGACTTATGCGGCTTAATATTTATAGATACCAGTCCACATCGCGATTTGATTTAAGTGTAATAACCTACTTTTGATTAATTCTTCCAAACTTTGAAAAATGCCGTTACATTCTGCGTTAAACTGTAAATTCAGTTTTTATGACTGGATTACACAATTCCGTCCGCGTTTTCTGCATCGTGGAAATCATAGGACCATTTAAAATGAATTGAATGCTAAAACAAAGTTAATGTCTGGATTTTATAAAACTACTTGGCATTTTTCATAGACTCTGTAATGTTATTGGTCTCAAAACAAAAATACATTTCAGCTGTGTAATCAGTCTTTTCAATATATCACTCCACCACTAAGCAGAGAATATTCTCAATAGTCATGTCACAGTCTTCATAATACCAGGAAGAAAAAGGTATTTTGTGCTGCAAAGATATGACGACAGGAAACACACACTGCACATTCTTGGCCGAGCACAGGGTGAACCATAAAATACTGCCTGAGAAAACAGTTTAGAGATCCGAGGGTCATAAAAATTCCAAGACTAAAAGGAAGGTTGATTTTCTAATGAAGCAGGAGAAAGCCTTTAATCCCAAATGACATTCATTCTCCCAGGCCACAATCAGAACGACATTCTGCTGAGGGCAAAAGGTGAGGCTGATCACTGAGGTACGTATCTATCTCTTCATGTGATACAGAATGCACAGACATGTCTGTGGAATAGACAGATGCATCGGAGATGTTTAAAAGTCGACAGGTCAGAAGATGTGCACTAATATATCTTTGCAAGATCTCCACAGGCATTTTAACAGACCCGGAGGGCGTGTGATTATTCTGTATAATGTTCTGTAGGAGAAAAGCATCAGATGAGGCGAACAAAATACCAAATTCATAAACACAATTATGGCGCCAGATGTTCCACTGAAAAGTCGATGACATTGTCAATGCTTAATGCTGCAGATATTTTCTGTGCATGTGCACAAAGAACTCCTGACCAGTTATTGAGGTCACTAAGAGACAAAAGGCGATTCTATTAAGCAATTCTCAAATTACTCTCTCAAAAGTTGCCAAAGTAATATCTGCAAACTAGGGCTGCACGATATATCACCAGCCATGACAGCGATGATCGATCATGAAAACGATGATCGTGGGAAAATCATGATCTGGAATTCTCATTGCTTATAAGCAGCACTTTGGGCGCCCATGGCGCCTGAGCTCTGATAGTTTCACATGCAAGCGTTCAAAGTATAGACGTGAGAAGAGAGAGAGGTTTGGCTTTGAAGTCACGTAGTGATGACTGGGTTAGCTACATACATATCTGATTCATCTAATACAGGTCGCGTTGGGATATTAACATTTATTTACATGATGAATGTACTGCATATTAGGACTGTCAATTTATTTTTATTTTTTTAATTTAATTTAAATCGAATTTAAAATAAAATTCCACATTCGAATGCAAAACGCTGCATTCTAATTTTTGGTGTCCGTCAGGCAGCTTGGCACACAAAATGTGATGACGAGGTGTCGTTGCATTTTAATGCTTTTTATATCCTGTCCAGTTGAACCCACTCGATGCGGTGCTGCACATTCAAAATATAGCGTAAAAAGAGAACATCAATGTGGAGATGTTGTTTACCTCAAAACTGAAAACAAGCCGTTCACACAGAACACATATTTATTGCATTTTCTAGAGGAACATCTATCAACGTTTCACTCGCATTACTTATATTTCACAGGTATATTCTCCATCTGTAAATGTTAGAAAGCCATGGAAATATTTCAATGTTGCTGTCAGATGTGCACAAGCTTCTGCTTTGCGATTCTCCGCTAAACTTCACAGACTTGGTTCTGAACACGCACCGCCGTGCGCATGCGCTTCAAACAGACAGAGCGCAATGAATTAGGAGCGCAATAACTCTGACTAAAATATACATTTTGCTGAAATGTTTGTAGTTGGACATTTTAAACCTACAAGTCATTTGTATGATAGCACTAACTGTAAAGTGACTGTAATGGGGTAATCAAAATAGCCTTTTTACTCAATTAGCCTACTCTGTGCTTTTTTATTCATTTTTTAATAAAGCACCCTAATTTGAGTAAAACTGAAAAATGTGTAATATAAGTTATATTATTAACCTTACTTTCATGTTATAAGTTAAACAGATGTTATATTAAACTTAGTCTTGTCAACATTTTGGAAATGGTTTTTGTGTTCATTGAGATATTGTTTAAAAGTTTACTTTTCAAAGGGGGTGTACTCATTTAAGCTTAGCACTGTATGTCTACATGGTTACATTGACTATTTATTTGTTTAATCCAAATACAAAATACAGAGATATGTACCGTATACCGTAAATCAGCCAAAAAAATACCTAGATATAAATTTTTGCTCATTTTCCCCAGTCCTACTTTGAAGAAACGGGCATTTGGTAATATTTAGCTCGATGCGATCTCTTGTGGCCTCAGGAGAGAAGGCAAAAGCTTTTTTTTCCTAACTGAATTTATGCCTTTTAAATTCGAAATATAATTCGAATTTTGATAATATTTTAGTATAAAATTTGAATATAGTTTTTTAGCCAATTTGACAGCCCTACTGCATATTATCAGTAGTTTCATGCTCAAATGCATGCCCGATATTGACTGTTATTTGAGACGGTCATATTGCTTTTAGATGTTAAATATATGTTATGTATCCAAGTTATCTGATTAATATCATAGGAAGTGTCATAGAATGGGTTTCAGTTTATTGGCATACAGTCAGCTTCGCCTCAGGCAGCTATTATTTTTTAGATGCTTCCTTTTTTCATAATCACAATCTAACATCTAATCATGTGTTAATGTTTTCATAGACATGTTTTCATGTCATATTTATATTTTTAACATTCATTTTCATAACAGTCTTCAGATATTTTCATTATCTCCATTACGGCCACGCCTAGCGAGTACTCGATTAATCATTTTTGAAACCTATCGATCAAAATAAGAAATTGCCAAAAATGCCCATCCCTATCTCTGATTCACTGACTCAATTATTATCCAATAACACTGTCTACCTTTACTATATACTTGGCTGATTTAGTGTTCATTTAAACTCGCCTCCAAAATAATATCCCAATAGAAGAAAAAAACAATCTAACATGGAGGAACACACTCAATGACGTTCATGTGATGAAAAAGAAACAAGGAAATGCAAATGTCGTCTTAATCAGGGGAATTCAGTGACAGCTCCACTCTTTGAAATAGCACAGCAACAGACGGCTAAAGCATTCACAGCCTCTTTGATTTTCCAGTCAGAGCACTTCCTCTCAGAGGAGAGACAGCTAGATCCATAATGCTCTGAGTTACTGATGGAAGCCTGCAGGATACACTGTATCCTACAGTAAAACTAATTTCAGTGCGCTAGTACCCAGAAACATGACCTACTTTAAGTTCTCAGTAAGCTGCTCCAGTGTAGGTCTGTAGGTGGTGGCAACCTTACATTCGAGACAGAGGACTCCAAGGACGACCTGAGTGCAAATGAGACGCCTGACGTTTATAGGTAAGCAGCATAAATAAACATGAATTCCTGAAGACAAGACTTAATTATCTCAGATGGATTCGATGTCCTGGAATCTCAGAGGAGCCTCTCTCAGTCAAGCTGACAGAGGAATGCCTGGGCTCAGCGTATGACTGGAAGCTACAGACGACAGGGCTGAGACACTAGAAGCTCCTTTATAATACAGAACCGTATTAAATGTTCAATCTTGGAGGAAAGCCACTGAAAACCTTTGAGGATGAGCATTGGACTGAAACCCTCATATTAAATTCAAACGAACCCGAGTACATTATGGATGTTTCCACACCTTTTCAAGAATGACACAGTAGGAGTACTAACAAATGAAGTCAAGAGGTCTTTATGATCATGTATAGGCCTGTGTTTTTACGTTTTTTAAATATTCAGGTTTAGGCTGGTAGACATCGAAGTAATATATTATTTGAAACTGAAAGAATGCTTTGTGATAGTTGTAGAAGTAACAGTCTGAATGGGTTTGAGAATATAAAAATCAGATGTTGCTACATCATAATTTTCCAGAAAAAATGTTTATGAATTTACAACTGTCACATTAAGGCTATAAAATTTCCAGCTACTAATGACAAACATATTACAATAATGTTATTTTTAAAATACATTATTTAATGAAAAATTGTATGTAGGGACAGGTTATGACAGTGATCGAATCATCCTACTATTATTGATGTCAGGTAATAATTTATCTAGATTTTTTTTTGTTCAAATATTTTTAGTGACATGATGCACTTACAAACATTTTCAACGCATCTCAAGACCTTGACAATTTTTTTTGTTATGTCAAGCTCTTTTAAAATGCAAGAACTAATGTAAACAACCCAATAAAAATGGTCAGATGACACCAAAACCAGTCTAATTCTACAGCGACTCCTTAAGATCGATTAGTCGACAAATCATTCAGAAAACCTATTAGTTGGTCCATCTTGAAAGTGGGAACTGAAAGTATGATGTATATATTTTGTTAGTCAATCCCTATTTCTAAGTATTTAATAGATACATTTTATATAATTTAATGGAGTCCTTTAATATCATGTAAATCATTTATAATATAAAATAAACAATGATGGATTTAAGGAAACCTATTACATGATCGAGAACTGGCCATTAATAAAGCAAACAATAAAATGCTGACATGAATCCCATTCCTCCTTAACACTGTGTTATTGTGATGAAGTGATGTCAGCAAAACTGGCTGTTGGGCAGCATGGCACAAAAAGCTGCAATAAATGTGCCACCACAGTGTGTGTGCAGCTGGAACTATTAGAGTAATTCTACAGGGCCAGCTAGCTCCCTCTCCCCACCAACACACACGTGCACACGTCAAGGCACACACACAGTGCTGTAGGATAATAATCACACAATCGTTTAACCCTTCAACACTCTCAGGTGACTCACAAGACACCCTATTTAGCTTGTGAAACACTATATCAGCACTTATGTCAACAAGAGGCATAAAGCAAAGAGATTCCTCTGTAGCTGTAATAGGTTTAGCCAGAATGTAAATCATGGCCTGTGGTTTCCTGGTAAGAGAAAGAAAGATGCAAATAAGGCCTATGCAAAGCAACAGCTAAATTATGCTTATTCATCAAGGTGTGGAAAGATAAGCAGTGCTGACGCATTCGATCTCAGGGGCCAGTATCTCTCACCCCGATCACTACACATAAACACAGCAGCATTGAGGTAGCATCAGACTACACTGACATTCAGATTTTAGTTTCAGAAATCTAAATTAGATCATAAATACACAGAAACTTGAAACCCAACTTGTGGTCAGGTCACTGGAGCAGTTGCGCCAATATGTGATTGTGACTGCCAGAAAAATTCTAGAGTATACTGACATAAACAACGCACGTGAAGCCTAAGAATGCAATGCTCAAAATATACCCTCACTTACACAATCTTAAGCATAAACCAGATGTACCGCCTTGGTATTGCGAAAACAAGTCCAATGTAATGTTTATGCCACGCCAGTGATGAATTTACATGCTATATTGCAATCTAAACATGAGCTCTCATTCTTGAAATTGCTGTGAGTTTTCATGTGCTAATATAGGGTTTATTATCAATAATGTAGTGATGTATGAAACGCAGCTTATACAGAAGTAATTAAAAACCAAGTAGCTTTCTGATAATCAACATGGCAAATCTGAATTAAAAATTTGGGCCTGTTGACTAAAAATCCCTCATGAAAATTTGATAAAGAGTAAATATGGCTGTTAACAAATTCAAATATCGTCTAAAATGAAATGTGATGGTGGTAACCTAATAATTAAATACAATAACAAACTCTCAAATTTATCCTTGCTTCACACATCAGTGTTAAATGCACAATTCCCTCCAAAAATGTAAATTCTGATATCATTTACAGACCCTAATTTATGCAAAACCCATATGACTTTCTCCTGTGTAACATAAAAGAAGATATTCTGAAGAATGTTGACAAGTTTGATTCCCACCGACTTCTTCTTGAAATATATTTTATGTTTCACAGAAGAAAGTAAGTCAGGTTTGGATTCATTTTGGGTGAAATATCCCTTTAAATATTTGTTTACATTTGTTTGGTTAAGGACACTGTCATTGAGCTGTCATAAACTTGTCAACATGCCTTTATTAAAAACATCACTTATCTCAAGACTTAAATGATTTCTCAATTACTTAATCATTCTTGAAGAACATCCACTTCCCTCTGAAAGTGAAAATGACCCTTAAATAACACCAAACGTCACAATACGGCCAGTACTGGTCAGTAGCAAGTGCACAAACCAGATTTCAGTGTGTCAGAATAAGCGCTTCCACTCTCTTCTTAGGAAGAGTGAGCCGATAAAGTGCGATAGGTTACAAGATAAATACGAATGGGGTGTTGAGAAATGTTGACAGATTAATGAAATCTGTTTGTCAGTATGGACGCTCCTGCACCGCCCAGATTAGTTGCACTTCCAGTCGGCTGCTAGTTAGACACTGGCGTTATGTCAAAACTAACTGTGATGTGCATTCTCAGGCGATTTTGGGCATCTTATGAACAAGAATAGGATGCAGAAAATCTAAGTAGACAGCTCACTAGATTTTGGGACGCAGTCACTGACAGCAACATTACACCAATAACACAAAGACAAGTCAAAACAGCCCCCAAAGCCTCTTTACACCCGCTACTTCTTCACATAACAGCTCAGTGAAATGACAGGTTGAGGCTTGTTAGCTCGCAGAAAGATTTAATATGTAGGCTTAACTAGCTGGCTAACGCTGCTAACGCTAGCTTAGCGCTGCCGCGACTGACTGACCGCCGTTATTTGACGCTCAAACCTCTTACCTCTTTTAACGGCCTCGTCAAACGAAAGGAAGCCTATCCGTGACTCCTTGGCGCCCATGGTGCCCTCATTTCATGGCAATGGCAGAAATGCGCAGAGTGTGACCTGGCGCCTGATGCCTTGTATTCCGTTGTTGTTTGTTTTTTTCTCGGTATGGTGTTCCTATCAAGTCAAGCGGTAGTGTTTTGCGTTATCAACGAGTGACGCGTCTAAACGCCGACGCCTCCATACTTGATCACGTGAGTTTTGTCCAATCAGAACACAGGGGTTGTATTAGCGTCAGATTCGCGCAAGAAGCAGCACCGACGCCTTTGCGCCCAGAAGTGGCTGTCGTGCCGTCGACTTTCATTTCTGTGCTTGATATTTTATTTTTTAGATATTGGCGTGGTTGAAAGGAGCCGGTTTAACCAATTTGCACCGTGTTGCATCAGGGAAAAACACAATTCCTTTACGTTGCAAGGACATTGTGTACATGGGAATAAAATGGTTAATAATGCAATGACTTTCACAGACAAATAGCTTTTTCCTGGTGGTCAAATGAATGTCTTTTTTGGCATGGTGTACTGTGTGGAGGCGGCACATTCTTTGCTCTGGGGAGCCCTACACTATGTGCTATTGAGTGTTTTAAAACATGTCGAGTCATATAGTTTATTTTTATGTTTAAAAAATGCTTAAATATGTTACTTAGAAACTTTTTGCAAGTAAAACGATCTAAGATTTTTTTCGTAACATTTAGCATTATTCTATATACTATTTACTTTTTACTAAACTATTAGACCATAGCATTTATGTTGAATATATTTAATCTTTTCCGTTTTGTTATAATTCTAGTATAAGGTCTTGCAATTTTGTTATGTGCTTTTGTTATTTATATTAGTTTGGATGCTCCTTACTTTATTATTATTTGAGTTTTAGTAATTTTAATACTTCAGCTTCAACTTATTTCAGTTAGTTTCCGAAGTTTCACATTTTCGTTTGCAAGTTTTTATCCAATATAGGCCTATATTTTAATATATTTCAATTAACCAAAATGTATAGGTATCGGTCTTTAGTATCAGCAACAATCAATCTATCAAGCAACACTGGTTTGTTCTCTTTTTATTTTTCAGGAATGTATGATCTATACAAAATCAGTTCTGACAAGTCATTTATGAAAATTTACCCTTCTGTACACTTACGCATTTGGTGCCAACCTTTCATTAATCTTAATTCAGACTCTTATATTTTAGCGCCCTCCTATGGCATCTAGTGTCTGTGCAACACGAATGACGCTTAATATAAACTTGTCATAAAGCCGGAAGAGAGTGCTCTGCCATACATGTCACGCATGGAGAAGAGGTGGACTCAGTCAGTGGTATACATGCTTATGATCATAATGACGATTTGATTTAGGTGCTACTGCGCATATGAAGTCATTTAATAAGATTCGTGTTGTTTCAGAAGACAGACGACGGATTCTATAGACACGCGGCGGATGCAGAAGCAGAGGAGCACCTGTAATATGAGATTTCATGTCTTTTTCTATGTACCCAATGTAATTGGTGAGTTAGAGTAATTATTACGTGTCATCTCTTTATTTGTTTCAGCAGCAGAATTCGTTTTAAAGATTCAAAAATATTCGATCACTTCAACTACATTTATGACATAGCCTATATTTAATGCACTCTAATTATGGTATAACGCTATTTGTAATGCATAATGTTTGTTTTTATAGGTTATATCCGGATTCTTCTTGTTCTCATTGCCTGGATTCTGTATAGTGACCCAGGGAGTTTTGTACCCTTGTATGTGTTATCAATTATATTGGATGGTAGGTAATTACATGAAAGCTAGGGGAATTATAAATACATACACTATTAAAAATAATGGTTCTTTATAGCATAAAGTTCCATGAGGAAATGTTCAATATCCATTGAACCTTTCCATTGCACAACATGTGCTATTGTTAGTCAAAGTTTCTTCACAATAATAATAATGCAAAATACAAATAAAATGTAAAACTGTTCACTAAAAGGTTCTTTGAGGAATCCAAAACAGATCTTCTGTGGCATCGCTTGGAAAACCTCGTTTTGGAATCGGATTTTATTATACTATTATTACACTATAATATCAGCAAAGACAAAGGCTGTTTAACAAGGGCCAGAAACACTAGGGGGCCTCAGTAAACTTCCAAGAGGGCCACAAAATGACTTATACAATTACATAATATTTATAATGATATATGATGCAGTAAATAAAATGAATATAATTATGTTATTCTTTTAGTTTTTCATTTTTATATCCTTTTAGTTCTATATTACTCTTCTATGCTACATAAATAAAACTTTACTTCCTTAGGTCCATAATATATTCTGCAAAAATATGTAAGTGCAGAATGTAACATGCATCATATTTCTTACTCTGGAGGAAAACCAGGAGCTTCTTGTGCACTGCAAAACCTTTTACTTGTTCACTTATTAGTTCAAGAATGTTAGTAACCACATTTATTGATTTATTATTATTTAATCTTTGCGCCAGGGGTGGATGGCTGGGTGGCCCGTCGGCTGCAGCAGACCTCCAGGTTCGGAGCGTGGCTGGATGTGGTCATTGACAATGTAGGACGTGGCATGCTCTGGAACATGCTTTATGATGTATGTTCAGACAGCAGAGGTATGTATGTTTGTCCCAAACATATTTGTATTAGTTTGAATGACTTTGCTCTCTGTGCTTGTGAAGTGGGGCTGGCTGGTGTCTTCAGTGGAGTGGTGTGTATTTGTGTGCAACCACAATGCCAGAGGTGCCCAATGGAAGAACTCGTTCATGGAGAGTCCGGTTTGGGTGCAGGCAGTGATGGCAAAAGGTATGGCAACAACTTATTTGTTTCTTTTTAAACTGTAACAATGTTTGAAAGCACAGATGTATGTCTTTTCACATTGCACTTAACTCCATCATCATTTTAAACCCCGCTTTTAACCCAAGGTAGAGGAAATGTTTCACGGTTGTAAATTATAAACCCCATTTATCTTGGGTATATAATGACTCAATTTGAATTGTGAAAAGCCCTGATGGATGCTGTTATTCTTGTTGCAGGCTTCAAGACTCCTTTAGGCATTCTGACAATAGCAGGGCTCCATGTTTTACCCGTGTGGCTGTATGGCTACCAGTATGAGGTGCTGTCGCAGACTCTCTTTGCCCCAAACTGGCTACAGATTCTGGGGATTCTGGTGCTGGCAGCGGGACGCTTACTGGGCTTTGCAGTTGAGGTCAGGAGCATGTTTTCTAAGCATTACTAATGTGATTTTACTGTTACAATAAAGGCATTTATGTGTAAATACTACTGTCAATGTCATTTTGCAGATGTGGTGCATCGTAACCCATATGAGATTCTTATTGGATGAAGAGGAAGAAAAGAAGAACTAGGGATCTCTGAAGGCTCATTTGGGATGTAGTAAGGGTTTCAGATTGAAATTCGTATTTTATGAGGCTTTTGGTCTAATAAGAAGCTAAAAAAACACTATCTCTTTTACTGAACTTGTTGAATGTAACTTATGGAAAAGAAAAAACAGTTTACCAGGGAGTAATGTTACAGGGATCTATTTATATTTTCTTGAAAACCCTAGAAAAAGCTTCCTTTCCTCAACACTGCCTTTATGGACTCTGGTTATATATGGTAGAGTCCTTAAATGCATTTTTTAGAAAGGAGGCTTTTTGCACTGTAATAGTTACATTGTATTTTAGATTTTCTTGATCCAAAAATTGCACTTCATGTATTTATTGTATGTGACTTTATGGTTTCTGCAGTTCAAATAGTAATGTATGGCAGTAGTAATATCAAGGTCATGGGTCCGATTCTCAGGAAATGCATGAACTGATAAAATGTATAAAGCGTGCCTAGAAATGTAATGCAAGCATCTGGTAAATGCATAAATGTAAAAAATAATCAATAGCTGTGTGAATAAAAGGTATTCATTTAAAATATAATTCTTTTGTAAGATTATAAATGTCACTTTTGATCAATTTAATGCATACTTGCTGAATAAAAGTACACAGTACACAAAGTATACAGTAGTGTATAATTAATTACAGAATATTTCAAGGACAGATACAGTAATTTGGGAAAGTGAAAGTGAATAAGTGAGTAAATATCTTCCAGATGTACACATGCGGAGTACAGTCTTTTATTCTTTATTCAGTCACCAATCCACCCAAAAGAATGTTTTTTGTTGGATCCCGTCACATTCATTCATCTCATGGACTCAACATCGCCTATCACACTGACTTCAGGAACAGGTGGAGAATAATCATGTAAAGGCAAAAAATAAAAGCAACTTTAATACTTCAGAAGCAAGTTGTAGTCTATTAGACAGCTCTATATTGTTTTTTGTGTTAGAAGTAGTTACAGATTTTCACAATAGTGGATACAAATGAGTTTAATAATGATTTGGTGGTTACAGATGTACAATGTACAGCAGACTCTACAGAGGGTGAGTTACATAAAGCCAATGACTGAAGAGTATCCAAGCAGAGGCTCACTGTGGCACAGGTTACTGACATTCCAGGGTAACAGTCAGTATCAATGTTAAATAACACGTCTTTCTTCTTCTTTGTCATTGGATTTGATCAAAAACTCTTTTAGAGTGTCTCCAATGAATATAGACAATAAAAGAAAGTCATAAGGGATCACGTGCACTCATAGGTTGTTACGTCAACGATCGCCATCTTCAATCTGAAACAGCACTTTGGCTAAATCACTATCTACACGTGGCAGCATGTCTGAGGAATTCGTAAAGATAATTAGCATCTAAAAGTCCCCACTGTATCAGCTATCAACCCTTAATTACATTCTCCAACTCCGAGGGCAGATTTCGAAGAAATGCTGAAGTGACAGGATTGCTTTTATTGTCAGAGGATGCTATTTATTAATATCTGTGATCTGTTTAAAATTTCAGAGTCGCAGTTCATTCTTTTTTCATAGGACATTTATTAACTGCTCAGTGTAAAATTATTTTTTCTGTCACTATGGAGCTCACTGGGACAATAACCACTTGTAGCTATGCATCTACATCTATTTACATTTACTTAAACATGCAAAAATAGAGAACGTTTGACCCAGAAGCACCTTTGATTTTTGGGGAATTTATTCGGATGGAGAAGCAGTTTGGATTTGATCAACCATCTTTCTAACCATGAAATACCACTTGAGGTTGACAAATAAGCCCTTGAATCGACATTCAGAAGGAAGCAATCAGAGCTCGTTAATAAATTCATTCAGCATCCACCAGGCTTACTTGTTTCCCATGTGCATTACTTTCACATTTGATGTTCATATTCCTAAACTCATCATCTGATCCGAGAACTCCACTAATTCAGGCAATTTACAGCACATAGTCAATGGAAATGCACTTACAAAGTTTGCAAGATCACAGTTTATTTCTTACAATATTCCATCTCTCTAACCAAGGCAAATCCTGTCCTTACCTTGCTGCCTCAAATATGGTTTTAAAGGAATAGTCCAGCCAAAAATGAATATTCTATCATTTACTCAAGCGCACGTTTTCCAAACCTGTATGACTTTCGTTCTTTTGGGAAACATGAAAGAAGATACTTTGAAGAAGATATTTCCAGTTCCCATTGACGTCCATTTGAATTTTTGTCCATACAGGGGAAGTCAATGTAAATAAAAACTGTTTGGTTATCAACATTCTTCAAAACATCTTCTATTATGTCCCACATTAGAAAGAAATGTATACAGGTTTGTAAAGACATGAGGGTGAGCAAATGCAGACACAATTTTCATTTTAGGTGGACTTTTCTATTTAAGACCATCTCAATCTTTCACGATAAAGCCTCAAATATAACAATAAAGGGATTTCTAAGGAGTCAAACTGCGGAATACAGTCCCTCACATGTCCTATTCCATCTCTTGCTCTATTTATGGGGCTAAAGGTCTTTGAAAAGCTGCAGGTGGAGGTTTCATTCAAAGCAAGCTACTCAAAAAAGCAGATCGCAGCCAGCTGAGAGTCCTTTAAGACTAAGGCTGGGACTTCAGCTCAATCTGGGGTCCTGGTGCTGCCAGCTAGGAGCTAAAATGTGGCAAGACAATAAAAGCACATTCTACATGACTGGTCCACAGCAAGGCTTTGTTTCAGCAATGAGTTCTTTATGAAGTTGTGACAAAAGGATGCCAATTTAATCTGAACGGTCCTCATTCAAACTTGAAATGTTCTCAACTTGCTTGTGAGTCTGTGACACTTTTGGATATATATATTAGAGAGAGGAGCGGCAGTGAAATGAGTCAGAATGATTGGTTTTGAGTGGTTACAGGTGCGATCCGCAAATATTGCACTGTTACTACACAATTGTGCATGGATTCACACCCCTGTGCACTATACCGCAGGTTCCCCAGCAGGGGAGCCTCTTCACAATGACAGGTGCTGCGCTCAGCCCTTTTCTCTGTGTGACCAGTCAGCTGGCAGAGGGCCAGGGGTGTTAATCTATGCCACCTGGGGCCGAGCTCTGAAAGGAAAACAACAATGACCTGGGAAACCTGGTCTCGTAACCATCACCACTTCAGCTTATATCGTGTGTGTGCGTGAATAAGGCTCCGCTATGACAGAAAGCAAGCTTTGTGAATTCGTCCTCCCACTCTGTTTAGTTCATATTATGGCAATTATCTGTGGTTGCACATGTATTATTATGAACAGAAGTAATGGGCAGTTGGCTCATCCGTTTGCAACGTTACACCTATAAGTAGTAGCATACCTTGCATATAAATTATTGGCAGTTTAAAATAAGCTATGTCAGTACTAAGGGAATACAAAACCAGAAGAGAATGTAAAACAAGGAATCTAGAGCAATCGTAAACTCACTGGTCCGTAAATTCCACACGTGACATGAATTAATAATAAAAAAGAAGCAAAAATAAACATAATGGTCCATAATGTAACATGGCTGGTCTCATTTTCCAGAGAGCACACAGGTAATCCTCAAATGCAAACCTTTGTATTATATGAAGTCAAGCTCTAATCCTCGTGTTAATGGGGACACGGATGTCTACGGATGTTCCTTCACTCGGTAATATGAACGATGTCGAATCTTGTTCTGTGGAAGCTGCGGTGAGCATTTTCCTCCTCACACAGACAATGCGGTTATAAACAAAGTATTTCTGTAGTGTGGAGCGACTCTCCATCAAATACAAAATAAAATAAAAAAGGATGAAATAAAAGAGGGTGTGGAAGTTTTCCGTCTTTGTCGGACTGCACTGTTTTTTATTCAAATCCTCTTGAACTCAGAGAAATAGTCGGGTTCTTCAAAGGAGAGTGAATTAATTCGATGAATGGTTGCTTATCCATCATGAGTGTTAGCTTGGTCGCAAAGACGTCATGGTTTTCTCCCATTTTAAGGAAATGGTTTTGGGGAGTTGCTGGTACAAGTCCTAGAAGCTCAGGATAATAAATCACACTCTCCGCCTGTCTGGACTGCTTGTGAATAAATGAATGTGAGGGTGTGAAATGGGGGTGGGTGTGCACATCTAAGTTTCAGGTGGGCTTCCCAGCCGTTAGCCCAAGCAGGGACGCCCGGCGCGTGGCTCTGGGAAAGCAGGAAAGACTGCACCACTTGCTCTGTGGCCTGGGGGCTCGTGTTGACGTCCTCCAGAGCATCGGCTACCGCAAACTGCCTGTCCCTTAAACGGTTCCAGCTGGACAGAATATTGTGGTACTCAAAGACCTTCTCGTAGTTTCCTACTGAGTTGTACAGTTTTATCAGGCCTCTGTAGTCATATTCCAGTCCACTGTATCCCTCCCCGAACAGTTTCTTTCCTGAAGGAAACAACAGAGATGTGGTTATGTTTAGGTTAAGAATATGATTCTAAATGTGAAGATAAAGCACAAGCATTACTGCTCATATGTTTTGGGTCAGTAAAAATATTACTATTTACACAAAAATATTAAGCAGCACAACAATGACAATATTTAGAATTTTTTTCTTGAGCAGATCAAATCAGGGTATTAGAAAGATGTCTGAAGGATTTATATTAAATATATACATGAATGTATTTGTAGTTATATATATATATATATATATATATATATTAGAGGTGGGCATAGATTAATTTTTAATCTAGATTAATCTAGATTAATTTTGGAATTAATCTAGATTAAATGGCTCATTTGAATTCTGCCAAAGGCATTCAGAATATGTGTGCTAACCAAATAATGACTAAAAGTAAGTCTTTGAGAACGGGTTTCTCAAGCCAGGTGGCGCATTAGACCAGGGCTCATCTCCTGTTTCCAAAATGCATCACAAACTTTAATCTCTTCCCGTCCCAATCCCACGAAAAACTGGAGGAAAATCCTGCTCCACTCCCGGAAGAATGACTCCCATTCCCTCCCACTCCCGTGTTTTTTTTTTTTTGCCGATAACTGTCAATTACAGTAAAAATATAGTACAGATCACAGCGTGCCCACCTTATTAGTTGAATAAAACCCAAAATGTCGCTTTTTGTTATTATATTGAACTGAAAGCCATCTTATTATGCACAGTGTTGCACATCATGTAAATCATCCATGCTAACACACACGCCTTTCTATTTTTTTTTTTGACATTTCACTCTATAGATATATTTTTCTATGTACTGTATTTTTAGATATATTCGCGCTTCAAAGTTTCTCGCTCAAGTTCACATGAGACCTAAAGCGCATCCTGTTTGCTTAAAAGCGCAACGCTTCGTTGTTATTCTGAGTGCACACAACAAACGTAGAGTCTTTACAGATTCGAAAGATGTATTAGGCTACTTTTATCTGTATGACCAAAATGACGGAGATTTTAAGAGCAAGTGAGCGCACCGGAGCCTGTCTTGCAGCAAACGCGCTTCCACACAAACACTTCAATAGCGCATACTCTAGGTTAACATCATATTGAGCGGCCATGTAAAGTTGTTACATACATCTTTCAGATGAAAAGCCATATTTGAGGTTGATGAATGATAGGTGAGCGCTTGGATGTCCTGTCCGATTGTATTACCACACAGACCAGCCGTTAACAATCTGTCCATCACGGACTGCGAGCCTCTAGTTCAAGACCTCGCTCGCCCCCTACAGTGCAATTCGCCTAGGTATACATCCGCCGCTAAAATATCAGGGTGAAAGTCATCATAGCTTGCGTAGTATAGACCCAGCTCCCAACCCAACTTTGAGAATAGATTAACGGCGATATTTTTTATCGCCGATAAGAGTCTCACGTTAACGCAGCACGTTAACGCCGATAACGGCCCACCACTAATATATATATATATATATACACATAATGTAAACAAAAACTTTTATTTTGGATGCAATTAATCATTTGACAGCACTATTTAAAATATATACAGAAAACAGATTTTAGTTCTCAATATTACTGTTTTTACTGCATATTTTAACAAATAAATGCAGCCTTTGTGAGCATAAAATCAATTTTAACAATACTATAAATTACCCACACTTAGGAATGCAAGATTTTGAAACTGCCCAATAGAGATTCATAATTATTTTCTTAATAAATGGCAGATATTATAATTCACTATAATTTTATTTAAACAGACTAAAAATAACACACTAAACTAAAATGAATCCTTTTAACTTTTAAAAGTGAATTTAGGCATTACAACATACATGTTTTTTCACAGATTTGTTTTTAACTATAAACATTGTTTAAATTAAAAATTAATTAAAATCATTAATAAAAATTTAAAAACAATTAAATGTTGATTTAAAAAAAAAAAAGATTTAAGCATTAGATGTCAGCAAAGATAAATATCATGTGGAAATTAGCATTACAATTAAATATCCTATTTTGTCCTATATTCCTATATTAAGTTATATTAATAATTTACAAAAATAAAAGGTCAGTAACTGTTTGATGGTACCAATATCATGCACTCCCACCGAACATAACCCTCACCAATAGCGATGGAACGCAAGTACAGACGCTCTGCGTCATCGTACTGATTCATGTCGTAGTTGTAGAGCGAGGCCAAGTGTCCCACAGACAGAGCCACTTCATAGTCCTCCTGTCCTAACAGCTGCTCCTTGATCTGAATGGCCTTGATGTGCATCTCCTCTGCCTCCTGCATTACAAATCACACCATGGAAAGGTCAGTCAGCCCAAGAGCGGCCTCATAAGCACTCTATGTTGAGTTTAACTTACACAACAGAAAACAAAAACACACAGCTTGCACAATGATCCACTTGCAATGATTTACTTATTAATTATTCCTTATTTAAACCCATAGTATAAGCACCTTGAATTTGCGCATGGATTGGTAGAGGCGGCCCAGGTTCCCGTAGTGTTTTGCTGTCTGAACGTTGAACTCTCCAAAAGCTTTTTTGGCCAACTGCAGGGAGGAGAGGTGCAGATCATGAGCCTCCTGCAGGAGGCGTTCCTCGGTTTCTTTGTTATGGCAATCAATGGCGATCTCCTCCAGAATTAGGGCTTGAGATGGAAGATCAGAAACATAAATTGGCTTGACGAAACATGATTTTTAAACAAGTTTAAAAATCATAACCTAAACAAACTAAATGAGTGAAAAGAGAATCCTACTTTGAACCGTCAAGGGCCATCTTAATGTTGTCATTCCAGTAACGCAGCTGTAAGTGAGGAGAGTTATGAAAGATTTTTAAAGTGCGAGTCTCACCTTTCACCCTCTTGGACGAGGCCAGCAGCAGATGGTCTTCAGGGAGAATGTGAGTTATGATGTCTATGGCACGTTCTGCGTGGAATCTAAAAGCAAAATTCAAAGAATGAAATGGGTACATGTTATTCGATAAACACTTCCATGAAAAAAAAAGATTGCAGAACAGTTTTACAAGAACAACTTAATTGTGTTAAAGTTAAGGGCAACTACTGGTCATTTGTGTCATGACTTAACACTTAAGGGACAAATAAAATGGTATAAAAGTTCATATGGGATTAGTTGCAGCCAAAATACTGTTTTGTCTTGATATGAATAGAGGAATGTGGCAGCACCAATTCAATTATTCATATTTTCATGATGATCTAATAAGGATGTGTGTCTTCTTTCATAAAACAGCAATGCTCTTTTGCCTCTGACCTATTACGTATTGTTCAGTGTTGCCTAAAAAATTCTGTTTTTGCAGCGAGGAGTCCCACCGAAGATTACAGTTAAAAAATATATATATATATATATACAGTATATTATTTTGGTTACTTTTTTGTATTTTGGTTTATATTTTATAGCTTAATGCTGTTTATTAAAATGTAAATGTCATTACTTAAAAAGAAATACACTTTAATTGCTCATTGTCACACAAAAAAACAGTTAATAATGATACTGTTAATATCTGTCCGTTACTCAAAACAGTTCTAGCTTAATTTCAAAATGATCCAAGATGGCGCCGAGCCGTTTTACTTATTTTGCTGTTTTTCGTACTGAATGTCTACACTCTTATTGCCTACAACAGACACACACTTTTAGAAATCGGCTCCTCCGTCGCACATCAGAAACCGGACTATGAGTTCGTTAATGCCGGCGCTTTGTTTACAAACACAGAGCCCTTTGTCTGGGCCACACGACCGCGATGAAGGAAACGTAGCCGAAAAAGAGGGAAGAGAGCTGGTGTCCTCGTCAGACTGAGATGCAGCGCCTTTCAATGTCCTCTCCCAACCATTTTGCTGGCTAACGTTCAGTCTCTGGACAACAAACTGAACGAACTGCGGGCGTGCATCTCACACTAACAAGAAACAAGGGACTGCTGCATTATTTGCCTCACAGAAACCTGGATGTCTGCCATGGTTCCAGACTCAGGCATCGAGCTTACGGGTTCGCTGTTGCACCTTCATATATTATTGTGTGCATATACGTGTACATAATGTAGAATGTGTACATACCGTTATCAATACACTTTATACACCGTATGTCTAAAATAGTAAACTGTGTGTACTGAGTATATGTATGTGTATTTTGCACATTGTCATCGGTATAAGTCTGTATTGTCTACATGTAAATTATTTCTGCACTGTCTGGAGCAAGCTCTCAAGAATTTCACTCACCAAGGCACATGTGCTGTGGTGATGTGACAAAAGTGATTTGATTTGAAAACGGACATGAATGAAAGAAATGTGGCCAAATAAATGATTAAGATGCAAAATGCACAAAATGCATAGATTCTGTTCATTCAGTGAAGGATTCCTTCAGAATGACTCAAACGGAAAGCAACAGAGTTTTTTAATGACTCATGGACTGATGGACAGTCATCTGTCCATCAATCATCTGCAACTTATGTGCTCTTTATGATTTAGAGTGCAAGAATAGCAGTGCATCAAACACTTGCACTGTCCATTTACCCACCTGACAGAAGCAATTATGGTTCAAAATGATATAAAATAATAATTTCTCTGAACATGTAACTAAATCATACAGGACGGGATTGAGATACTTACAGTGCATTGTCGAATTTACCAGAGCTGTACTGATGGACATAGGACGAATACGCCAGGTCCTCATGCGCAGTTGCAACATGAATATTCTTCCCTCCAAACACTGACTGCCGAATATCTAGTGCAGTCTGAAGGCAAAACACATCAATAACAAGTAAATCACAAATAGTCTTTCAAGGAATGAGAAAACTTTATTTATACTTTTTCAATTCTTGGCTCACCTGGTAAATGGCCACTGATTGACAGATATTATCCACATTTAATAAATAAAATCCATAATCTAGTAGTGTATCCGAGTATTTTGGGTGCTTGTGCCCAAAATGTTCCCTGAAAACAAAATGTGGAAATACATTTCATTGCTGCCAAACAGAACAAAATTTCAACACCACCCATGCTTAAAAAGAAATACGCTTAATAATGCTTACCGTGCCAAGAAGACTGCATGTTTTATCAATTGTTCAGCTTTTCTAAACTCCCGCTTAACAACACATGCCTGCAAGAATCAATATTCATTATTTAATGAAAAGAAGTTCACATACATTTATAAAATATCTCAAAAATCTAACAATCACTGACCTTAGAGGCTTGTCTGAGAACATCAACTACTACTTTCACAGGTAAACCAACTGTGATCTCCCTCATAGCCTCTGTACACCACCTATAAGCCTAAAACACATTAGGAACACATTAAGCTGTAGAGCAGCCATTCTTCAGACTTCAGGGATATTTGCAACGGGACTTACCTCATCATAGTGGCTTTTGGCAAAGAGTAGGGCACACAGTTCTCCATACAGGGCAGCCTTATTAGCCTGATGGCCATGTTTGGCTAGTTTGTCCATGTAAGACTGGGCCAGTTTGAAAGTTTCTTCTCCCAGGTGATATTTGCAGTTTCCATTACGCACATGAAGTAACCTGGCATACAAAGTCCACAATAACACATTAGTATCACACAAGATACTAATAATAATTACTCCCTTTACTACTTTTTGCCCCCATTTTTCATGAGCTGAACTCAAAGATCTAAAACTTTTTCTAAGGACACAAAAGGCCTATTTATCTCAAATATTGTTCACAAATCTGTCTAAATCGGTGTTAGTGAACACCTCTTCTTTGCAGAGATAATACATCCACCTCACAGGTGTGGCATATCAAGATGCTGATTAGACAGCATTATTTTTGCACAGGTGTGCCTTAAGCTGGCCACAATAAAAGGACACTCTAAAATGTGCAGTTTTATCACAAAGCACAATGCCACAGATGTTGCAAGTTTTGAGGGTTGCAAGTAATGTAGTAAATTAAATGTTTATTTCTCTACCATAAGTCGTCTCCAAAGGCGTTTCAGAGAATTTGGCAGTACATCTAACCGGCCTCACAACCGCAGACCACGTGTAACCACACCAGCCCAGGACCTCCACATCCAGCATCTTCACCTCAAAGATCGTCTGAGACCAGACAATCGGTTTGCATAACCAAAGAATTTCTGCACAAACTATCAGAAACCGTCTCAGGGAAGCTCATCTGCATGCTCGTTGTCCTCATCGGGGTCTCGACCTGACTGCAGTTCGTCGTCGTAACCGACTTGAGTGGGCAAAAGCTCACATTCAATGGCGTCTGGCACTTTGGAGAGGTGTTCTCTTCACGGCTTTCACTTTACAGGGTAGATGGCAGACAGCGTGTATGACGTCATGTGGGTGAGCAGTTTGCTTATGTCAATGCTGTAGATCAAGTGGCCCATGGTGGTGGTGGGGTTATGGTATGGGCAGGTGTATGTTATGGACAACAAACACAGGTGCATTTTATTGACGCAATTTTGAATGCAAAGAGATACCGTGACGAGATCCTGAGGCCCATTGTTGTGCCATTCCTTCATGACCTTCACCTCATGTTGCAGCAAGATAATGCACGGCCCGTGTTGCAAGGATCTGTACACAATTCCTGAAAGCTGAAAACATCCCAGTTCTTGCATCGCCAGAATACTCACCGGACATGTCACCCATTGAGCATGTTTGGGATGCTCTGGATCGGCGTATACGACAGCTTGTTCCAGTTCCTGCCAATATCCAGCAACTTCACACAGCCATTGAAGAGGAGTGGACCAACATTCCACAATCAACAACCTGATCAACTCTATGCAAAGGAGATGTGTTGCACTGCGTGAGGCAAATGGTGGTCACACCAGATACTTACTGGTTTTCTGACCCCCTGGACCCCCCAATACAGTAAAACTGCACATTTTAGAGTGGCCTTTAATTGTGGCAGCCTAAGGCACACCTGTGCAATAATCATGCTGTCTAATCAGCATCTTGATATGCCACACCTGTGAGGTGGATGGATTATCTCGGCAAAGAAGAAGTGTTCACTAACACTGATATATACAGATTTGTGAACAATATCTGAGAGAAATAGGCCTTTTGTGTACATAGAAAAAGTCTTAGATCTTTGAGTTCAGCTAATGAAAAATGGGGGCAAAAACAAAAGTGTTGCGTTTATAATTTGGTTCAGTGTAGAAGAGACTCGAGTTGACCATTCACTCACCTCACACAACACTCCACTGCACGATACCAGTGAAGAACCTCATCGTGTAATGTGCACAGCTGGAGACAAGACAGGAAGACTTTCTCTGCATCTCCATACCAGCCGGCATCTGATAAAAAGCCACCTGATATCCAAGCAAAGTGTTATTGCAACAGCTTGTTATTACAAGCTGAAAAGCAGAAAAGTGAGCCACGGCAGCCATACCTAAAACAAACCCAAACTGTATAGCTTTCTCTTTCACATGCGCATCTGACTCTGCGATGTATGAACATCGGCGGCTGAAAGAGTTGGCCAGGACTGAAGCGACCTTTACACCGTGGTCCATCAGAGCCTGGAAGCAGTGGTGTAGGAGGTGCCTGTGAGAGAAAATAAGTACTCAAGTCTTTCATCAAAGTATCAACAGAGCCTTATATAAATATATATATATATATATAAGTTGCTTTTTTAGGGTGATGGTATAGGGAGGTTTCTTTAACTTTATCCAATGTCAAATACTATATCATTTATATATTACTACTGGTGGATCAATACAGTTTTTTTTTATCAAAGCTAATATCTAGAAAGCAGGATGGCTGATATAATGCACATATGCTATACACTTTGCATATAATACACTACTGTTCAAACATTTGTAGTCAGTAAGATTTTATTTCAAGCAATTCATTTTCATTTAACAAGGATGCACTAAATTGATCATAATTGAAAGTCAAGTCTTTTACAATGTTTTAAATCCATTTCGAATAAACGCTGTTCTTTTTAACTATCTATTCGTTAAAGAATCCTGACAAAAATGTATAACAGTTTCCACAAAATCATTAGGCAGCAAAATGTTTTCAACTTTGATCATCATAAGAAATGTTTTGTGAGCAGCAAATCAGCATATTAGAATGATTTCGTGACACTGGACTGAAGAAAATTCATCTTCAAAATAGAAAACAGTTATGTTTTTATTTTAATATTTTACTATATTACTTATCACTGTATCTTTGATGCAATAAATGCAGACTTGGTGAGCATTAGAACCTTGTTTCACAAAACTGTACAGTACATTAATATTTAACATTTTTTAAAAGGAGTACAAATTAGTTTCTGAATCCTGACAAAGTCTATCACCACATAAATTACTCTACAACCGAGTCTTGTGAAGATGCCAATAAAAGCCTGCACCATACATCATGTGAGATTTGAATCATCAGCCCAAAATACACACACACACACACACTCAATCTCTTTCACCGTGGCCATTAACACATCATTAAGATATGGATTTAAGCTATATTACCTTAAAGGGATCCCCGGGTATTAAGACATGTATAGCTTAATATAACGTAAAATTATGTCTCTTATTTAAATATGTATTAGAAAAATATAAAAAAATCGACATCATTTTTGGACTATGGGGGTTGCCATTATTTTATGTGCATGAGGTATCATATGATATGATACCTCATTGTGTGGCTTTTGTTTGTAACTTTCAGTCGAAGGGCAAGAAGAGAAGCAATGTAAGACTTTCCTAGCGATAAGAAGAGGAGAAAAGAATGGGAAGATGCCTGTGGATGAATAAAACTACCTAAAGACCCGCTTCTTTTTCTCCCACTTTAGCCCTGATGCCTTTGGGTCTTTTAGTGGACCACAGCTACTGAAAGAGCTTACAAACGGCTGAGACAAGAAACGTTAGATGCCATCTGTTAGGATGAAAACACCGCGGCCGCTAGAGGAGTTTCTCAGCACGGATCTTACTTGATATCAGAGCCGTTTAGACTCCTTGTGGGGGAAAAAATCTATTGTGCAGCGTTTGGTTTAAACCTGTACTTATATCGATCGCCACCTGTAAGCTCTTTCGGTAGCTGTGGTCATCATATCAGTATTTTATTTTCCTAGTTGTCTATTCCGAGTTGTATCGTGGTAAAAATAACAACAGGTAACGCTATAGCTCACCAAGTGCAACCATTTTACGTCATCAGATCAATGGCACCCCCCCATAGTCCAAATTATGTATAAAACTATGTGATTTCTTGAAATAACAAACATTCATGTGTATTCTACTACATATTTCGGTAAGATACATCAATTACGTTATATTAAGCCATGCAAGTCTCAATACCCAGGGATCCCTTTAAAAGTCAGAGTAACAGTGGAGTCAAATACCTTTTGTCAGAGGCCCTGAGGACTTTAGCGAAGACCTCCAGCTCACAGAACTCCCCTCCCAGCTGGCAGAGCCGGCCTTGCTGGTAAAGCTGGAACACATGAAGAAATGTGAGATTGCTGACACTATTGTACATGTGACACAAAGACAACTGAAGCCTTCCCTTGGGGATGCCAAGAGCCAGAAAACCAAGAAAAGTAGCCTTTATGAAAACAGAATGTACAATCAGGAAGAGTTTTGTGCAAGACCAATATGCGTGCCAATAACATTTTGTTTGTGATCTGGCACATCTGGTATCCGACACCAAATGGCCTGACTGTACAAAGCTGTGAAAAACAATGCAACGATTAAATGGTAAATTTATCTTCACAACAGAGGAATTTAACCCTTACTATTGTATTTGAAGCTTTTTGACTCCTAGGCCCCAAACTGTCCATAACAACATTCAAAATTATCCATTACTTTTCTAGTATTTCTCTAAGGATAAAAAAACATTTGACCACTTACAATTTCTACCTGGGAAAATATTTTAGAACTGGGCATAACTACAAAAGGTATATTAATAAAAAAGTATAATATAAAGTATATCACATAATTTTTTTTTTTAATGTACATGATTTTTTCACATGTAGAAATATTACTTTCAAATTAAGCCTATCTCATTTATCCAGTATTTTCAAGACAGTTACTGGTTCTTCATTCATAAATAAATAAACAAACAAAAGGTGTTTTGAGGGTGTGAAATAAGGAAACAACTTGTGATTTTAGTTATTTTAATGCTTGTTTGGTCTTACTCAAAATATGTTAAGCCATCTTTACACTCCCTCAAAATTCCCCTTGGTTGAGAATCACTTATTCTAAGTAGAAAATATGTGCTATATATAATTTTTAGAAATAGCTGTTAGACAAGATAAGACCTCTAAATTCTCCAAACTACCAAAAGAAAGAACGATTACGACAATTAACATTCTTCTCTAGTATTGTGGGTTTCGGTTAAACTTAATTTAAGTCATGTCATTTCAACACTGACGAGCTACATTAATAAACGCAGCCCTCTCTTAGGTAGTACAGACATGAAGAATATTTACACAATTTGTATCATTCCTCAATCATTAGTAATTTGTGGACAACAAAGTCTGACAGCCTTTGTACAAAAAAAACAGTACAAGTGGGATTGGTCTAATCACGTATTTCCTAACCTCAATATCCAAAGAGGCAAATCAAATAAAGATAGCTAAACAGGTTGCACTAAGTGGCCTCAAAACATGAACAATGTATTATTTTATAGAGTTTTTAACATATTTCACATAAATATTATTGAGATAAAATAAGTAATTTGGTGGTTTCATGCAGTAGTATGTATGTATGCAGTAGCACTTAACAATAGTTGACATTAATAAAACCAGTAGCTAACATTAACCAACAATACTATTTATTATTCGTTGTTAATGTTAGTTAATAAAAAAAAATGTCATATTAGCTCACGGTGCATTAAATATATAGTATTAAAATATCAAACTAGATTTTAATAATGTAATAGGCTAAATGTTGAAATTATCATTAAATACAATTGATATATGTCTCAGAAGTATTTTAATTGTTAGTTCAAGTTAGCAAAAGTGACCTTAGTAAGTGTTACCATGACTCTATTATTGTGTCTAATAAGTGTCTACTGTATACTGTACAGTGTATATTAATACTTTTCACAGTGGTTGTTGACAAACCATTAAAACCACATACAGATGTCAGTTGTCTTATCTTATGAAGTCGTTAGAAACACGGTTATGGTTTAAATACTCGCATAACATTATAATAAACATATTACACTGTGCTCGTACCCATAAATAAGGTTAACGGGGTAAAAAGTGAGATGTCACTGTGTTATAATATAGTTAGTTAACTAGTCTTGATCCAGAGAGCTGTTCGTTATCCCATACAGCAGTAACGTTAGATAAGCTACATGCTAAGATAACTGGAACACAGTGCCCACTTCAACCAGCCTTCCCAAGCTGCCACACAGAAAACGAGTGGACTCTTAAAACAGAAAACCTGAACGGTTACATCGACGGGTAAGTTAGCTCGAGTCTATCCTAAACAGCGCTCCACTGAAAGGTCGCTTCAGTTTTTGTTAGCCGAGCCGCTAGTAAAAAGTGTCAGATGCTTTTGACGTTTGCTCCGCACTGAACCCATTGGCTTTCCTTCTTACCTTGTAGTACACATCAAACTGTATATTTTCAGGCAGAGAGCGGATGTCCCGTCGCGATCGGCCGTAGTTGTCGACCACGGCTGAGATAGCGGTGTTGTACAGGGTCTCAGGGATCCATTCTAGCTCCACCGCAGCCATATTGTTTTCTTTCACTAAATCCAACCACAGCCCCCCCTCTTCCACTCCTACTTTCACCTCCTTTGCTACCTGATCGAGGTGAAACTCTTTACTCTGATGCTCCTCATACACCCCCGCAGCTAGAAGCGCTTTTTGAGATCGAAACGGACTGTTATGATAGAGAACACAACCCTAAGGTTATGCTCTCATGTTTAAAGCTCATCCCCGATCGAGATGCCCCGCCCACTCTATGACACGTTGGTCGATGACGTAGAGCTAGAGCTCAGCTCGCACTCAGTGAACGCGCATTTGACTGTAGTTCAATGTTGCCAAATCCGTGCCTTTCCCCCGGAATAGCGCTACTTTAAGACTGTTGCCGTGGGTTGTTTTTCATGTCCAAGGGTTAATAACGCCATTTTTAGCCCATCCAATGCAAATTTTACCAGGGGTAAATGGGCTAGTTTTGAGTATCAATTGGGCGAGTTTTTTGTGAAATCTGGCAACCTTGAGCCACTGGGAGGAAATCACTCATAATAAAATTTTGTGACAATCACTGATATATAATAGATATATATCAGTGGGCACAAATTAGTATGTGGCAGTTAGTCTACGTCTATTGATCATCTTTATATACATATAAAATATATTTATTTAATGGGAAAATGGATTAAAATGATTGATAAATCATGCTCTACATTGGTTGAAACATCAAAAAAAGGTCAAATTAAAATACATACACTATTTAACATTCAGCAATCAAAATGGCACACATATTTAAAATAATAAAATATTGTACTCGTTTACCTGCTCATCATGTGACTAATAACCGATATCAGAAAACAGTGTACATTGATTAAATGTGTTCAATCCTTGAAATATTTACTAAAATCTCAGGGGATCTTAAACAATAGGCTACTTCAAGAAAATATTTTAGGTAAAAGGGATTCGGCTAAAAATGTTTTTAAAACCCCTTCACCCAAAATACAAAACATACTTAGTCGCTTTCTCTACTATTTAACTAGTATACAAAAAGCAACCCAACAAAAATATTTTTCTCATAAATTGTAGGCTTTCTTGTTTAAAAGCCTACGTCTTTCTGCAGTTTAGAGAACATATTAACTCAATAGAAATGGCAAAATAGTATTATTTTGTATTGATAAAATATTTCAGAATACAACAGAGATGCAAAGAGATGTTCCTTCCCCTGTGAGAGACTTGAAGTTTGCTCGTGGGCATCACCTAATGGCTACAATTAGTCAAATCCAGTTTGCAGCAGCATCAGAGAATTCTTGAAAATCTCAGTTCTTGTTGTATGTAACACCTTTGTAGGAAAGAAATGAGCATTTTAGCCCATAGTGAAATTAAAAGAATGGATGCCATTATTCTGAATGTTATTTCTCTGACTAGATCTCAAACTGTTCCTTTGTGCCACTGATATTATCATGCATCCTGTCTAATATCTCATTAGTATAATTGTAACCCTTATTTCCCATTATTTTTAATGAAGTACTTAAAAACAATTGTTTACATTTTACAATATGAAAAGTTAAAATGGTTAAACAGCTAAGCAAAAATCACAAACTACCCCATCCACCTGAATAATTGTATTAGATCATAATGCACTGTGAATATAATATACAAAATTACATGATTATGATTAATAACATAATAAGATCAAAAGCAATTACAAGAACAAAACAAAAAATAATTTGGTTGATTTGTGAGCATTTTAAATGTCGATGATCACTTTAAATTGCAAACTTATTTTTCAAATGTGTCACTATATTTGTCAGGTCATTTTATAAAGAAAAAATTCCTCAAGTGTTGTCAAACTTGTAAACCACACATATACAATATTTGTGTTAATATATGTGCTGTATATGATGGTATTTAGAAACGAAACAAAAAAAGCTGGCAAAAGATGGTGATCTAATTAAGAAGACCATGACCCCAAGATCTCATCCAAGTTTAAGCCCACAAGACCGGTACCTGTGTTATTTTAGTATTATTTATTTTATTAAATGTTGTATGTTGTAACTTGTTTTTTTTTGTCTTTTTTCAGTTTTTATTTACATTTTATTTTAATTGTTGTATAATTTTGTTATGTGCTTTTGTCATTTTATTTAGTTTACTAATATTGCTATTTCGTTTTCATTAATTTTTATATAGTTATAGCTATTTAGTGTTAGTTAGTAATTTCAGTGCTTCAAATAAAACATATTTTAATGATATTGTAAAGAAGCTTTTATTTAATTTTTTATTTTGTTTTAATAATTGTGTAATTGTATTTTGTGCTTTTGTCTTTTTGTAGGTGTTTTTTATTACTATTTAGGTTTCATCTATTTTTCTTTTTATTTCAGTAGCAGTTTTAATTTAGTTTTAGCTTTTTTATTTATTACCAATTTACTACCAAAAATGCTTCATCTTAAAATTAATTTAATTTGTTTACAAGTCAACAGTTCTACTTTTCATTTAGTTTAAGTTTTTGGTCTAACATTTATATTTAATTTCATATTTATTTAAATTAACCACAGCAGTTTTAGTTAATAATAATAATTTAAACCCATGACCCATAACTATCTAATCGAGACCCTTTTATACATCCCTAGATCTATTTTGAGATGATTTTACAGCTGATAATCACCAAAAGCAAAACGAGACAATGGGTTGCTATTATTCTATTATTATCCCAATCAATTCCTATGGCATTGACTTCTGCAGCTGTAGTTCTTAACGCAGACAGCAGGTGTCGCCGTTTCTTCTCATTAAACAATAAGCAGCATGAGGCCAACCTACCGCCTTTATCATTATATATTTACAACAGTGCTCGCCTGCTCGTGTTCAGCTGCGCCCATCTAGAGGATAGAGCGAACAGAAACGATACCGTTCCCAGCCAAAAACTGGATATCGCACAACGGTGAGTGAAACCGTCTTTTATGTATATATAGCTTTATGTTTACATTCCGTAAACGGGATAATATCCAGTTATTTCCAGGAGGTAAAATCTCATGTCAGGGATGCGAGCCTGGGATCAACAGCAGTCCGCTGCTGGATATAGAGGCGAAGAAAGGACCCTTATCAGCCACTTACTCATGCTAACTGACCTGCTAACTGTAGCAGGAGGATTGTTAACTTACATTCACTGTTAATTAGCGACCTTACGGGTTTATATGTTCGGTAGTTTCTCGCTAAAATCTGTATACTCTGGTGGTCTGTGTTTAACAGTCTCAGTCCGTGTCCAGCTAATTTAAAGGCTTAGCGGCTGATCTTGAGCGTTAGCGTTTGGCTTTCCTGCCGCAGATGATTGACGAGTCTCTCGCATCTCCGGTTGACTGACCGGGCGAATTTATATACGGAGGGTTCTTGTCCTAACGTGCTTCTCTTCAAAGTGACTTTCGCCTGGCTTTTATCTGTCCGGCCTTTAATGCGTCAATGATACACTGTAAGCAAACCGCAGGCTTCTACATTGTAACATAATTCTTCATTATTGTAACGAGTCGCCCTCATTTTCCTTTCATGTCAACAGTCAAGTGCAAGTCCATCTGTTTATAAACAACAGTATTACAATTAACCATTCAATTCAATCTTACAGAAATTGACAATGGTAACAACAGTCTACATCTATCCATGGGGTCAATACGATTTTTTTAAATTAACAATTTTACTTAGTTTATATTACAGAAATGTTGTATTTTAAATAAATAATGTTGAATTTTACCATAGTACTATTTTTAAATAGAAGACTATCTTTTTAAAGCTAGTTCAAACATGCTGAGCATGTTTAAAACCCCATGTCAGGGGACACAAATGAAGCTAATAATCTGTAAGAGACTGATCTTGATGAAAATGAGAATAACTAATGCACTGAGCGTTGGTAGCATTGTTATCATAATTCATGTTGATGCCGTAATTGTTTATAAAAGTTAGGGTTCACTAGTATTTTTTGCATGTGTTTTTTTAACCTTGAACTCAAATCATGAATAGTACTAGAACTAGTAGAGTAGGTATTGGGTAATATCACGTTGCATTAAGCGTGCATTGCATAAAGCGTGCATTGCATAAAGCCTTTTATGGGGAAGAATTGCCTGAATTGCCTTCCTGTATTATGGGGAAGAATTTGGCCCCTTCTTAATGGAACTTGTTTGGATGATGAAGTCTCCCGCTGGTGGGAAAATAGGAATTTTAGATCCCCGCGGCTTACATAGCAACTCCCTAATGCCTTAAACCCTGTTTGTTTCACATCCTTATAGTGAAATAATAATAATTATTATTATTCTAAAATCAGTTAATTTTTCTGTTTTGGTTGCATTTCCTAAAAGCATCGTTAGCTAACTATGGTTGCAAGTTCTATTGAGCTCAAATGGAAATGACCGAACTTGTGACCATAAGTTGCTTAAATTGCAAAACACACCTGGTAAGTACTGTCATGCCAAATTATGATACAGAAGATGGTTTCTTGTGTGAAGGCCAGTCATTGATTTCTACATAATTTGGCTTTATTTTTTCACAAAATTATTACATATTGTTAGGCATTTGTAGCTCTGTAGGAAATTATGACTTGACTGGCGTTTAAAAGAGTCTAATTGTGCAGAGAAACATGAAAAATTATACAATTATTGATGTTATGTTATTTTTCTCTTTCCAGGGAGCCATAATTAATCCATTCTGGATGTACAGAAGCCACTCCGTCTCTGTATGGAAAAATCGCTTGCTTGTGAAAACATTGGTGCTGTAGTGGAACGTAGACTAATTTTGGGGACAGTATGTTCAACTTGAAGAAAAAAGACAAGGAGAAGGATGGCGTCAGGAAGGAGAAGAAAGACCAGAGAGACCGGAGGGAACGGATGTCAGCAGCTGAGCTCCGAAGCCTGGATGAGATGAGCATGAGACGGGGGTTTTTCAACCTCAACCGGAGCTCCAAACGGGACTCCAAGAACAAGTTGGAGATCTCGAACCCGATACCTATTAAAGTCGCCAGCAGCACTGAGCTCCACCTGACCGACATTGAGTCGGACGGCCTCAGTAACCGCAGCAGCATGGTCCTGGATGCAGATCAGCTTAGTGCGGCCAGTTCCAGTGACGATCTGAAGGGCGATTACAGGCCAAGATGGCCACCGGAGCTCTGTCAAGGAGCGGGCGGCCAGGTTCGGCTCCCTTGCCATGCAGAACTCGCAAATGGGTTCCATCATGAAGCGCTTCTCCTTTTCTCAGAGGAATAAAGAAGAAAGTCCATCCGAAGGTTCCACACCTTCTGGGCAGAACTCGGCTGCCCCATCTCCACAGGTAGAAACCAAGATCTTTGACCCCCAACGTAAGCCAAGTCTTCAACATCATCAGCAACAGCCTTCTACTGGAAAAAAGGTGCAGATTCCTGAGATTGTGGATAAGATGTTTCCAGCAGACCTCTGCTTGCCTGCTGTCGTGCCACCGCAGACACCTGAAGTTCGGGAGCTGGTTCTTCAGAGGCGGAACACTGGGGATTTTGGGTTCTCCTTGCGGCGCACCACAATGTTGGACCGTGGCACTGATGGAGGGGTATATCGCCGAGTGGTCCACTTTGCAGAACCAGGTGCTGGTACCAAGGACCTGGCTCTTGGTTTGGTTCCTGGAGACCGGCTGGTGGAGATAAACGGGCGAAATGTGGAGAACAAGAACAGGGATGAGATCGTGGAGATGATTCGGCAATCAGGCGACACAGTTCGGCTGAAAGTTCAGCCCATCCTAGAGCTAAGTGAGCTTAGCCGATGCTGGCTGAGGAACACCAAGGGCTGAGGCGGGAAGCATTTGACGTAAGTCCACACTTTCGCTCTCTTTTCTCGTTCATGATCACAGTCTTTCCAGGCAACTCTCCACAAGCCTGCCCAGCTCTTACACATGTGGAGCCAACTGGCTCTTCTGGAGAGTACAAGCACATAATTTAAGATGAACATGTTCTTGTGCAACAGGAAGCGGATTCCTTTCCAGGATGAACATCTGTCACGATGTGTCTAACAGAATCTTTTCTTCCTCCAGCTTTCCACTAGTGATGACTTTGATGACAGGCTTTGAAACCGTTTTATTTGTGTTTTTCTTTGCAGTTTGTTGTGTAATAGTTGGACACAGTGAGACACAATTTTCCCCATGGAAATTTCACATGCAACAGCACACAGTTCAAGATTTAATATTGGTATATAACTATAAATTTCACTTGCTTTTAACACTGGTCAGGCGCACCTACTTGTAAAAAAAAAAGTGTGTGATTAATGGGCGGCAAAGCTCTTTAGTTTTTCCTTGACAGAGGGAAACCATTGAAACTTATCTGTCGTGTTATGCGCTGCTTCCTTGTTGGATTCCAGATAAGAACGGCACTTTGCCGTAAATGTTTTATTTTCTCTAGGATGGGTGGAGGTTGTGTCTTTATTAGCTAGCATGTGTGCCACTACTTACTTGGCTGGATCCAATCTGGCCTGCTGTTGTGCCAAGTTGCACATGCTGATGCTGAGATGACTCGCAAAGCTTCCTCCTACAGTAACCACTGAGAGCATTATGTAAGACTCTTTGATAACTATAACTCATTGGATTCCTAGCATTTAGCAGTGTTGTTTGTTTGCTTGGAAAACAGTACATTCAATTGACATACTCTTTTGCTGAGTAACATGCAGTTAGGAGACCTCGATAATTTGTTAAAAGGTATTCTCTAGCTGTCTGTGAAACATGAGAGCGCACAACAGAGAGGTGTGACACACAAGTGAGCTTTGAAACTGTGAATCAGAGTGCATCTGAAATTCTGAATCATTCAATGTGTTTGTGTGGGGTAAAAAGGTGTTGGCTGATTAATAATTATTCCCTTCATTTTCTGTTTGCTGACAATTATGAATTTAAATGGTCCCTTTGCTGCTCCTGTATTTTTCTTCAGGGGGTTCACGAGAACATTGCTGTCAGTTGACAAGATTGTGATAGAAATACTATGACTAATTAAACTGACAAATACATGTAAATATTAAATAACATTTAGTTTATAGCTTATTTAATAAATTAACATGAAAATATTAAATACATTTAAATCAACTGATTGGTGGGCGGCCGTTATTTTTTTTTGGCGGTCAATGCCAATATTTCAGAGAGCAGGATGGTCGCCAATATAAAGTTGATATATTTCTTAGCGCCGTCCAAATAAAAGTCCCGCCTCAAACACATCAGCCAAACAGAAAAGTTTATCGGCCAGTGGCGATATTTGAAAAATGCCAAATATCGGCTGAAATATCGGTCGACCATTAAAACGAATTATTAAATAATTAAATTACAAAATTGTTTAATTACATTGCTTAAATGCAAAATTCATCTTTATTTATAGGTTTATGAGGGTACGTAATAATATAATAATAATGATCTTGGTGATATTAGTCATTTTCTGACATGAAACTCATTAAACTAATTTTAGAGTAAACAGATCTGCTATTTACACATGTAACGGCTTTCCTTTTATCCGTATTGCCGCAATTCTGTTGTCAACACAAAATGCTGTTAACACTGTGTGAAGTTTTGTTTTTGCGTCTGTCCAATTTGGCAACATTTCTTTCTACACTGCATATAATCAGTATTTAATGTACAATTAAACTGAGTAATTGCGTCAGATCCTTCAGAAAGTCTTTGACAGCAGACTTATGTCAGAGCGCTTTAACACATACATGATCAAACGGCTATTCTTTACAGCTTACGAATTACAATTCAATTAAGTCACCTCTAAATCGAACACATCTGTTGTATTTACAGAAACATTTGCATTTGTCAGTGGTTTGGTTGAGAAAAATGATGAATCCCAGGCTTTGACAGTTACTTTTGTAAAATGTTGGCCACATGATCATTTGGGTTGAGGAATAAAGAGTGTTAAAAGGGGTCCTAAGTGTTTTTGTACCTGTTGAAACAGATCCTGGACTTTTTGTAGTCAGTCATGGCCTAGAGCAGGTGAAGAGCAGCTGTACTTCTGCAGGCTGAACTGACTTACAAGTGCCTGACACATTTATCATCATCTTCATCATTACTGCATTTACATGATAGCCTACAGTAAGGATGGACCTGCTTCTCAGGTTCAGCATTTGTGTCTGTGATAAATCTTAACTCAAGCATTAACGTCTAGGTAATGGTACTATTCTGCTGTAATAGGCTTAGAAAAATAAAGTGATCATCAGGCCTGTCTGTTTATGGAACCACATGTTTGTGAAGGGCTTCCTAATGGTTTTTCCTATGGAATAGTCTTAACTCTTATTGATAGGCCAGATTTGTGGCAGCACTTCCAGGAAACTCGAGATTTGTTTAGCTTAGTTTTGAGTGATTCTTGCCCATTTGGTAACAGATCGTCTCGTAACAATTAGAACCAACCGATTCATCATGTGCTTCTGCAAAGTGGTTGCTGGCGAGCACCTCCATCTCACACCAGAGTGGGTCTGCTGTGCTATTTTGGGTTTTACCAACAAACAAGAGGGACTTGCTTTGCTGCATAGTTCTTAGTTAGCCTCCCCGCTGTAGTCATTATGATTCATTACATGGCCTCAGGTCAGTGGGAGTATTCTGTCTCGCCCCACTGTCTATCGCTCGCTCTCTTCTTTTGGCAAGCTGTGCTACAGGCATTGTCTGAACATCTAATATGTCCTCTGAGAGCATTCATTTTGAGCTGCTTTTGTTGTGGAGCTGTTTTAAAATAAGTATTGGCGGGATGTTCTCTAGTATGTGGAAGTGACAACACTGATTGTTTATTAAAACGCATTGTGTTGGTGATAGACATATATTGGTCAATCAGATTTTTCAGGTGATATTTGGCTATTTTAACCATGTTCACTTGGAAGAAAGTGTTCTTCTCCCTCCACTGAAAGTCCATTACACCAAAACTTTGAAGTTCATAGAGAGATTGTAAAAGGAAATCCAAATGAATGAAGAATTATAATCTTTTGAAGAGACACAATCTCTATAGACCTTTGGAATGGGCTTTTAATAGAAGGATCGCAATCTCTTAGGTTTCATTAAAAATTCTCAATTAACTGTTAAATATCTTTAAAATAACAAGGCTCCTTTTCATTTCAGAAAGTTTGATATTAAGTTCATATCAGCCTAGTTTGTCAGACGGCCATTGTAGGGCTCTATGAAATATGTTTCATTTTCCCAAATGCCATCTTTTCCATGTATATGCTTTTAATGGACAGGACAGTAGAGAGATCAGAGGAAAGCATTGGTAAGAGAGAGGAGAGTGGAATCAGCAAAGGACCTCGAGACGGGAATCTAACTTGGGTCGCTGTGAGCACAACTGCGCTATATGTTGGCGCACTAACCACGAGGCTATCGGCGCCGACCGGCCTTTACGTTTTTAAGTTAACTTTTTTTGTTGTTGTTTTTAAGGATTCATCCAAAATGTGGCATTCTGTGAATTTGGAATGGAATATTTGACAAACCGGAAGTGAAGAGCTGGACCTTTGTTCTGGTGTGGTGTGCCTCGGGTAGTCATGTTTTGTAGCACGTGTCTGTGGAGGATCTGTGTTTGTCTGTGTGATGTCTGGAGTGCCGCACTGATTTGTGGGCCTCACTGAGCAGTGGGAGCCATTCTCAGTCCTATTGTCTCAGAAAACAAATAGCAACAGCTTTATCATTAATCCAAATAAAGACGAGCCGAAAAGATCATGTCCCATTGCAAACAAAAGCCAAGCGGATGGAGTTCACGGCGGTCTCATCCAACAGACACAGCTGGGCTCTGCTGCTTCATTGAGAACTTCTTTATTGACCTTTTACTTTCTACATCTTCATGGCTCAGTGTTACTGTTTTTGAGTCAAAAGTCCAAAGGGCTGTTCTTTATTTTTGCTTGGTAATTTGATTACTAATAATACACACACTATTTTGATTGTTGGAAATATTTTCAATGTTCTTTTGTAATTGAGTTTGGGGAAGAATGCAACTAGGAACTTCCCCTTCATTGCAGGAATGTCTTTGGAGTGGCTGAAGAATGGTATGTTATTCCCACTGTTCCCTATTCCTTAGAAGAAACAGCGAACATACAGGAAGTCCTCTATTCTTCTAGGCATTGACCAGTATAGCCAGGATGTCCTGAGATGGGTGTGAGGAAGCCAGAATAGGGACAGCACAGACCCTGCTGAAGTAAACAGGTAAAAACGGTCTATTTTCAGCTCTCAGTCTAGTCAGATGGTCTCTGTCAAGACAGAGCTAGGCCTGGAAGCACTTTTTTTTCCTGGATATTGAAGGCCAACACTTAGGATGTGTCTTAGTCAGCTCCGTAGTTGAGTAGTCAGTGCACTTCCTAAGGCGTCTGACATTTTTTTGGGCTGTCCCACTGTAAGCAACACATCTAGGGAGTGAAATGAGACCACAGTCTATTTAGGTATTTATTAGGTTAGTTTCATTAATACTAGAATCATTTGAATGAATTTGACATCATTTGTAGCATAATATTGATTAAAAAGAATGAAATCAATTAATAATACTTATAAAAAATATTGTTTCCCTCTTTTTATTAAACAAAGTGAGAATCTGAGTTACAGTGAGAAACTTAATGAAAGTGATTTAATATTGAATTTCAATATTATTGTACCACAAAACGTAAACAATAACCAGTTATTTTAGTTTACTATTATGCTAATTATTATCAATTACTCAATTTTGTATTAGTTTTCAGTTTTATATTTAAATTTTATTTTAAGTTTTAGTAATTTTGTGTTTTTTTCACTTTATTAATTTCTATTTACCTTTATTTTTATTTCAGTTATTTACCAAGGTTAAGTGTTTTAAGGGTAAGATTTTCAATTCATATTTATTATTATTATAAGTTATATTTCTGGGATTGCTATGCCTTTGGACAGGACCGTAGAGAGCAGACAGGAAATCATTGGGTGAGAGAGGAGAAGAGATCAGCAAAGGACCACGAGATTAGATTTGAACTTGGGCGCAGACAAGATTTTCAATACATTTTTATATTTAATTTTATTTCCACTTTATTCCAAATACTGAACATTCTTTTTAATAGTTTTAGAAAAACAGTAACAACTCAGACAGTAACATGATTTTAGTGTGAAAAAAATCGCATGCTTGCTTTTTCTGTGTAACTTTATATTCACAACTTTGTTTCCATGAAAAATGAACACATTTTAAAGCAACTTTAAAAATGATGATTTAATCTGCTTTACAACTCAAATAATACATAGCTTTAACAAAATAAACATTGTAAGCTTGATATTTCGGCTTTTTTCAGTCCTTTAAAAATGAACCCTGTTTACTTCCATTGCAAGTGCCTCACAGTAACCTTCTTTTTTTCAAGATGACAAGGGAGGAGTTTTTTTTTTTTGTGGTAATCAACATTATATTTGCTGAGGATATCTCGTAAAGACCCGATGCATTTTTCAAGTTATTTTCAGTGTTTTGAGGTAGAAAGTCTGCCAGTAGTACAGCCGCTTCAGCACTAAAAGCTCTTGCTGACTCTGCCGCAGTGAAGTGACCGTGGAAGCATCATCATGGGTGGCATGACTGACCTCCAGCTAGGTTGCACTCCACGACACTGTGTGCAGAAGAGTTACAGCTGTGCACCAGATGCCGCCAGACCCTTATACACACACAGATAGATGCAGGCATTCTGACACCCAGCCTCAATGTGCCATCATGCTGTTTTACAGGCAATGTGAAAGCATGACTTTGCAGTTAACAAACCTCAGTGGTCCATCATTTCTAGTACTCCATGGAGGCTGCATCAAGACCGCAAATATGCTTTCATTAGCATACCAGTCTTTCCTGCATACACTTCTAATAATGTTGAAATAAGTTGCATTTTGCCAATCACAGTACTTCTCATCACAATTAATAAACATAAATCCTAAATGTCAGTTTTGCGTTATGGTTTCGTAATCACTGGCTGCAAAGCCTTGCACATCAGGATTGTACTTTAGTGTTCTCGTCTCGATAGATGGAGCCAGGATGGCCCTGTCTCTGCCGCAGGACTGGCCCACAACACCCCATGGGACATTCTGCACCACACTGCTGTACTTTCCTTCTTCTCCACTTAGAGTAGACTTAAGTGGAAGAGATGTCAGTGAATGATTGTTTTCTACCAGAAAACGTTTCACTGAATGATTGTGGCACTTTTGAATGCTGTATTTTTGAGCATAACTGCCCACAATCCAGTTTCTGCTGCTGTAGACTCTTGTGCTGGGGTTAGGCAAAACTCAGGATTGAAAAACGATTTATTTATTTTTTCCAGTTCAGTGTAAATTTGAATTCATACCGCCAAGTTAAATTGGAACGGCAGGAAGATAAATGTATTTACTTAACTGTAATGTATCTGCCTGCCTACATCTGTTGTTTTATTGTTATTGTGCTCGATCATTAATTACGTTTTTCTACTGTTCTTTTGATTTTGTTCTACCTTTCGTAGTTCTGCTGTATTGATTCCCCTCGTTTGTTCTACTGATCATTCTGTCTATCATTCGTTATACTGTTCTATTGTTTGTTCTATTTAGCATTTGTCAACCTTTATCATTTTATCATTCATTCTACCGTCTTATCATTCTATCTGTATTGTTCTAATTCTAATTCTGAATATTGTTTTACTGTTCATTCCATCTATAGTTAAATCCACTGTTCTAGTGTTCTTTCTGATGTTCTACCATTCTATCTGTATTGTTCTTAACGTTTTATCTATTGATTGCTTTATCATTCTATCACTTGCTCTATCGTTCACTCCATTGATCATTCTGTTGTTCTCAAAAATCTTTTCTAATTGACAATGTTATTTTAATTTTGGTTCATTTATAATTCGTTTTCCTTGCTTTCAAATTTGAATTGCAATACTGCAAACCTGTTTGCTGCTTCCATTCAAATTCATTTCAGGTTGAATTGGAATTGAAAGGGGACATCAGATGCTAAACTAACTTTTACGTGTTTGCATATAAATGTGTCTTATCAATGTGGACTCAACCACAAGCCACGAAAAAAATCAATTACATTTTTTTTTTTTTTTAGTACATAAGGTCTCAATTATTAAGCCGTTTTGATGTTCTTAGCAGTATGAAGCAAACACCTCTTCATGACTTACGAGGTGCTAAAAATGGACACTTTAAGAGAAGGATGATTTGATTTTTGGAGTGTGTGCTTGAATGGAGGCATCTGTAACTTGAGAACTTGCTCCTCAGCTGAAACGCTCCCACTCTCTTCGTTCTATGACCTCCATCTCTTTGTTTCTCTTTCTCTCTTGCTGCCTGTGGGTTCTTGTACTTCTGTTGCCTTGGCATTGCATCTGAGAGATCTGGGAGCACTTTTACCAAGCTAGGTTTTTCATATGCAAGTATATGTAAAATAACAACCACAGAAATCCTAGCGGCTGGAAATCTTACAGGCCCCTGACCAAAGATAATAGTTGCCACTCTATGGATAATATGACTTTTTATTTTTATTGTGTGAACTCGATTCAGATATTTAAACAAGATTTAAAGGCAATTTTTTATTTTGGCATGTGTTTTGGGGAAACATTTATGTTTGTAGCATACTGCTTTAAGAGAACAAACCATTCAGGGCCTACATGTATTTGCCCTGGGTTCTGTGTTATAATTGATGTACTGTGGGGGAAAAAAATCAATCACTGTCATTAATTGTTCCCATGAGGACTTTGGCCTCACTGTGGATGCACTCAGTGTTGAAAGTTCTGATAAAATAATAAGCCACGAGAGACTTTTTTTAAACTACTAATTACATTTTTGCTACGAACCACAATTGTTTTTTCTGTAAGAACATGCAATTTCCTAGTAGAATTCAGCATGTTTAGCATGCATTGGCTGTTCTTTTGGCTATGAATGTGTCCATACAATATCAGATTTTAGAGACATAACTGACCGTTTTGTAATTTTCTGCTGATATTAAGAGGCATGATCGAGACCCCTCCTCCGAGTGTACAGGCGCTGTAGCTCTTGGCCCTTACCTTATTATTTTACTCCACAAGACCATGAGCTATGTTCAGGAAGCTATCCTGATTTGATTGGCTCTCATTTTATCTCAATCTTTTCAACATTTCTGATCTCTGAAGTTAAACATTTTCATAAAAAAAAAAAAAGTTTTCTTTGGACCTTAGCAGCATTTTTATTTTCTCCTCTCCAAAACCATGCATGTGGTATCATAAACTAAAAGTTTTTTACAGCATTTATTAAACAACGTTACATGATCTAAACATGTACCAGCATCTTTAACAATAAATAGTACTATAATATTTATTAATTAACCTAGATTAATAAGTGCTATACACGTTGTTATTCATTGTTAGTTCACGATGCCCAACGTGCAAACTGAAATCTAATAAGTAATGCAATTTAATTATACAATTATAAACCGGTTTATAAATGGGTTCAAAATATGGAACTAAACTGCAGCATTTAACAAATCGTAGTTTTTGAACTGGAACTTTAGCATGAACTGGTTTACAGAAGTGAATCAGATATTCCAAAGCGATGTATGTTTTAAGAGGAGTGTATTTGCATTCAGGGCGCTCTATTGTAAAGTTGTGTGTATAATACAACGTGGCAGAAAAGGGCGATGTAGTATTTTGTCACACTAAAGTTAGTTACTCCCCAACAGTAATCCTGCTCTAATTTGACTGCTGACCTTTAGGGCAGAGTGCCATGTGTCATAATGCTGGGTGTGCCAGGCAGGAGTGTGATATGAGGGAAGTAATTGAGCGTGCTCAGGAAGCCCTAGCACAGGAACTGGGATAAAGAGCTAGTTTTTACGTACTGTGCCTGCCACGTCATTTGAGATGCTTTTAAGTGATTTAAATGCCATTCTTCCCATGTGAATAAGATGACGTGTTACAGTAGTCATTCAGCATTGTTTTACAATGCCTTTTCTCAGTAGTGGGTATTTTTGATTCACATCTCTTTTTGTTGTTGGAAAAGTCTGTCCGGGAGTTAAAGACCTTGATTACATTATATTTTGTGTTTATTCACAAGAAATAGACATAAAACATTGATTAGATGTGAAAAAAAATTGTCATTGAGAGCTGTTGATAGATTTTATGTCTTTCCAAACCTGTTTGACTTTCCAGGATATTTTGAGATTTTTTTTCTCATATAATTGGAGTCAGTGGGGTCCAAATTTGTTTGTTTACCTGTTTTTTATGTTATTTTCACAGAAGAAAGTGCATATAGGCACGAGGGGGAGTCAATGCATTCATTTTTGGTTGATCTGTCTCTTTAAGGTGATCATGAAGTGAACTGCATTCATTATTTGTTTCTATGACTGGCTTGGAAATGTTTCCGCCTCCCTAAAGTTCCATTCTTGGTATTTTTGGAATTTGCTTTGGAATAAACATGACACTTCCTGATTGGGTCTCTGGAGAAAGCAGAGTCAGATTGAAAGAGGTGGGGCCAAAATAGCATTTTTCATCTTCACTCTTAAGTCCCCTCCATGGGAATGTTCAAGTTTGTGGAATTTTGTTTTAACAGCTACAGATTACATAAAATCAAGTTTTTTTTCAACCATTTATATTAGTCCAGCATTGATTCAGTACAGCCCTGACATGGCGGAAGTAGGGACCCTTTTGATTAGAGCCTATAGTGTGACTGGGTAGCTACTTTAGACCAGTTACGTGTCAGAAATTACAGTGAATTTCCTCTAAATGCATACTTAAAAGAATGCACTTCCTCGCTATTTTTTTCTTGTTAATGCATGTGAAGTAGCACTTTCAATGTTCATGCCACCTGGTTTTTCACTCACCATAGTCAATTAGACAGGAAGTCTCCAGAGGAAGGGGATCGAGCAGAATGGGGCGGACGAGACGATGAGTTTGACCCAGGCTCAGGGCTCGTTAGAGTTGCGATACTTCCTGTCAGGATGGACCTTTCATCGATGTCATGAGAAAGTGGTCTCGCGATGGTCTGCAGTAAGACCCCTCCCATGCTGTCTACCCTCCTTCTCCACACTGTACAACAGGAAGTGAGCAAAAGCAACATGATGAATTAAGATTTCCATCCATCCACCCATTTTCCTTACCGCTTTTATCTCTTCAGGGTTGTGGAGTGCATTAGGATTTGTTTGATGCAAAATAATAATTGTACAACATTTAGATCATTTTCTTAATTTGTCCTCAGAAATATGTTTAGCTAATAGACAAATATATATTTTTTAATTCATGAAAATGCAAAGCCTCGTTTAGGCAAAAAAAATCAAACAAACAAGTAAAACATATACTACATGTTTTCCATAAACCACATTTATTCATTTTACAGACAGATTAGAAATTTGTTGGGATATCATTATTCTAAAATGTTTTGTGTGTTCAAAGTTTGGGCTCAGTTATTTTTTTTTTATTTTTTCCTATTAAAAAAAAAAAATATATATATATATATTAATGTTTCAAATGTAATGTTCCTGTGATGGCAAAGCTGAATTTTTCCGCAGTCATTACTCCAGTCTCCATTGTTGCATGATGATGAACAAAGTTCAAAAGAACAGCATTTTTTTATATTAGAAGTCTTTTTTAACATTTTAAATGTCACCTTTAATTTGTTTAATGCATCCTTGCTGAAGGATATTTAAAAAATCCTGTTGACCCCAAATGGTAGTGCATGTGAATAAAAGTCCTACTTCTACGTTCAGCTTGGTCTTTCTGCTCGTAATGCCCAAGTTAAAAGGCTACAGAGAGCTCCATTGAAAGCCCACTTTATACACATTAACATTTTGCATGTGCTGCATGGTCAGGCCCACTCAGCACAGGGCCTTGGTGAAACGGCTGTGATTGGCTGTGACCCCAGCCCGGAGAAAGGCCTCTCTGTACGGCTCTACAAGGAGAACTCCCCTCTTTTTCCTTCCACTCCACATCCCACAGCCTCTCATGTATCAGCTCAGCTGTTTTTACTGCAGGCTGGATTTAGTTGAGGCTGCCGGATCATACCGTTCTCCGCATCTAAAGCTGTGGTTTCTCACAGCAATATATATCTGTAAAGACTCTCAGGGGGTTTATCCAGCAGCACGCCATACATGTATTTTCATTTGGCCATAAATGGAGTATTAATGACAGAATGTTTATTTAGCAATCCTATACACCGGATCCGAATCAAACCCCATTCAATCATGACTTCATTTGTTGTAAAAAGCCTCACGAATTGTTAACCGACGCTCTGTCCTATAAATTGTAATTTATAACCCGCTGGAAATAGAAGCAATTTGAAGAGAGCGTAGGGAAAGGAATGCTCATTGCCCTGGGCTTATTCTTTTCCATGCAGTCCAGAGTGGTTGTGGTCTGGACTGAAATGCCAATGATTCCTGATGGCTTATGGTTTATTGTTTCTCTCTGGATGTTGTTCCAAGACTCATACGCTTGGCTGTGTTGGTAAAAATTAAACGCGCTGCGTGTCAGTGATATCCTGTGCTGACGCCAATGGCTTATTATTGATGCTGCTCACTACATCACTCCCTTACCATTGATCATGGGACTGTGGAGAGGGCTCAAAAAGGCCTTTTATCAGAGCGTCCAGCCGAGGGAGGGAGCGATGTGAGTCTTGGCATCTCTTGAACACCATTCTCCACCAGTCTACTCCAGTAACGGAGGTCTTTATCATCATCACAGTTGGAAAACGCCACAATCTGTAATCGAGGAAGGCCCTCCCCACAGAGATAAGCCACCGTAAAGCAGTGTAATACGCAAATGAGCTTTATTTTGGATTATCTTCCAGATGTTCCATTGACTGTGAGAGTGATTGTAAGTTGGGAAATCCTCATTTTAGCATTTACAGACCACGGGTACTGCTGAGTAAGTGTTTTTGACAGTACAGTACATTTTATTTTATTTAAAAATTTTTTTATAAGTCTATATACTATTCCATTTGTATTTATATATTTAGTATGTAATATTGTATTTTTTTTTATATAATTCGAACATAATGTAATTTTTATTGTTTATTTACTATCATGGTTTATAGTTTATATTTATATTTGGCCAAAAATGGCCAAAAATTTGTCAGCCAAAAGAGTTTTGAAGGACTGAAATAGTTGGCCAAAACAGTGATATTTAATTAGGGTTTCTGATGCGTTTCAAATGTTTCAGTGTTGGTGCATACAACATGGATAACCTAGTTAAAACACCAAATTAAAGCAATAGTTAGCGCAAATATTTTGTCATCATTTACTCACCCTCATGTCATTCCAAACCTGTGCAAGTTTCTTATGTTGAACACACAACTGACTGCCACCTCTCTCATTTCTTTCCTTTGAAAGTCATGAAAACACTATCATTAAGTTTTTATTTGGCTATTTGAGCAAATGGGAATGCAAAAAATATATTTATGGCACTCCTCTATTCATTGTTTTTTAAGTTTACCCAGCTATGACGACTTCCGCTGCTGAGAAAGCCAGAAATGTGAAAAGGTCTGTTGTTGGTTCCCATTGATTTCCATAGTAGGGAAAGAAATACTGAACAACTGAAATGTCAACTTTGATTACCAGAATTTTTCAAAATATTCCCTTTTATGTTCAACATAAGAGAAATTCATACAGGTTTGGAATGATATGAGGGTGAGTAAATGATGATGAAATTAAAATGTTTGGGTGAATTATCCCTTTAAAATGAATAGACATGACTTTATCATGACTCCTGTAATCACTCAATCAGTGTTTCAACCATGGAAAAATTTAACGTGTGTCTAAGGAATTTGCAATAATTGAATTGCTGTTACTGCAGATAGAATTGAATTGATCAGAAGATTTAGAGATCGTAAAGGAGGTGGCGGGTTATTAAAAAAATGCAAAAGTTGGGCTTGAACCATTTTGCACGAAAAATTACGAAAATTGATTCTGCTCGTGCACAGCTTGTTATTGTAACCTTACCAAGTTCACCATTATTTACTTTGTGAATCATCATCGTAAGTAGAGAATTTTAACATTTCGTGTGCATAAGTTTGACGTAATACACAAAATTAATAATCCAAGGGGGATGGAGGTTTTACAGAGGGAATGCTTTTTATTTGACAATGGGGGATGCCACCCCACCGCAATTCGAGCCCTGGGCGTCGATGAATTCTGTAATTGATTTTACTCTTACACAGGCATGTGTCTCTTACACGCTCGTGCTTGACCAACAATGGCGTCGGCGAACTCTATATTCGTTTTTGCTCTTACACAGGCGCTTTTATATCACAGGCGTGTGACCAACAATGGCGTCGGTGAACGAGTCAAATGTGACCCAATATTCAATCAGCTTTTTAGCTACTGGATGGCTCAAAAAAATGAATTCTAATACTTCCGTACACTTTTCGGAGGATTGTAATCTATATTTCTTTAATTAGATCACGAAGACCAGATCACGTCTTTTCTTCTCTGTCAGGCTTGTCTCTTCTGTCATTGCGCAATGCACATACTCGTCGACACGCAGGGCGCGCAACGACAAAGAGCTCTCATTGGTCAGTAACTAATCTTCTAAAAAGGTTAAATTGACTAATTTTTAAATGTTCTTTAATAACTTCCACACTTCTTTTAAACTTGTATTAGAGAAATATGATGTTACTAAACTGAATAAATTAAATAATTCCCTTCAATTACACTTCATTTAACCGGGGTTGCAAAATATTGATTAAAACGCTTGTAAACAAGTCACGTGACGTTACATTTACCTCAGAAAAAACATTCATTGTCCATAAACTTGATAGTTAGCCAAAAAATTACTCTAGAAAGGACCATTTTGATAAATATATACACTAATATTACAAATGTAATATATATATATATATATATATATATATATATATATTAATTTCACTCTAAATTATCATAATTTTTTTTATATAATAACTGTATTGAGAACACACACACACACACACACACACACACACACACACACACACACACACACACACACACACCCACACCTGAATTCCTTAAATTCAGTTGGAAAAATGAAGATGCTATGTTGGAGTGATGAGACCTGAGGTTTGGAGGAGGTGAATGAGTGCACTCTGGGTACAGGAAAAACCACCCTCTCACATGCTAGCCATTACCCACAATGTGAGTCGCCAGCCTCCGCAAGTCGGACTGGGTTACCACCAGCACAAACCCAAGCATCCCCACTGCCGTGCTTCATGTGAGTGTCAGGGGCTGGGTTGTGTCATTATGGGGAGGTTGTCTGGCAATGCATGTGAAGCCCTTGTGGCGAGGTTTGGTGGTCTGGTTGAAGTGGGTTACGATGAGGTTTCAGGGTGCACTGCTGGGTCCTTCAGGATCTCATTCTGTGCCTGACATACTGCTTTCGTCTTTGTCAATTTAAATTATTTAAAGAGACCTGCTACAGGCAGACTGAATAATGAAAGAGCTAGTCAGAGCACATACGGCATTCTGAGGAACGGGGTGGAAAAGAATGGGACTTATGTAAATTAGTGGCATGAGTTATAGGATTGTGTGTGTAATTAAGCACTTTTTCTAAATGATCTCTCCGGTAGGAGCACTTCAGCCTTTGTTGATGCCCAACAACACTGCGGCCATGTTTTGAGTATGGGGCAGTCATCTTTAATGAAGGGCTTTTGTGTGCTGAGAGCAGCTCCCGCTGGCTGATACATGACACAGCACAATAATGAAAGGGCCTGCCAAAACACAAACATTTGTCCTAATGCTTTTACTTTACTCATGATGTTTTTGTGCTTGTGTGGCATTCAGACCGTTGTTTGTGCCATTCTTTATGTAATCTTAAAATTGAATTATCATTTAGACCAAGAGTCTTCAGCCCTTTTCAGAACAAGAATCCCTTTTTGGAATGACACGCACTGTTATATTATCTAGATAATAATGTTTTATTTAAATAAAATGTTTAACAAATCATGCTTAACTTTTTTAACAGTTTGTATTAAAACAAACATTTAGCTAACAAAATAAGAGCTAACAAGAATGCAATATTTAAACACCTTAATGTATAAAACTATATATTTTTATTTGTTTCAAATGTAAGCTTTTTAGGTAAAAGTGTGTGTGTATATATTAAATATATAATGTTTTTTTTTATTTTATTTTTTTATTAAAAGTTTAAAACAGCTGTTGGCAGAGCCCCTGTAACACCAATCCACTCATTTAAATGAAATTATTTTTAGATGTTTTTTTTTTTATTCTTATTTTCACCAGTTTTTCACCAGTTAGTTTTTATTAAATTTTCACCAGTTTTTTTTTTATTTTTGTTCCCATTTTCTCTTTCGTGTCAAGCTTCAAGCTTCAAGTCTGGGAGCTGAGAGCATTTATGTTAATGGCGTAAGTAGGAAGTTCAGCATGCTGTGACCGGCTCTGTTATACCTCAACCTGAGCAGGAAGTTCCTCTGTTCTGGCAGGTATGCTTGTCATCTAGGATTGAGAAACCAACAGGGGTTCTTCCTGTTTATGACGCAGGCATGCCACTTTACCGCAACCTGGAATGATTACAAAGCAAAACCCTTAAAATCCCCCAAAGGTCTCTTGAGGGCAACTTCAAATGGAGGAACAGATTACACACACTTTTTCTTTATGAAAAACAAATAATGTCTCGTAGTGTTTGTTTGGCAACAGTAGCTTGCACCGAGGGTTCACGGATCGTGCTGGTATTTGATGTTTACTCAATAGCTGGATGTTGCGGTTACCACAGTGTATGGCATACCAAGCCTAGCCAATCAATTAATGACAGCACAGCAGCAAGCATTACTTCTGTGACAGATCTGCCTCCACTGTGATCAATTAGGAACAAAAATAGCGTATTATTAGTTAGATTTCATTGATCACTGCGATCTCAGTTTAGAGCTATAACTTACCTTAGATTAAGGTTTTTTAAATATTTTTTATTTGTTTTCTGTTACTGGTTTTCTTTTCATTCATTTCTGTAATGTTTTTACTTTTTGAATTTTTTTGCTAGTTTAATATACAGAGACAACTTTAACTGTTGTTTGTCCTGATAAAATAACACAATTGTAAGTGTTTACATGACCTTACATGGGTTATTAAGTAAATATTATAGTTGTTTATGTAAACGCGTTTCATTACATTTTTGCAATTCCATTCTGATGGCTGCTGATTAAATACTGATGAAAACTGCTTTGTGGTGCCGTTCAGCTTTTCATAGAGGAAATCTTAAGCCTGAAGTGGTCAGTTATGCCCAGATTCAGTGCCAACTTCTTGGCCTAAGTAGATGCTGGCATGAAACCATCCTGAATGCCAGATGGTGGCTACATGAGTCGGTTACATGTGGACAAAAGGCTGTCATTGAGTGAGAATGGAGACTGTTTGTCATCTTACTGATGGATTAAAGTACAGAGCTTCTGCCATGCTTGGAGATGCTGTGGAAAACAGATGGCAAGGCTCCTTCTCTTTAATATAGTCTTGTGTTCTCTGCATGATAATGTGGCAGATAAAGGCATCCTTTTCATCAGAGCTTATTCACAGAAATAAGTAGACGGTTGGTGGCCACGTGCAATTATGATGGTAATTGTGGCTTTGTTCGGTATGAATGAGGTTCGATGGGTGTGCTTACCAAAGGTCCTCGCAGATCAGTGCAGAGGATGCTTGTTCTTGGGTTAAGGGAAATTGAGATGAGCCATACATTTCGGTAAACCACTGGTTGTTTGTGTGCCGTCACATTCTGGGTAATTTCCTCTCAAGCTTCCAGCACAATATTGCACAGGAAATACAAACATTCAACTGTACGTGCCAGACTCTCTGATTAGAAAACACAATGGAGACAAAGACCTTAAGAAAAGATAACTGTAATGTAACTTACCAGATGCTATAGCAACAAGTTAAATTACGGATTTATTAATATTGTATAATATAAAATGCAATGAGTTTCCATTTTCCATTTATGCATTTATCCAATTAGACTGAACAAATATTTGTTGCTTAATTAGTGTATTAATTTGTATTGGCTATTATTATTATTATTAATAGTAGGTTTATATGTGTGTTTCTAACTGGCAGACCTCAAGTGTAGAGCTCTGCTATGTCTCACTCTATTACTATAACCACAGTTATGTGTATCTGAGCTGTCCCAGAATGCAATGGGCTCCAGGCACAGGGTACTGTGGTGTGGTTTTAGCTTCAGAGCGGAACTGTCACTGGCTTAAAAACAGTGTTGTCATTTTGAACCCAGTGCCAGTTCAGCAGCCTGACATTTTAAGTCGAGCCAAAACAGTTCAAATACTCTTTATTCATCTGAGGACGCATTCAGAGCAAAAGCTCCTCCACAAACAATCAGACTTGTGGATATGCTCTTTCGACAATGATCCGTATAAACACTGTGATACAATTATTCTTTGTTATTCAAAACATTGAGAAGATTCTTTCCTAGAACAGAAGAACTCTTTCCAAGCGGATGTTTCCGGAGTCCAATGAGCTCTTGAACTGGAATTCACATATGCACGCACGCTTCATGGGGAACCGCTGGTTCAGAGGCATTTATGTAATATCACAAGTTCAATATGTTTCCAGCCGATGGGCTGTCAGTTTGATACAGTGTTTGGTACTCAAGTGAACCCACCCATGCTCTGTGTAACCTTTGATTGGTCCCTGATGAGCTCATGGCCATTAAAATCCCGACCATTCCCGACCTTCGACCCGGCGCAGGGGTGAAGGACCAGCTGAATTCCTTAAGTTGTGTAAATGCAGCCGTATTTCCCCTGCATTCCACGAAGATTAACACAGACGCACAGAATTAGCCTGGCTGCTAAACAAATGCTGATTGTGGCTTGAAAGAGGCTTGCCATGCAGGCCTAAACGCTTCTGGTGCTGGTTTGATAACCATGCTCTACGTTAGAAAAATCTAAACGCGTCTCTATGTTCAAATTGGTTAAACCGGAACGGTAAAATGGGTCAAGATGAATTGTGACAGTCTTGACAGAGTTTCTTGACCTTTCTGGTGGTTTTTAAATGTCTTATACTTGCCAGCTCTAATGGCTGCTGTCAAGAAACCCTACACGGATCTGCTCTTCATCACCAAATCCACACTTCACACAGCTTGTGATTAATGTAGTGCACAGGAAAGGAGTCTGGCACTCATCATAGACCGACACACAATTAGTTGTATTGTAACTATATTAGAAGTTAGTTATATTGTAGTCACACTGCCTTTGATGCACCCATAACAGAGGACAACTATATTTAGTTAGAACTATTTATAACGAAAAGCACTATACAAATTAAATTGAAAAGAACTGAAAATTGAATATACTCTTTATATAACATGATTATAATAGTTGTTACACTTGATAAAAAGGTCAAGATGTTCCAGATATTATTTTAATAATTTATTTTGACTAATTCAACATTCAAATTAACATTAACACAAGTGAATGTTTTGGGCGGGCAAGTGAAAGAGAAATGTACTTGCCCAATCGGACAAGTAACTTTAAAGTCAATATCAAAAACAATAATAACTGCCTTTATTTATGATATAGCGTTTGTTATAGAGGTGTGCGATATATATCGTTTGCGATAATTTCGTAATTGTTGTTTTAATGAGTATATTGCAAGAATCAAACAAAACACACCAACAGAGTGCACGCATACATTACGAAAAGTCATCTAGGTTAGACTAGATGTGCGAGTGTGTTCTTACACTGCATGATTCAGTATTACAATGCATGAAGAATGATCATAAAATTCAAGATATGGGGCAGAAAATGTATATATTTGTATAATTTCATATAGTTAAACAATATCACACGAAGCCGGTTTTTTGCTCCAAAAACCATAATGATTACAAATGTGATTTTATAACAGTTCAATAAACAAGAAGTTAACATTAAGAGACTTATGTTTTAGACATCATATTTCTTGTTTTTGCTAACTACAATAAATAATTTATATTTAAAACTCAATAAAAAAAATGTTTCTCTCCGGCAAGTAACTTTTATACTCGACAACCACATGAGAATGCTTAATGTCAAGCCCTGTAACTACAGTTACGATATAAAAGTGCAATAGCTTTTTTGATATTTCAGGAATCATACTAATATGCTGATTTGGTACTCAGGAAATTATTATTCTTATAAATTTTTTGACAGAATTGTGTCCCCATCACTATAACTGGGGATTAGGACCCACGAGACCACAGGGTGAGCAGCCCTTGCTGGTCTCTCTAACACCTCTTCCAGCAGCACCTGGTTTTGCCCAGAGGTTTCCCATCCATGTACTAACCAGGCTCAACCAGGGGTGGCATTTCGGTATGGCAGAGTGTGGCAGATGCCATACCCTAGCCCAGTCAGGTGTGCTGTGAAAATTAATCCAAACTTCATATCTCTATTGTAATTTGTTATTATTTTAAATCAGAGGGTTTTAAAAATGTTTAACCAATGATTAGCATTAAAAAGAGTTGTCAGTAAAACTTTGTAACACCATTGGATCCTCAAGCTCTCAGCGAAACCTCTTCACCCCGCCTCATTCAGATTGACGTGCCGCACACAGCCTGGCGGAGACAGATCTCTGCTTTTTCACAATGTAAGGGTAAATAAATAATTGATGTTTGAATAGTACAGCGTTTTCTTTACTCAAATCTATGTCTGTAAAGGCTAATGTTAATGTGTTTAATGTGAACCTGCTAATGTTTTTGTGTGTTTCAAGAGCGGAGATGAAGTGGGTTAATTGCCATCTAGCCAATATACTTTTGTACGTTTTAAATATCCTGTGCATAAGTGCTTCATTTGAGATTTTGGCCAAGTGTATTAGGCAAGAAAATCTAAGAGCCCAAATAGCTTCAATAAACATTATATAACCTGTAACAGTTGATGAAAGCATATAATGCGATGCACTTGCTGTCTCAGATAACGGTTACAGCCATTCTAATGACAGACAAAACACTCCATCTCCATCAATCACTGGTCAAAAACCTGGTTAACTCCATTTGAGCTTGATTTTCATATAATGTTATGTGCAAGTGTCTGATACAAGTATGCCATGGGATTGTTTTATTTATCAACACCCAAGCGCCACAGATGAATCTTTTGTGAGTTTTACGAATTTGGGAACATATTTTAACATCTAAAGTTTGTTCTATATATAATCATTTCCTCTTATCGGTCTTGTTTCATGCCAAAATGATAGCAACATCAGATGAATGGGAATGATTAACTGCTGTTTTTAGCAGCTGATGACAGGTTTTTGTAAATGGATGGCAATTAATCTGTTTGTGTGTGTATATCTTAAGGCATCCAAGATGTTGAATCACATCCTGTGATGGAGGAGGAGGGTCTGTCTGTCTGTCTGTAACAGTGACCCAGATGTGCCAGCCAGTACCCTTGACCAGAGCCAAGACATGACTGGCTCAGTGAGGTGTGATTAACACTTTAGCGCTCATCCAACAGTTTCCTTATACATTTCTCATAGATGCGTAGAAATCTGCCCATTTTACATGTTTAAGAAGGGAGTGGCTGAAGGAGGAAGTCAAGAGGAGCGGAACAATACTGCTGCTCATGTTTCCTCCTCATTGTCACTCATACTCCGCTTCCACTTCATTTACTGTTTGCTTGGGTTAGGCACAATGTCCTTGGTTATAGTTTTTTGAGTACTGTATTAATGTGTGTAGTCCGTGTCTAGAGTGTATCTTGAATGCTGCTTTAATTGCGTGGGCGGGGTACTTTATTTTGTTTTGTTTAGTTATTTTGGTTAAGTTTGACTTGTTTTTTGTTGCATTGTTTTGATTTTATTTCTGATGTTTTGTTTTACATTTTTATTTTATTTTTTTATGAACCAAATTTTCTAAACGTAGGGCACAGCTGTTAAAGATGGCCTTGTGACTGATCAGGTCACCAATTATGTTGTGCTACCATCTGTATGCCAGGCTTAATGTACCAGGAAACTGTATTCTGGGAAACTGGAAAATATGTCTGTTTACAGGAAAATATGTCTGTGTTTAGATGACAAATGGTTCACATTGGTCAGTTGTCAAACAACAACTAAGGATAAGATCAGAAGGATTAGACAACATATCTGTGCTTTGTGAATGCCAGCTCTATTGTTTATCTCCCATCTTCGGTCAAATATCAGTTTGCAGTTGCTGGAACCACTAAAGAGAAGACCTTGCCACCCAGTCTTGAGGTTACGTCCTCCTAGGATTCTGTTGGTAATGAGGATGTCTAGCAGTGATGATTGGGGGAAAATGAGGCCAATGTTGGCATTGCTTCTTTCAGTATGTTTTCCATCTCCAGGTACTTTCTCCTCATGCGTTAATCATAATTTTTAGCTAAGTTTTTCCCTCTTAGTCTACCTTTTTCGCCTACTGAGTAACCTATCACTGCGGTGTGCCTGCGCAGGTTCCTGCTGATCTTGGTTTACAGATATATTTTTGGCTATAATCGGCTCATACATTACTCAGGTTGATGTCAGCACTTATGACAAGCTCTGCTGATCTCTGTAAACAATGTCACACCCTCTGGACTGACCATCACATCATTGATTTAGGGTCTTCCCTTATCCACGTTTAAGATTTTTGTATGTGGACATGTTTTTTGATGCGTGGAGGAGAGGATTGTGTACAGTCTGGGCTGTGATTAATACATTTATCTCTGTTTCTGGAGACAGGAAGATGATTTGCATTTATGATGTAGATAATTTGTCTGGGTGTGGTGGAGATTTTGTGTGCAGCGGTGTGAGGTGAGCATAACCCGCTTTTGTGGTTTTTAGAAGTGGCACTATAATTGCACTAGGCATTATGTGAGATTATACAGTAAAATTACTCCCCATGACTAGTAGACGTCACTCTGTACTAAAGCTTTTTAAATTAAGTTCCTCTTAAATGAATTATTTGCTATATGAATCTATCAGGGCTTTATTGGATTTATTTATTTTTGCTGTATAGCAAATAATTAACCATAAGCATTCACCATAAAGCATGACCTATAAATGATAAAGTGCTATAAAAATGTCAGTGAGTCTTATTCAGTCTTGCCAGCTTGATGGGTGGACTGAGACCTGCTATAGGCCCCAGAGTCCATCCTGGCTTTGATCTTGTGTCTGGATTCACTCTGGTTTTCCAGGGCCCTGGGAATGACCATCAAAGTCATGACCAAGACCATGAATTAAATGTGAACTAAAAGTAAAAAGTGTCAATTTTTTCTATGTGAAGTTTTTCAATAGCTTACAAGATTTTATAAAATTGATTTACCTTGTTAGTAATTTTCTCAGATATTTTTGGTGCTTCTCATACATTGTGTTTTGCCTTTCTTAAAAAAACATGAATCAGTAATATTAATACAAATCTAAGCTAGAGGTTGAGTGATTATCGTCCTGGCCGTTTATCGGTGCCGATATTAAGCATTTTTATGGTTATCAGTATCGGTCGTTTTGAAAACTGATTTGGTGATAAAAGCATGTAAAGAGAGCCCTTGTTGTTCTTAACTTTGGCATTAATTTAATTTAAGTTCAAAATATTGGTTATTGTTCTACTTTATCTGTAATAATCAGTTTTAATCAGTATAGGTTATAAAAAATTTTTTTTTTTTCTGGACGTGTTTTTTGAGAGTGCTTAAACTCGTGCTAGATTTAAGTTAAATGTCCACTCTTAAATGTCTCATGATCTTTTAGAACTCTAATATATATATATATATATATAATATTTGGTGCTCAAGAAACATTTCTTATCTAATGTTGAAAACAGTTAATATAACAGTGCTAATATTTAGTTTTTTTCATATTTAATATATCTTGCATAGAATAGCAATATAGAACTTGATGATAAATAAAAAGGCTTTTCAGCACTTTATATCATTTTACATTTCAAAAATCTCAGTAGTTGTGGTCCAACATTACAAGGATAATATTGTACTGTGGAATCTCAGGTTTGGACGGGCTGTGGAATAGAGGCAAGGGTTGAGCGTCGTACAGGGATCAGAGTGCAAGCTGACATGTCACTGTCCTGTGCTTGCTGACAGAGTGTGTGATGTGTTGGGTAGAGGTGAGAGTGTTCTCGTTTGCTCCCGGCTCTCCTGTGTTGCATACTCTTCTCATTATCCCTAGCTGACAGCCTCATAGCTCACATTCCTGACCAGTCCGAATGGTGTTTCTCTCTCAGATCCGACTGCAGTGTCAGCTCGGCTTCAGTCTGCGCACCACCCCCTATCTGTTTCTCCCTCCCCCTCATCGTATTCTCCCTCACAGCCCTGCACGCAGCCATGGTGGGCTTTTAATCCACACAGACACGTATGGGTGCGCTGTGTCCTCTTCAGGACGTGCTGTGGCATAGACTCCTCGCACCACACCCCGAGCCGCCACAGGCCTGTACCAGCACCATCTGCAGAGCCTGTACTATCTCCACCTCCTGCGGGGCCATTTCTGTATGCGAGACACGACACCGAATCCCCAGGCTATTATCTGCACTATACCTGAAAAATGATAGTGGGAGTGAAAAGTACACATGTGAAAGAGGTGAAAACAACCAGCCTCCCTTGACAGGGTTTATTGACCACTGATGGCTCCAGGCCACTTTTAAGAAGGGCTACAGCGCCCTCTTGTGCTTGTAAGAGTGAATGTACATACAGGAAGGATTAAAACAGGACATTTGTGTCCCCTAGTGGAAGACGATGGTGTTACAGCCATGAAAAGTCCCTTCCGTACTCTCTCCATAGAGGAAATTATTGATTTTGGCAGTGATTCCTGGCTAAGACTATGGACAGTGTAGAACAGTCTGAACTCGGCTGTGCACTGTGGTTTCCTGTTGATTAAGGAAGGTATTTATTTTCTTTGATAAATGCAAAGAATATATAAGAAAAATAACTGACATTGTTAATAAATCTTAATCCAATGCACTTTAGGATTCACTCTATATACATCTTTTAACTCTCCAAAGAAGAAAATAAAATTAATTTGCGTACCCTGATGTCATTTATAAACTTGCAAAGCTTTCTTGTGTGTAACATCAAAGTTGATTATTATTATTGGATTTCTTTAGGATTATTTTCATAATATTGCTTTTTACCATATAATAATTCTGAATGGGGACTAGGTCTGTCAAGCTGCAGCATATTACAAAATACCATAAAAATCCATTCAACGTGCGTTATGAGTCATGCTGCATTAGATATCATATGAACCTGTTTTATGATTCAAAATCTTCCAAAGATTCTGCAGGGTGAAAGAAGATTTTGGTTTGTTCCTTACACTAGGAACTTACGCTAGGTCTTCAGAAGTCTTAGAAGATACACATAAAGATATACTAAACCATTTAAAAGTTAATTATTATTTTTTTTAATTAAGTCTCATGTAGTAAGGCTACATTTATTTGATCAAAAATACAATTAAAACGGTGAAATGTTTTTTTCTATGTGAATATATTTTAAAATGTAATTTATTCCTGTGATGGTAAAGCTTAATTTTCAGCAGCTATCTTTACTTCTGTCGTCAGTGTCACATGATCCTTTAGAAACCATATGCTAATTTACATTTTCTTATTATTATCAGTGTTCAGAACAGTTGTACTGATTAATATTTTGTGGAAGCCAATTATGTGTTGGTTTTCAGGATTGAACAAATTTAGCATTTATTTAAGATGTATATTTTGGTAACAATGTAAAAGTCTTTAGTGTCACACTTAATCAATTTAATTCATTTTTGCTACCCCCAAACTTGTAAGTCTCATGGACTGTCTTGATACAGTGGAAGATATTCTTCAAAAATCCATCTTTTTGTTTCCACAGAAGAGAGAAAGTCACCGGGGTTTGGAACGACATGAGTCCTTAGTGGAGTCAGTCTTTAGTGCTCAGCTCTCGCACTGCTATAAGCGATCATTAGGTGTGAGCCACGGCAGCTTTTATTTCCACTGTGCGCTGCTCTTTTGAATTCACTCGGTGTAGGAAGTGCCAAGGCCTTGCGTCATTTCCTCAACCGTCTCTCTCAGTACTTCTGGTTTTCTCTTCTATTTCCCTTCTCCACCCTACACCTCTGTATCTCACCGAGCAGAGAAAAACGCTTATCCAGCGCTCATCGCCTTGATGCCCGCTCCACATCCCCCAACAACAAAGTTTGCACCGTCATTCAAAGTTTGAGAGCTCCGCACCGTTCTTTGAAACCAGCTGTCACCCTCACATGTGCACGTCTGCACTGGACCAACGTTTGCTCTGGAGCAGCTGAGCTGGAGAAGCAACTGGGGATCTGGCCATCGCCTACATTTTTGGGGGTGGGGAAAAAGCAGGAGTGTTGCAGCGGTGGTACTTGGAGTTTTATTTTTAGCCTCTTCCCGACCCTCTACCACGACAGCTGTCTCCCTCCTTCTCCTCCTGTGACAGAGCAGAGTCAGGAATAGCCCATCACTTTGCAACTCTCAGAACTAGGGCTGCCGGTTAGTGTGACGTGGGTCTTCTGGTTCTCAGGACTGTCTCTCTGTCTTGAACACACACATACACTCGTCTCACCACGTTGGTTGGCACTTACCTGCACTCTGACCTTGGTAGGGAGCAACATTCAGTGTTTGGAGCTGCCGCTAAAGATCTCAGGTAAGGTGGCAGATGTTAGATATGTTGATCTAGACCTGTGGAGGAGTCTGTGGGCTTGAAGTACTGCTGCAGTCTGGATTCAAGCCTGCTCTGTCACCTATTTTTAGCCTTGATTGTGATGGCAGGCCGGGAGCAATGACTGGGCCAACCAGTGCTAATGGCAAATCTAGTTAGTTTTGGAGTTTCACTTGAAAAGGTGAATTAAAGTAAGGGCTTTCTCATACTGTAGTGTGTGGATTGTGCTGTGTAATATGGTATTTTGACACTGGAATGGGGTTGGCATTTCTGAGGTTAAGTGCCTGAAGGCCATCATGCTCAATAGAAGCTTTTGTTTGAGTTGGTTTGCTCTTGTGGAAAAAAGTAGTGCTATTTCAGGTGTCTCATTTATTTTACTCTTGAGATGAATGCTTCAAATAGGCCTCATTTTTAGACTTTTGTGGCTATTTTCGAATGCTTTTGAACTATTTTTCTATTCAGCGAGTGTCGAGTGTTTGATAGATGAAATCAGGGGGTTATTTTGTGTATACAGTCATTGGATCATATGCTTCACAGTCTGTCTGCTGAAGCTTTTATTGATGTGGCTATAAACTTTCAGCTGTTCATTTGTCTCTTTTGTTGAGCTGCATTGCTGTTGCTGACTTGGATTTGTTTTCGGTGTATGTTTCTTTATATCTCAGTCGAACTACAATTCAGTTCAAGAAATTAATTAAATTGTATTGGTTGAATTGCATTTAACCTGCATAAATGCCTAATTGGCTACTGTATAATCATATGTCCTCAATTAAAGCTGTTCAATTCTATTATGTTTTGACCACTTTATATATGTTATGTGTAGCCTTGTTATACATGGACAAATAATATATATGCTTTATCCTATTAACAATATTAATCACACATGCTACAAATGTATCCAGTTGCATTTGCTTCCCATTGGAGGAAAAGGAGGGCCATTTGCTTTGTTTTGGGTTTGCAGTGATTATCTAGCAGATGAATATACAAATTTAGCCATTATCAGTATTTCTGTGATTTTTACAACAATATGCAACATAAAATTACGGTCATATTTGATGTTAAAATGTTTTAGTGCTGTCAAACAATTAGTCGCGATTAATTGCATCCAAAATATATATATATATATTTTAACATATATATGTATGTGTACTGTGTTTATTTATTATGTATATATAAATACACATAAATACTGTATATAGTTTGAAAATATTTACATGTATTTATATTTTATATTATATAAAAATGTTGAATATATAAATATATTTTTCTTAAATATATACATGCATGTGTTTGTATTTATATACATAATAAATATACACAGTACACACACATTTATTATGTAAACAAAAGCTTTTATTTTGGATGTGATTTAATCGCAATTAATTGTTTGACAGCACTAATATTTTTATGTTCCTTTTCGTTAACAAGTTATCTGTTTGTTACTGGTTTTGTTACAGTTATGTGGGCTGCTTAATACCCATGTGGTAGCACTTATAAAAAGACTGTATGACAGAGCTCTGTTAACAGATAAGCATGCCATGGGTAACTTTATATAGCTGCAGTGTGTCTGTTGGCTGGAAGGCCTGGTGAAGGGTCAGTGGTGCCGTGAGGGGCTTTAGGGGAGTTCAGGGTGGGGATCTGGATACAGGGTTAAAGGAGCGGACGGCAGCCACACCAAACAGGTCTAGTGGGAGATCCCAGAATAATCCATGCAGCTTATACAGTGTTCAATATAGTGGCGTGATAATGAGGTGAAACGACTTTTGTGTTTACTAACAAAAGCTCTCTGGCAGTTGTCATTTTCTAAAGGACATTTTCACATATGTCGTTCCAGCATGTGGAACACAAAAGTAAATGTTTGGAAAAATTAAAGTGACCAGACCTTTAAGGATCTTTAATATTGGGTGTTATATTCCTTTAGGAGGGCACTAAACTCACAATATTGTTTTATGTGTTTTAATGTATTTTAGATAAAAAATTCTTAATAAATAGGAGTATTTCAATTCAAAAGACTTCAGTTATATAGAAATCAGACTGCAGCTGTACAATGAGCCCTTTTGACCCCCATACATCTCTCATATGGCTCTTGTTCTAATAGAGTATGTCAGCAAGTCCAGAATTGGCTTGATTTTTGGGTCCTTTTAAATGTCTTTATGATATAAATTCCCTTATTGTGCAACTTGGAGCAAACCCCATTGTTTAATAATTTCTTTCTACCCAACAGAGCCAAGAACCTCCTCTTCTTTCCAGCGTTGTTGTCTTATTTACCCGAAGTTTGTGACCTCACATAACAAAGCTGTGAAGACCAGCATCCATTGTGCCAGCCTCTTGTCTGCTGGTCCCTTCATCTCTCACTCATCTTTTCATCCCGCCCTCCCTCCCTCATCAAACCCTTACCCGGCCCAGCCCATGACAGCAGCGTTGCCAGCATGGCATTCTCATCACGCTTTTCCTTCTGGGAGCAAAAGGAAAGTGATTTTCCATTCTTTATTCTCATCTTTCAGCACTGTGTGACATCAGCTAGATGGTGTGCATGAAAATGCATCAATGCTTTCACTTTTACACCTATCTGTAGCAATGCACCAGGGTGCCGTGTGCACGATTCATGAACGCACAGCTGCTAACAGCCTCTGGTTAGGGCATGTGTGAAAGTGTTATGGACAGATGGAAAACACAAATCACTGTGTGGATTTGACCAGTGTGATTCAATGTCATGGGAGAGTGTAGTTCGCCAGCTTTCTGCCATAGCTTTTTTGATTACATTTTGAAAAGCTGCCACTGGCTTGCCTTGAACCCAGCCGTAAACTGCTTAAAATGTATAATTAGAAATGGCACTGTAAATTGGTGCCTTTTATTAGGTTTCAAAATTGTATATTTATTTTGCGTAACTTGGTCTTTAAAAATGCCCTGCATGAGATGTGTTGGAAACATCTGCATAATAACTTCAGCATAGACGTATTGTCCTAAATCAAATGCTAATGACCTTTTTACATGGGCCTTTATAGGTCAAAGAAGAGAAAAAGCCAATCCCCAAGAGTTCAAATAACAATGTAAGTGCCCAGATATTCTATAAGTATTACTGCTCACAGAGTAGAGAGGAATTACAAATTGAAAAGCACTCTGTCTATTTGTCCTTAGTTACACGCATCTAATTAGATATTTTCAGTTATTATTCGCAGAATAATATGATGTTAGCTCCAAGTTCACGTGTTTTGACACAGGATGCAGTATTGTTGTCAAAGGAAGCTCATTTCAGTGGCTGCTTCAACAGTATACTACTTTGAGAATGAGCATTAAAGAATAGCCAATTATTTCCTGGTAGATTTTATGAAAATCTCTTTTATTTAACACATATGGACCATTGATTTCTCTCTTTTACACCTGGTGATTTGCCTCTAAATGGTGTTATCTTGGCTTGAAGACGGAGACTGTTTGTTCGATTCTTTGTTGCTCCATTGATTGACATGCAGCTGTTGCACACCACCAGCTGTGCTTTGTCTGAGCGAGAGGTTGGTGGTTAAATCATGAGCCTAAATAAACAAAGATCAGTAAAGCACCTTAATCAAAATTCTGACTCCGTATCTCGGCAAGATTTGAAGTGTTAGAGTGGATATTCTTTTGGGACAACAGCCTGAATCTATAATTTGCATTCTCTTTTATTAATAGGCATTTGTTACAACTTAAAGAGCCAAGATTTCGGTAAAAAGCAGGGTGTTTATTTTGAGTTTAAAAAACTCAGTGAGCTATTGTGCAAACCCTGCTGACAGATAGACATTGTTTATACGGTATATCTCATAATCCACTGACAGAATCTACTGGATATTTGTGTAGGAGTGAAGAGACAGCGTGGTAGAGAGCAAGACGGGGTGTACTTTCAGTCTGAGTGTACAAATGCATGCTTGGAGATGTGCTCCATGCAAAATTTTAAGAGCAAAAGTCATTGAAGTGTATTTATGCAATCGTTCACCTCTGCTATCTCTCTTCTCTCATGCATACAAACTTCTGTATAATGTCAACAGAAATCAGTATTCTAATCTACTTCCCTTTCACCTAGTTTGTGTTTGGTAGCCAAATGGTTTTGTTTTGTCTTTTAGTGAGAAGGTACAATATTTACAGCATTTACTAGTGAAAGGCAACCACGTGACTAGGTTTCATTTCCTAAAAAAAGTTCTGAGATATTTTTAATGAGTGGCCCCAGTCATAGAACAGTAAATGAAGCATGAATATGTGCATAGGAACCAACATAAAGAAGACAGCATTGCATGATGTGCTGGTTGAGGAAATAATTGAAAAACAACAGTGTTTTGAGATGTGTAATTTAAAGTTATTTTCAATGCTCTTTCCTAACTGACTTTTCTACACCTACCGTACCTGCTGGTGAGTAGTCTGACAGCGATGGCAGCCTGAGTAGCCGCTCCCAGTCAGTGCCCTGCCTGGAGCCTGGCAGAGGCCTGCTGCGTGCCAAAAGTCCTCAGCTTGTTCTGGACACACCCACAGAGATCCAGTCCCAACCTCAGTTCAGGCGAGTCAAAAGCCCGTCACCCAACAGAGACAAAATGGCAACCAGAAAGTTCTCTGAAGTGCCCAAGATGCCGGAGCGTTTCAGAAGCCCTGAGCCTCCCGAAGCTCCCTTGAGTCCTGAACCTTTACAGAATGGAGAAAGCAAAATTAATGGTAACCTCAATGGCAGTATTAAGACTACTGCTAGTGCAAGTCAGCCAGAGCTCACAGAGGACTTGCTGGGTGGGACCCGTAAGAAGGTGGTAAAGGTGGTACGCAGAGTGGTTAGAAGGGTAGTTCCTGCTGAAGAAGACACGGCAACAACCCCTGCAGCCATGTCCCCAGAACCACCGAAACCTGAACCAGCATCTGTTCCAAAAGTTGTAAAGATGCGGTGTTCTCCTTCAAACATGATTCCATAAAGAAGGAGGAAAGAGATGATATCTCTGCTGGACTGACTAGTTTGATGACACGAGGTAGAACCAGGGAACCTCGTCCACGCATCCGCAAGGATGAGCCTCCTGAAAAAGAGGATGTGAAACCTGTAGAGAAATCTCAAGAGAGAAATTTCAGGACCAGCACAAGATAAAACTGTGCTGAAAGTGGAGGCCTCCCAGACTCCAAAACATGAGCCACAGACTTCAGCATCTGCTGCTACCTTGATGACTCCTAAGTATCCTGCTTCAACACCAGCAGGATTCATCCCAACCCCAAAACCCAACCCACTCTCTCTCCCGTCTGGATTTGTTCCTAGACCGAAACCCGTAGGATTTGTCCCCACCTCAAAACTGTCTACTTTTTCCCCTCCAGCAGGCTTTCTTCCTGCTCCAAAATCACCTTCTGTGACTCCTGCAGGATTTGTTCCAACAACTCCTATTGTTTCTCCACCTTCAGCTCTTATTCCAGATCCCAAAACATTGCCTGTTATCCCCAGTTCTGCACCTGCTGTTCCTAAAGCAGCGTCCTTTGCTCCAATCGTTCCTGGTAAAACCAACACCCTTAACCCCCCAGCTCCCAAAACAGATCCATTTGCCCCTCCATCAGGTTTCATTCCCACCAATAAACTGATGCCTATGAAGAAACCAGAGGTATTGATTACTTCGCTGCATGGATTGCTGTACTTCACTTAATTGTGTGAGGAGTGTGCTAATGTAAATGGCGTGTACCACTAGTACTAAGATGATCCACTTTATAGTCTGTAGTATGTAGTGATGTGTAGCTCTTGGAAGTGTTGATGAATTGGGCTTTTGGGTGTTTGACAACACCCTTGTCTTAGGCTTCTAACTCTGTCTATGTGTTACCTTTTTAGTCTCTTTGTATTTAATAGGGCTGCATTTCCCAAAAGCATCGTAAGCCTAAGTACAGCACATCGTAGACTCATTGCCACCAATGGAGCTACGATCAACTTAAGCTTATGATGCTTTTGGGAAACACAGCCAAGATCAGCCCATGACTTGTGGTTCCTGAATGTTGCTACTGGGAAAACCAACTTTAGTGTGCAGATCTTGCAAATTAATGGTAGATTTGAAGACTGTTAGTAAACTAAGCCACCTCAGAGACCCACAGAGCCATTTACTAGTTTTGATTAGACAAGATTAGTAGCAACATACACCTGTGTGGACACTTTTGTAAGATCATGGACAGTAGATTTTATGCATTGGATACTGGTTTTGTCGCAAAAGCATAGTGTAGTGAATGCTGGATGCTTGATTTGGAGTGGTTTGGTTCTAGTACTTCAGATCAGAAACTAATTTGTAATTAGTTGCATGGTTACTAACTTCAGTCCCTTAATGAAACACTCAATTATTTTTAGAAAATAGGCTCATTGTACAATTCCCCAAGAGTTAAACAGTTGAGTTTTACCGTTTTTGAATCCATTCAGCCGATCTCCGGGGCTGACGGTAGCACTTTTAGTGTAGCTTAGCATAGATAATTGAATCTGATTAGATCGTTAGCATCGCGTTCACAAATGACCAAAGAGTTTCGATATTTTTCCTATTTAAAACTTGACTCTTAAAAAAACTAGACTGATGGAAAATGAAAAGTTGCGATTTTCTAGGCCGATATGGCTAGGAACTATACTCTCATTCCGGCGTAATAATCAAGGAACTTTGCAGCTGTACCATGGGTGCAGCAGGCGCAATGATATTACGCAGTGCCTGAAAGTAGTCCCCAGCTAGGTAACTAGTTATGATATAGGTGGGGACTAATTTCAGGCGCTGCGTAATATAATTCCTAGCCATATTTGCCTAGAGAATCGAAACTTTTAATTTTCCATCAGTCTTAGTACACGATGTAACTACAGAAGAGTCAAGTTTTAAATAGTAAAAATATCGAAACTCTTTGGTCATTTTTGAGCGAGATTCAATGATCTATGCAAAGCTACGCTAAAAAGTGCTACCGCCAGACCCGGAGATCGGCTGAATGTATTCGAAAACGGTAGAACTCAACTGTTTAACTCTTGGGGAGTTGGAAAATTAGCCTATTTTCAAGTGTTCCTTTATACAATATGTTTGTGACTTTGTGTGTGGTTTGGACATAAATTTGAAGGTGAAGACGGCCGTATGTATGCCACCAAGTCAAGCAGGGAGACCTTCTCCTGGGAGCATTTCTAAACCTTCTCTACCAACCTTGTCTAAAAAGGTGTGTGTTTGAGTGTGTGTTTTATTAAGATCACACTCTGCAGCAGTTAGATGATATGCCTGCTCAGCTCTGCAGGAAGGGAATGTAGCATGGCTAACATAAAGGCCTAAGTATCCTTCTTTTTTTTTTACGCGTACGTTAGCGTATGCGCACAGTCGTTTCCTTCAGCTACCTTGTGAATCGATACCCCACGGCAGCATTTCCACCTTGCGGATAAACTAATTACTGCAAGAGAGTTTAATGCGCATGTGCGACCTGCGCGTACAAAGTATACTTTGGCCTTAACATACACACTTATGACTTTGCTTTCAGTCAAGTTCTGTGTAGAGCTTTTACAATGTATTATTTTGAATAAATTGATGTTGGCTACTACATAACATTACTATGTAACAAAGCTATGTGCATAGTCTGAGTTAGACTCACCTCTTCTTGGTGGTCTGACCTATAGGAGAGTCCGCCACTGAGTCCCACAGAAGAAGCACAGAGACGGCTGGAGAGGATCTTCGCTGCACCTGTAATGCCTGTCAATTCCTCCTCTTCCTCCTGTCTTCATTTCTGCTTCTTCATCTGACTCATTCACTGTCTCTCTGATGCTAAAATGTGCTTTATCCAGACAATTTTACATACATGGCTGGCTCTGACTGCACTGGCTGTAGACCTATAAATAAGCCAATTTAAAGCTTGACAGCACTTAAGCTGACTGAATACCCATGGGAAAATAGTTTAATACACTAGAATGTTAATGAGGACAAGGGATTTTAAGGACATTAATGTGAGCAGAGTGACTACATAGTGCCTTCATATTTAAGGGTTATGAACTCGGTCTCTTTATAAGTAATTTATGGCTTTATTCCAAACTCTAGTGACCCTGCCTACCTAGACACCGTTATGGAATTTCCAGAAATCTCTCTTAAAAATAGCTTTAGGCAAAGTTTTAAACAAGCTTGCCTAAGATAAAAAATAAACAAAAATTACTACTTTGTTTTTCAAATGTTTTCAGATCCCTTTTATACAAAACATAGGGGGAAAAGTTTAAAAATGGCAGCCAGTTTGAGAGAAATTCTGATTATACCTAATAATACTCCTGAAAAACATTCAGAATTTTTTTTCTGATAAAAATCTTATTGAAAAAATAATTTACCCAACTTTTTATGTATGCTTTGTTAGTGTAGTATATTGTTAGCTTGGCAACAATGATAATGCCAAGTTACAGTACTGTATTTAATTTTGTTTACGTTATTTGTATGTTGTGTTTAAAAGACCATTGCCAGAGGTGGAAAGTAACGAATTACATTTACTCGCGTTACTGTAATTGAGTAGCTTTTTTGTGTACTTGTACTTTTTTAAGTAATTTTTTTAATCTGTAATTTTACTTTTACTTAAGTATATTTTGTGTGAAGTATTGTACTTCGCTACATTTTAAAACACATTCGTTACTGAGTAAAAAAAAAATCGCTCCGTGGAAACCACTGCAGTAAATAATGGGCAGAAGAAGAAACTGGCGCTAAAAATCACAAGAAAGATGCAGACGAACAAGACAGGCGTTAAAGGTGCAGACCCAGCTGAAAACCAAACCTCGTCGTATTCTGCTGAAGTTGAACTCGAAGGAAATGAAGTGAACCCCTGGCCATATTCATGCTCTATTATGCAGTGTAAGCTGTGTTTGCCTCGGGAGACCGAACTAGCAGCTTATAAATATATCGACATCGCCCTTCGCAAGCATGTAGAGATAAGGTAAATACTTACATCGTTGCATTGGTGGTTAAAATGAAGCTTTGACGGTTTAGCAAAAGGTTTTGCACAAATTAGCCAAAAAGACAGTGGTGCAGGGTGTGCGATATCATCTGCGATAATATAATAATTGTTGTTTTAACGATGTGCGATTTGGCATTATCAGTATTTTGCCCAAAACCAAATAAAATCACTCTAAACAATGTGCCGTGAAATCTAGTAACGTTAGATTAGACTAATCCACGTGCATATGGAGTGCTTTCTTTCACTGCGTGATTCAGTCTGTTAAAATGCGTTTAGAATGAAGCAGAAAATGTATATATTTATATAATTTAATATAGTAAGTCAACATCACATGAAGAATGCAGTTTTAAAAAAAAATCACCATGATTACATAGGCCTGTAGTTTTTCTTTTTACACAGTTCAAAAAACAATAAGTTAATTAAGAGACGTTTTAGACACCATATTGCCTGTTTTTGCTCTATTTCGACAACAAAAATAATTCCAAACACAGCCACCATACACAGTTTTGCGTCTCTGACTCTGAGCAATGACGTGTTTTGTTCCTGAATGTATTAACCATTTAAATGATTCTGTTCAATCGCAATTACTCTCTTATCAGTGACTTGCTGACACCTACTGGTGGTTCTAATTTAACATTTAAAGTATTTTTTGATTGATTTATTTTTTAATTTCAAATGACTATTTAACATTTGTGACCCTGGCCTGGAGCACAAAACCAGTCTTAAGTCGCTGGGGTATATTTGTAGCAATAGCCAACAATACATTGTATGGGTCAAAATTATACATTTTTCTTTTATGCCAAAAATCATTAGCATATTAAGTAAAGATCATGTTCCATTTAATATATTTTGTAAATTTCCTACTGTAAATATATCAAAACTAAGAGCTTAATTTGAACAACTTTTAAGGAGATTTTCTCAATATTTGGATTGTTTGCTCCCTCAGATTCCAGATTTTAAAATATTGTCCTATCATAACAAACCATACATCAATGTAAATATTATTTATTCAGCTTTCAGATGATGTATAAATCCCAATTTAGGAAAATGGACCCTTATGGTTTTGTGGTTCAGGGTCACATTTTATGTCTTATTTATCAAAACATTATTTCTGCATTTGTAACTGCAGGCTAAATGCATTCATGTCAGTGTGTAATACATCTATGCCACTTCAGATGAAGCTTCTGCGTTTCCTCTGCATTGCAAAGATTAATTTTGTTGATACTGATTTAATTTCCCTGGTAACAGCCTAAATGTGTTATTATTCTAAATAACTGATTCCTTTAATTAAAAACACCTAGTTTGAGATTTATAGGCCCATATCCCAGGTGTGTCAAACATGCTGGAGGGTGTTACTGGAGGGCCACAGCCCTAAAGAGTTTATTTCCAACCCTGCTCCAACACACACACCATGTAGTTTTCAAATAAGCCTAAATGATTAGTTTAGCTGGATCAGATGTGTTTAATTAGGGTAATATCTACACTGTGTAGGGCTGTGGCCCTCCAGGTACTGAGTTTGACATCTTTGGTCTATCCCATTTTTTCCTCCCTCTCATTGTTAAAATGTAACTAAGTACTTTTTACTCAGAGTAAATTTTAAATTAGTTACTTTTTACTTTTACTTGAGTATATTTTTAGACTGGTACTTTTACTTGTACTTAAGTAAAATTTCAGTAATGTAATGGTACTTTTACTTGAGTAGAATATTTTTGTATTCTTTCCACCTCTGACCATTGCTGCCCCCAAACAGAGGGTTTCAATTCAATAATAAAAAAATAGGCTTTGTATTTTTAGGACACTGCCTTGGACGGTAGCTGCCTAATGTAGAGAGTATACAACAAGGGAACTCACTTGGCTTTGGAATAGGGCTTGTATTGTATTCTGTATTATGGGCTGCTCTGCTACAAGACCAACAAATAGGGGTTTTCCCCTCTTTGAGATAGCTCTGATGTCTACCCTGCTGAAAAAACAGCATATGCTATGTTTTGGAGCATGGCAGCTGGTTTGAACAGGTTTAAGCTGGTCTTGAGCTGGTCCTAAGCAGCTAGCTTCTGGACCAGGAGCTCATAACGAGGACTAGCTCATAACTAGCTCATGACCAATTAAGGACCAGCTTAAACCAGCTGCCATGCTTCAAAACAAGTCATTGTTGTTGTTTTTACAAGTCTCTTAAAACCCATGTGTCTGTTTTTAGTCAATTTTTGTCTTCATGTATCACCATCTCATGCGCTTTCAACTTTTGCTATGTGCTGCAGTACAACTTTATTATCTAGCAAACAGTTTTTGATTGGTTCAGGCATGCTCATCTCATCTCCATGTACCTGCTGTCCTTTCATCTGTGGATACATGTCTCATCTCTACCTCTCTCTCTCATCCACCGCTGTCTCTGTGGCTGTGATTGTTTGGCTGGCTGGTCTAGCTGGAACCTGTGGCCAGTGCCTCTGCGTCGTCTCAGGTACAGGGCCCCTCTGGGGACGGCTCTTCCCCCACTGCGCCCCTCCATGGCTTGGCCGGAGTGTGTGCTCGTGTGGCCTGTTGGAGTGTAAGCTCTCTGTTCCTCTTTCTAACCCACCCCCACCCTCATACGTGGCTATATATACTTATGTGCTTGTGTTATCAACCTAAAATAGATGCTTATATTTTTATTAAGACATATGTTGTCGGTTTAGCTAACTGAACTTGATTTGTTTATATCATATATTTGATAGAAGGATCGCCTGCTTGTTTATCGTGTATGAGTGATAATTTTAAATCAGTGTTAATGCAGTGCATGGCGACTCGGGTTTAGATGTAACTGCATGGAACCTTTAGCGTGAGAATTAATTTGGTTCTGCTGCCCCACTGATTAGCTTATAAGTGAATATCAATGGATACGCTCTCTAATTGCTAAAGACTTTGATTTATGAATATCCCTGTTGTCTCCTCATGCCTCAGGCTCTGAACATTACCTTATTTATGCATTACCTCATATCACCAACGTAATGTCTTTATATATCCTTGTATCACCTTTCTGTGTTAACCATGCTATTGTTAGCATAAACCGTGCTATGTTCAGATATGTTTATATCTTTAATTTAAAATGGGTACACACACCATGTGGAATTGTAACAGAAATGTAGCTGCAAAAACATGGGAAAATGTCTGCCATGTTTGACCAAGGAAATAAAAAATATATGTATATAATATAAAAGTAATACAAATTAAAATATTATTTGTCTTTTTAATTAGATATAACCTTGACTTGTTAAATATGACATGCTCTTAAACCGGTTTCATGTTAAATGTTAATTTCCCGAAGGGTGACCATAGTGTCTTACACTGATATATCACGTGATCAATAACCCTTTTTATTCACAGGATGCTTTCGATGCTCTGTGTGTGGAGCTGAGGCAGGCTATTAAACTGATGAATGACTGTGTTTGAGAGATGCATGTTATAATGTGTTATGATGTATAACGCTGCTATTGCCCCCTCATGCTGACCTGCCGTTTCACAGGGACAGGTGGAGGAGGACCCCGTGGCAATCCTAAAGGCAGACCATGCCGCTGCCGCCCATCCTAAGGTCTGCTTTGTGTGTACCGTAGTTCACCTGCATTATCCCACCCTTGACCTGTCATGTCAAACTTGCCCTTGTGTTGTGGAGTGTTGTGCTCGCACCCATCCCATTTCATCGACAGCACCCCAGCCGTAGAACCGTGATTGAGAGAGACACTCAGAGATAACAAAACGGACAATCTGGGTTAATCTAACATTTAATTAGCATCGGATTGTTATTAACTGTGCTGTAGTGTTTTCTACCCTTCCTTCACACCATGTGCCACTGTACTTGTAGAGTGTACCGGTTTATCTACAATAATAACATGGTATACTAACCAAACACCAGAGGAGAGAAACTTGTGAACTGGAACACTATCAATGGATCACTGATATACTATCTCTCACTGTCAGCCCTTCACAGTGGTAGAGTTCATGTTCAGACCAGTGTGTGTAGGTCAAGCATGAGTGCAGTGGAATCAGACATGCCCAGATAACCAGAACATCGGTCTTGTAATCTGACCCCGTCCATCATTTGACGCCTGAGTTGGCTTCATCTACACCTGCCTTTAAACTCTTCCCATCTTGCATGACAGCCCACAGCATTTTAAGCTCATTTCCCACTATAGACATTGGGAAACTATGTTTTTTTACTGATCTGGGACCTCTTTGTACTCTAATTGTTATTCTCTCCGCAGAGGTCTCAGATCAGGGTAAAAATAAAAATTTTGAATCATTAAATGATAACAGTCTTTCTCTGACAAGTGTGGACAAATGCATGGAGTGGATTTGAAGCGTATCAGTGATGTTCCTGTTCAAAAGGCCTGTGGAAAGCCATAAATAATGAGTTTGACTGATGTGTCTCTCCTTCACAGGTGAAAACAGAGGAGCAGATAGCTGCAGAACAAGCATGGTACGGTTCGGAGAAAGTGTGGCTGGTCCACAAGAATGGATTCTCTCTGGGTTAGTACGAAAGCCATACAAAAAGAACTCTTGAGTATTATTTTTAAATTGAAGACAACAGGAAATGGCATTTTTCTCATTTAACTTCCATAATTTGTCACATTCCTATGTTAAAATAAAATATTGAGCTAGAGTGGAAAAGAAAGTCATTTCAGATGTGAAGAAAGTTATTGCATTTTGATGAAAGATTATGGAAACATGTTCTCCCTTAGAATATTGTGCACCGATGTTTCGCACAGTAACACAAGGGACATTTATTAAGAAAGGAAATGGGGTTGATTTAAATTTTATGCCATTTGTAACTTAATACGGGTTTGATTACTATTACAATACAGAGCGCTTTAATGGCACTAGAATTTTTGAAGTCTGTTTTAATTTTGTTTCCAGAATGATGTTGTGTGCAATCAGAAATAAAAAATATTGACAGTGTTCTCTGGTGTTCTTTACAGCCACTGTGGTGAAGACAGAGGCTGGCAGTCTACCAGAGGGGAAAGTGAGAATCAAACTGGAGCATGATGGGACAGTACTGGACGTGGACGAGGATGATGTAGAAAAGGTCAGTTGTCCAGGCTAATTATGTGCGTTTCAGTATGCACAAATAAGAGATTTTGTTCATAGTTAAAATGAAAATTATATTTTCCAAATGCATGTTACAGATAATATTTTGAACAATTCATATATGTTTCATTTTTAGAAAGTTTTGGACTTCAGAATGTTTAATTATTGACATAACTGAACCTTCTGGTGACTTGTCTCCGGTGACAAGCAGGACTTCTCCATTAATTTAGTCCTCTTAAAGCTTGCCCCTGTAATCTTGTTCATGTGCCTCCATATTTTACTGCAACACCCACATCTCAAAATCCAATTAACAGGCAAAGGATAAAACCAGAATTGGCTTTCCATATTAATGTGGTTATAATGCTTTAATTATACATATAACATGTTGCTATATGAACAACCATTTAATAATGACTAGTCCCGCAAACCTTAATGGGATAGTTCACCCAAAAATGAAAATTCTGTCATTAATTACTCACCCTCATTTCGTTCCAAACCCATAAGACCTTCATTCATATTCAGAACACAAATTAAGATATTTTTTATGAAATCAGTGAGCTTTCTGACCCTGCATAGACAGCAACATAACTACCATGTTCAAGACCCAGAAATGTATTAAGGATGTTGTTAAAAAAGTCCATGTGACATCAGTGGTTCAACCGTAATTTCAACAAAACACGGAAAAGAAGCAATTGTTGAATAAAGTTATTTTTGTTTTCTTTGTGCACAAAAACTATTCTTAGCTTCATAAAATTAAGGTTGCCACTAATGTCACATGGAATATTTTAACAATGTCCTTACTATCTTTCTGGGCCTTGAACGTTTCAGTTGCATTGCTGTCTATGCAGGGTCAGAAAGCTCTCAGATTTCATCAAAAATATCTTAATTTGTGTTCCGAAGATAAACAGGTCTTACGGGTTTAGAACGTCATGAGACCAAGTAATTATTGACAGGATTTTCATTTTTGGGGTGAACCATTCCTTTAACTATACAAAGAGTTCATGCTTCATTTAGAACCGAAAATAACTTGATTAAATTAGTTAAAGATTCTAACTGCAGAGATCTAGTGAATGATTTGTCAGACTGATTTAAACTAGACACACGTGTGAGCGCTTTTGTGTTATACATTAGAAGAAACATCCCATAAGAGTCATTTTGTTCATGAGTTTTATGCTAGTTGTGCTGAGCTGGTTTTTTAGTGCAGCCAGGGAATAAACTAGAAGAAAATGCAGTACACTATTCTATCTCATCTCATTTCATCACATTCAGTTCAGATTGCACAATCACAACAGAACACAATGATTCCTTTCACTGTGGTGCTGTGGATTCAACAGCAGAGTAGCTATCTGTATTTTAATGATTCTTCAGGTCTGCAGTGCTCATGCACAGGGTTATTTGCAGAACTCTTCTTACTATCTGGCCTGAATCTAGAGCCAAGTGAGGGTTAGACAGGCACAGGTGGGCCCTGGGTAACGTGCACAGGGTGGGAGAAAATGATGCCAGGATATGGGTCACAGAGAAACAGGTGGAATTTGGCCTAATTTTTAAAACAGACAGATTGACTTATATAGACACTCTGAGAAGTCTAATATAATAGTCTCTAATATAATTTTCAGAGTTTGCACTATAAGGTCTTGATGAGGCATATGCTGGGCAATATTATCAGCTCACTTCCTGCTTGGCACAGTCGTACTCGTGCCTCCCTGTGAAGGGCAGTTCTGAGCTGATGATTTCCATAATGTTAAGGCTGACCTCAAATCAAGTTTTGGAACCATCTGTTCAGTGAGGGAATTGCTAAACTGGATCCAGAGTTGAGCTTGACAAGTTTTAAATTGCATTAAAGACTTGGCATGAAATCCTGTGGCTATTATGGCTAAATCACATCAATTTAAAACCCCATACTCTATTTTTTTGTCATATTAAGTTTTTTTACAACTCTTTCCATTAATCACTTGACAGATTTATTGCATTCTTTGACCTTTAATATTTAAAATCCTTCAATCCAGGCGAACCCGCCGTCATTTGACCGCTGTGAGGATTTGGCAGCTCTGCTCTACCTGAATGAGTCCAGTGTCATGCATTCCTTGCGCCAGCGCTATGGAGGAAATCTCATCCACACATACGCAGGGCCCAACATGGTGATCATCAACCCTACCAGCGCCCCCTCCATGTACTCCGAGAAGGTGAGAGCCTTTGTTTTCTTTCACACTCCTTGCATCCAAATATGCAACTTCTTCACTATATAGTATCCAAATATGCAATATTCATTAAACAGCAGGCGACACATACTCACATAAACTTCCTAGGTCATGAAATGCATATTATACTCTGACAGTGTGCGATTATAGATGGAGCTACTCACTGTGGTAGCAATGCAATGAATTATGGGCACTATATTTTGTACAACTGTCCCTTCGTTAGTTAAACGCAATAGAAAATGGGCAACTGAAAGCCGCTAATGAGCTTTATTGGTTTTCATGCAAGATAAATTACTACCCATAAAATCTCATTAGAATCCCGAAGAGAATTTCTTTCAGTCATTGGTCCTAATTAAATGATTTTGCATTATGGATCAAGCTGATTATGTGCCGTGATGAGTGTTTTCTGCAATCTAAAGTTGAAACTATGATATATGCGAAAATGTTATTGCAATTGAGCTGGAAAGATGGTTTACGCCAACTTTGTTTTCAAATTAACAGCTATTGATTTTCCCTTCATTGGAGAATTTATGTTTATGGGTTTACATTTGAGGCTTTAAGGTTTCCATTATTGACTTTTCTGTTGTACAGAAAATAAACACTCTGTAATACATTAAGATTATTAGTTTGGCCTGTAAGCTCCTTGCTTTTGTTTTCCCAACAATGATCTTCATTAAGCTTGTCCATAGACTTTTGTTTTCTTGGACAAGAGGCATAAAGAAAATGAATGTGTTTGTCAGTGTGTTAGAAGTTAGATTTTTTTCTCTCTCTGTCGTTTCAGGTGATGCACATGTTCAAAGGCTGTCGGCGGGAAGACACAGCCCCTCATATATATGCAGTGGCCCAATCCGCCTACCGAAACCTTTTGACAACACGACAGGACCAGTCCATTGTGTTGCTGGGAAAGAGCGGCAGTGGCAAGACCACAAACTGCCAGCATTTAGTCCAGTACTTGGTGTCCATGGCCGGCAGCACTGGAAAGATCTTTACTGGTACAGAAACAAGAGCCATAATAATTTCCTAGCATTTTTAAATTATGCACCAAAATTTTGGCCAATGTTGATTGAACTTCATCAATCTGAAATTTGCATACGTTTGTAAAAGTGCAATACGGTGTAAAAACATTAGAATTTAATAATAGAAATTATAATCTTTTGTTCTTTTGTAACCAAGCTAATATTGGCCAATATAATATGGTCATTATGCATTCCGATTTTTAGCTGCATTGTATCCATGTGCTTGAAAAGCTTGGACAGCCTGTGGTAAAGGGTGAATGGACGGGTGTCTTGCGGTCACTGGAAATGGGCTTGTACAGCGTGGAGAGAGTGTGAGCGCTGGGAAGAGGGTGACAGATGAGGGCTGTGCTAATGATGCCCACTAAAGCACTCTGATAATTAGCCGTCATCAAGGCCTGCTCAACCCCTGCTTGGTCAATAATGACCTAATGAAGACTACAGTGCTCATTAACTATACCATTAAAGAGGCCTTGATGTTATCTCCGTATGCTCAACTCTTTATGCAGGATCCGTTCTTCTAGTGTGGTTCGTGTTAAAGAGTGAGTCCTTTCGTTAAATATTAATGTGTCTCCTCCAGCTGAGAAATGGCAAGCTGTCTACACAATCCTAGAGGCCTTTGGAAACAGTGCCACCTCCATGAACAGTAACGCAAGCCGCTTCTCCCAGATCGTCTCGCTGGATTTTGACCAGGCTGGTCAGGTGGCCTCAGCCTCCATCCAGGTTTGTTTATATTGTACTGGGTCATATCTAAATTATATAAAAAGCACATTGTACTAATTTTATGACTTGGGAAAATGGCAATCGTTCATCTATCCACCACCCTGATAACTTTAATGCCCTTTTATACAATAATGTTTAGTTAAATTAATAATAATAATGCATAATAAATTAATTTTATAATTTGTTAAATTAATAATTTAATCATTTTATAGTACAATACTTTAATAATGACCCTTTTAAAATGGGCAAAGGATATAATTCCCGTATTGTAATTATATAAACATTGGTTCATTCTGTTTGTTTGTAATGTTTTGTCTTTCTTTTATATGTAGACCATGCTGCTGGAGAAGCTGAGAGTGGTGAAACGACCAGCGACAGAGTCCACTTTTAATGTTTTTTATTACATGATGGCTGGAGCAGACAGCACACTTAGGTAATCTCACAATAATTGTATGCATGTGAATTTTTCAGTTATTTTGTTTGACCCCAACTTTTCTGCTCAGAAAGCTTGCACCATTGAAGAAATCTGTTAAATAACTTTATAATTACAGTTATTAATAACTTGATTGTATTTAAATTTTACTGCAGAACGGAGTTGCATTTTAACCACTTTGCAGAGAACAGTGCTTTTGGGGTTGTGCCTCAAACTAAGGTTGGTTTTGGATGGATAGAGTTTGCCAGCAGACTAAATCAATAAAAAATATTATTTTAGTGAATATACAGCAATTTTATTTTATTTTCATTCCCATCTAATATTCTTTTTGTGTGTGTGTGTGTATACACAGTCTGAGGACAAGCAAAAGGCATCACAACAGTTCACTAAACTGCAGGCAGCTATGAAGGTGCTGAGCATCTCTTCTGATGAACAGAAAGCTCTTTGGCTCATCCTTGGAGCCATATACCACCTTGGAGCTGCAGGGGCCACGAAAGGTAATGCAACACTAACACAGTCAGACAGTGTGGTGTGTCATACATTTACTTTCAAGCAAACCCAAGTCTCCAATAACCCTTAGAAAAATGCATTTAGAAAGTTTAACAGCTTGCTTTGATTCCAAGTCTTCCCTTTTAAGCCCCACACTGCTGTCTCCATGCTAATTTAGCTCACAAAAGCATTCGACAGCTTTCTCTTTACACATCAGAACTGGAGAGCTCCAAACAAAAAAGCCTTAATGAGATAAAATGCAAAAAACGCCTAACAAGCACAGAAACAGACTTTATTAATTAAGGCCGACTTACTGTCTGCTTACTGAGCCCAAACAGAGGAGACACAAGCAGCTCAGGAAACAGTTTGATGTTGAGGAGTTTAGAGATATGTGTGTTTCTTTAGCTCTAATGAGGATGGATGCCTCAGTATTCACAGTCTGTGATATCACTTCCCCCTCATGCAGTCAGAGGATGATGTATTAATGAACCCTTTAATCATCAGACTCCAAACTGTACTGTCTATGCTGTCTGACTCTAGGGTCCACAGTCGTGGGAAACTCCGAAATAGCAGTGAATATTCAAATTCTGTGTGTGTGTGTGTGTGTGTGTGTGTGTGCTTTATCTTATAGCATCATAGAAAGTTGCTTAAAAGTAAAATTTCTATAAAATTGAGTGCTGTCAAACAATTAATTGCGATTAATCGCATCCAAAATAAAAGTTTTTGCTTACATAATATATGAGTGTGTACTGTGTATATATAAATACAAACACATACGTGTATATATTTAAGAAAATATGTTCTGTTTATATAAATATAATTGTGTATACATGTAAATATTTTCCAAATATATACTGTATGTGTGTGTATTTATATATACATAATAAATAAACACAGTATACATACATATTATGTAAACAAAACTTTTATTTTTGATACGATTAATCATTTGACAGCACTAATAAAATTATTATTTCAAAATCATCCAGTAATGAAAGGTTTGGCTTGTATTTGAAAGCACAACCATCGGTCTGTTTTAATTGTTTGTAATGTGCACTAGTTTGTTGCTGATATATCGTCACTACAGTCACTGAATTGCTCAGTAGCTGCAGTGGATCCGTTCGTTCTAGTCCGGTACTCTTTCCTGTACCTACATGCCTCCGCTGTGTCTCTCTTAGACAAATGTGGGAACGCCTTGTTTCTGACAGGAGGTACTAATACTGCTTCAGTGACCTGAGTTGGTACTAAAGACTACCATTATATGACATCAAATATCATAACTAGTAAAGCTTTTTTTTGCAACACATTTCACCTTCAGGACTGTATACTCCGTGTTTATAAAGATGTCTTTGTTTCCTGTCACTCAGTCGTACCTGACTGTCCGTACAGCAGGGGGGCAGTGTTGTTCTGCCTTTTTGTGTTTCGTCTGGGTATTTACCTTGGTCAAGTCTGTTGTTGTTCTTAGTACTGGCAAGTATCTGTAAAAAGTGTCAAATAGTTTTTTCTCGAACAACAGCTTGATATATTCTACCGATCATCTTTGGGGTCAGTAAGAATTTTTTCAATAATTTTATTTAGCAAGGATGCATTAAAGTGAGAGTAAAGACATTTACAATGATTTCTGTTTTGATCAAATAAACTCAGCCTTGGTAAGCATAAGAGATTATGCTTTTAGATTTGATAGAAATACAGTAAAAATTAATTAAAACCTCTTTCAAAACACTGATACACCTTACCGACCCCTCAAAGGAATGGTAGTGTATAGTACTTAACCAAAAATACAATGAGCAGAATCTATAGACTTACATAATTTACATTTATTAATTTAGCAGTCCAAAGCAACTTAAATAAACCCAATATGCACACGCAATTATACAACATAAATGGTATTAAACCATTTATCTTTTATTAAACATAAAGCAACAGTATTATTCTGCACAATTTTATAAACAAATACAATGTAACCTGTACATGTTATTTCAAGACAATACTCTTTACAAAATTGTGATTATAATGAACTATCATTACTATTATTATAACTTTATATATTTTTGGAGAAAATGTTCTACAATTAAAAATATACATCATAAAAAAAATCTAAATTTATTCAGTGTATTACTAGTTCTGATATATGCTATTATATCCATTCATTGGCCAGCCATTGGAAAAGCTAATATGCAACTAATATGGAATTGCTTACTGAAAATGCATGGAGAGCCTGTAATATATGTATATGTGAGAGTTTGTGTGCTAACGATTGCATTTTTGATTCCTTGTTTGTACAATATTAAAACATGTCTGTCATGTTCTAACCTCTTCTTCTCTACTTGCATGTTGCATGCTGTTACAAAGCAGAGACTGATGAAGGTAAAGAGCATGAATATTATATATCAGCACAACAAGCAAACACCTCATTTGTGTATGTGTGTGTGGTTTTATGCTCTTATCATGTTTGCCAGACATTTCCATTTGCATTCTTATTGTCTTCTTTTCTTTCTTCTTTCATTTCTCTGCTGGGCTTCTTTTCTTTCGGAGGTTTCTAACCATGTCTTAGTCTTGAAGCTCAGATAAAACTTTGGTGGGAATATGTGCGGGTGAGGGAGGGGTGCATCGTAACTTTGTTGTCTTATAAGGCTCAGGCTCTGTGATGTTTCTCAATGTTGTAGACTTTTCATTTCTGCAGTGCTTTTCTGTTGTTAAGACGCAAACACAAATAAAAAGCCTGTTCGCTCTCAGTTCTTGTTTATTTTTGGCGTTCGTCTATTCCACCAGAGGCCTGCGTTGTTTTTCGTGTCTCTCTGCGACCTCTTCTGGTTGCGGCAACCTCACTGCAGCTTGCGTGTCACTCTTCTTGTATAGGACTCTGTGATTTGATCTGAGGTCAGTCAGAGCAATATCCGCTGGAAACAATTGAAATCGCTTCAAAAGCTTTTAAAAAGCTGACACATTTTCTGTGATGTCTAAACATTAAAACTCCCAGACATCATCAGACCAATTATGACAGTTCTGAAAGTGAGAGTTTTATGCAGTCAGTGGTTTTCAACAGTGGCTGTCCACATTTACATTGAATATCATCAAAGCAGTCGTGGCCTAACGGACAGAGCATCGGACTTGTAACCCGAGGTTGTGGGTTCGAATCTCGGCTCCGGCAGGAATTGTCCACGACTGAGGTGAAACCCTTGAGCAAGGCACCGAACCCCCAACTGCTCCCCGGGCGCCGCAGTGTCGGCTGCCCACTGCTCCAGGTGTGTGTGCACTTGGATGGGTTAAATGCAGAGAACACATTTCACTGCTGGTTATACTCTGTAAAATTGTGAATGTGACAAATAAAAAATTCTTCTTCTATTCAATAATATGGTACCAAAATGTCTGATGTTTTTTAATTTTTCCAGTAACCAGTAATTTTGAAAATAATTTTTGTTTCAAGTGAATCCATATTTCATCTCTTGTGGGATGTATTTTCTTTCACCTTTTGTAGTTTTCTTCATTATTTTTTGAGGATGAGGACATGTCACACAGCCTGTCCATGGCATCTGCTTTATTTGGCAAGTCTTTACCAAGTAACAGCTGGATTTGCATAAAAATACCAGTGATTGACTGGATGACAAATTTGAATAACAAAATATATGGAAAGAGTTTCTCCGCCCTTCAAAACTGATATTCCAAATAAGCATAATCCTAGTTAGTTGCATTTTATCGTCAATGACCTGCAGCCTACTTTAATTTGTAATCGATCAGGTGAAAACCACTGCTCCTCTTCATCCACTTTTAATCAAAATACTAAAAGTTTTGATCTTTACTAAAAATCTGTATTCTAAAGCTAACATGGCAGTATATAAATGATGTAATCAGCGGAATTGCATAAGACTTCTCTCAGATACCATAAGAGCCCCACAGTCATTAGTGTTGCTTCATTCGACATGGTATTTATGCTGTCCCTGTGGATCTCACAGCGGGCCGGAAGCAATTTGCACGTCACGAGTGGGCCCAGAAGGCGGCTTACCTCTTGGGTTGCACCCTAGAAGAGCTCTCATCTTTTATCTTCAAACACCAGCCCAAAGGAACCTTACAGAGGTCCACCTCATTCCGCCAGGGACCAGATGATGTTGGGACAGGAGACAACTCGGGTAAGGTCTTGCATAATACAAGACCTCTGAAATAAGGAATTGTGTTTGCTGGCTTTGGCAGTATTAAAATGTATGTTTTGCCTCACAGTTCCAAAGATCACAGCTCTGGAGTGTCTGGAGGCCATGGCTGCTGGACTCTACTCTGAACTCTTTACTCTGGTCATCTCACTTGTTAACCGGTAATGTTTGTTACCTCTCATGGTCAGGACATTCATTTTCTTTTTATTAATGTATGCTTACCATACATGACTACCATACATCCTAGTTTCAATTGTGAACAAGAAAAAAGCCTTTATTGTTTGATGACTCTAACCTACATTAAATATATATCTATTGTATGTTTGTGCTGGTTTAGTGCACTGAAGTCGAGTCAGCATTCCCTGTGCTCTCTGCTTATTGTGGACACACCGGGATTCCAGAACCCAAAGTTTGCCAAGAGGGACCGTGGAGCCACCTTTGAGGAGCTGTGCCACAACTACACACAAGAACGTCTCCAAACGCTTTTCCACGAACGCACTTTTGTACAGGAGCTAGAGCGCTACAAGGAGGTGCAGCAGTCCACCCAGTTACAACTATCAAATTATTCCTTAAAAATAATTAACTAATTATAGGCTCAATTCATTTGGGCTGTGTCTAGCTGAGTTAAATCGATGTTGATTTTATTACAACCTCAAATTAAATTATGCAGAATTAACATGTTTGTCTAAGCTGTCATAATCAAATGTGCTTGCTTGCCTTGTTAACAAAATCAATCAGGCTAACTACATGAGCCAATCAGAGATCAGTCATGGAGATAATGGTGCTGTAAGCAATGTTCTGGAACTCCCTACAGATTTCAAGTCGGCATGAAATGAAAATTCTATTATAAATATAGATTTTTTTAAATGCATGTTTGAGAGCTTATTGTGAAGTTTTAACTTATTGTATAAGTTTTTCATTTTTTTATATTCTTTATCATGCGGGTGTACATAACAATACAAAAGTAAAAAATCTGTTGCTATTTCCATTTAATTGTTATTTTAATGTTTACATTTTTAATGTTCGCATTAGAAAAAAATTGGCTCATTGCGAAATCTGTGTGGGAAAATGTTTTTGAAATTCCCTCAACGAAATGTGACCTCACCTTTAGTCACATAATTAGACACGCCTCCATTTCCAAAACCCCGCCCTACAAAGACATTCTTGTTCCATTGAAACAGTTAAATTGTGACCAAAGAAGTGACAACTTCTCAATATTGTGTTTAACCTGAATGCTTCAACTTCAACTACCGGGCTGGGCTGCCGTGTGATCGTGTAAGATGACTGACAGGCAGAAAATGCCTCAGAGTGATCTGATTGGTCAGCGCTTATATATTTTAGGTAGTTCACAGAGCCTAGGGCTGTCATGGAGGCAGGCTTGGTATTTCAGGACACCGAATTCATTGTGATGTTTGAGTGGCGTTCCATACAAATCGCTTACAGCACCTTTAATCAAAAGTCTTGAAATGATACATTTTCATGCTTGAGTTTTTATCGATTTTGATTCTAAGCCTCTTACGTGTCTTTTTGTTTGGGCACGAGTGTGGTAAAATGTGGTATTAGACACATAAAAAAATGTGAACCCTTTAACCCAAAAATCAGTTTGAAATCCTAGTTGACTAATACTCCCTCTATCCCTGTTTAGGAAAACATAGAGCTTGCATTAGATGACATAGAGTCCAGTACATCACTGTCTATATCAGTTATAGACCAAGCCTCCACTCAAGCATTGGTAAGCAACTCTTTTCTCCCCTCATCTTTTCTCTCCTCCTCAGGTTTTTGTAGTGCATCCCAGCCTGTCCCCAAAGGGGCCTTATCTAGAGAATGTGTGCTTTTCAGCTTCAGCAGTTACTTGAATCACTGAGTTTTCCCTCATCTCTCACAACATTGGGGAAAATTCAGTTTGACAGCTTGAAAGTTCTAGTCGATGACTTTTGTGTCCTTTAGTTTGTCATTTGAGCAAACTCAACCTCAAAGTTGTTATCTGTTGTGGTAAGTTATTATATTGTTGTATCTAGCCAGTTATTGCAGGAGCAGCATGTCAGGAATGCGGCTTTCTGGGATGTTAATGAGACCGGAGAGGCTGTTCTTTTTCTCGTGTGTGTGGGTGGACATTGACTGGGAAGTGCCCTCCCTCTTCCTGAGGCACAACGTTAAGCATCGTTGTTAAAGGGAATGAAAATTGTGTCATTATTCACTTACCCGCATGTTGTTCCAACTCCATAAATGCTTTGTTCATCTTCGGAACACAATTTAAGATATTTTAGATTAAAACCAGGAGGCTTGTGGCTGTCCCATTGACTGCCAAGAAAATAACACCGTCGAGGTTCAGAAAAGTATGAAAAGCATCGCCAGGGTAGTCCATCTGCCATCAGTGGTTCAATCTGAATTTTATGAAGTGATGATAATACTTTTTGTACGCAAAGAAAATAAAAATAATCACTAAATAATTAATAATGACAAAATTTGTTATTTTGGGGTGGAGTAACCCTTTAATGAAAGCACTTTTGATGACATTGTCTCTTTCACAAAATGTGTCGGGATCATGCTTAGTAGTCCCTGTTAAATCTGAAGCGTATTTTGGCATATGTATAAGTGTTCCTGTGGCTCAGTGGTTAGAGCATTGCGTTAGCAGCGCAAAGGCACTGACAATACAAAATGTATAACCTGAATGCACTGTAAGTCGCTTTGGATAAAAGCGTCTGCTAAATGCATAAATGTAAATGTAAGTATGTATTGTGTGTGTGTGTGTGTGTGTGTGTGTGTGTGTGTGTGTGTGTGTGAATAATTTAATTAGTAGATTTAAATGGGCATCCTTGTCTTAAAAAATGATTTTAGATTAGAATGGGTTAGTGATACTTGACTGATTGCAAAGACGATGAGTGTGATTTTATTTCTGAAAAGCTACTTTGGTGGCATTCAAAACACTTCATAGTGATACTCAGTGGTCACAATCACCAATTACTGTTTTGCAACTTGGAAGTAGAAATACAAACACGAATGCCTGTGTAGTCATGTAATCTTTTAAGCTTTTCTCTGCTTTACAATTTGCTAAAGTTTTGAAAGAAATTCATAAATTGTCAAATGAGCACTTTAAAAATTAAGTAATTGAAATCACTCGTTAAAACAACCCTGACGAGTTAATTAGCCAATCTGTGCCTGATGGAAATAGTACTGAGGCATAGTGACGATGGTCTCATCAGTATGAAAAGTAATATTTAAAGACATATTCTGAGCATATTCATAAGCCAACGTAATTGCTGTAAGTTCTTTTCCGTACCGGTCTCATCCACAGTTATTCAGCAGCCTGCAAAGTGTCAGTGCGGTAATGCAGAACAAGGGAGAAGCCATTACTGGTATTAATTGCTTAAGTAGACAGCCAGAGTGTAAGGTTTAAAAATGCCTGCCTGACTGCCCTGGAGCTCTTACTTAAAACAGGCCTTTAATGAGGAGCCCAAGACTAATAGCTCATCTTTTTCCCCTCGTTTTCTCCTCCTCTCTCTTATTCTATAAAGGATAGTAATTGCTTTCATGTAATGACTAATGTTGTGTTTGAGGTCATTATTGAAATATGAAATGAAAAGTAAATTAAATGATGCACAGTCTTGATGAATGAAAGGGGCTTGAATTGCGAGTAAACAAAGTTCTTGAGAGAGATTGATTTGTTGTTGGCTATAGCCACAGTGCAGCATACGCTTTTGGGTCTAATGTCTTGTTGTTCGCACTGATTCATGTGAAGAATCTTAGTGGCAAATAATTTTAAAAAGAAATGGCTGCGAGTGATGAGTTGGCAGTGTTTTCATGAGGTTTAGAGGTCCTTTTATAATGGGTTAATGCTCTTCATGTAGTGTGTGGACACATTCACATGTCCTTTATTCCGTGGATGAACTATAAAGTTTATTTTATATGCAATTATCATGATCAAAACTTTGCTTGGAAACCTGTTGTACACAATCTACTAGATGCCTGTTTGCTGTGAAATTTATAAAAATGTATTAGTAAATGTAAGAATAACTTCTATTGTTAGTAGTATTAGGTTTACTTGATTATCGATACACAATTTAGTATAAAAGTCATGTTAAAATGGCTTTTGAGGAATGTTTATCTGTTCATCTTCTAATCATCGTTGTGTTGTATTGTATTATATGTTTTGCCCCCCACACTAAAGTCTACAAAGCTTTGATTATAAAACTAAGATTACATTTTTCTGACTGTTCATTTTTGTCAGGCTTTACAGGGTTAAACATTAAAAAGTATTTACACTCTAGCCCAAAAGTGGGGTTGTAACCTAAATCGGGGGCTCGTCCGGGATTTCAATCGGTTATATCCCCAGCTCCCCAGTTTATATTACTGACCCCTGTCTACGGTTCAGTCTAACAAAGTGTTTTTGCATGTCCATATGTTTCAGGTACGGACCTTGGCCAGGACAGATGAGGCAAGGGGCCTGCTGTGGCTGATGGAGGAAGAAGCTCTGCAGCCCGGGGGTTCGGAAGAAACTCTACTGGAGAGACTCTTCAGTTATTACAGCCCTGTGGATGGAGAGAGCAAAGGTCAGAACACAGTACACCTCCCACATGCCCACCCATGCACATGCTATAACATATGAAAATAGAATATGAAAAAGTCATGCAACCTCATGTGGTCAATGCATCCCTCAGGCCCCGCCCTGCTGCTGAAGAGTGAGAAAGCACATCGCTTCCTGTTGGGTCACAGCCATGGGACTGACTGGGTGGAGTATGATGCTAGCGGCTGGTTGAGCCATGCCAAACAGAATCCTGCCTCTCAGAATGCGGCCATTTTACTGCAGGACTCTCATAAGTAAGACACTAATATCTGCCTGCTGGTACAAGCATTTAGTGAACTCCGTCTCTGCGTGTGCTGTGAGTTTGGGTTGCTTATAACTAAATGTGAAAACACAATGAAAATCATTAATTTATGGTTAAATGTTTATAAGAGAAGAAATTAAGACAGCCAAGAAATTGTAATATTTATTGATTTATATTTTATACTTTAAATAATATCAATAAGTCATAATAATAATCATATAAATACTGTTTTGTATTCTACAGTACAATAGCTTTATTGCAATATAAAAAATTATATTTCCTTATTTAATTTTTATCATTTAAATAATAAAAAAAACATTTATTATTAGTGTATAGTAAAACTGAATGGGGATATTTTTGCATAAAGTGTTTTGGTCAAATTAACGTTTGCTATATGTTCAGTGTTTGGCAAGCTAATGTTGTTTGTTACTGAAAAAGCAATTGCTGAGATACGATTATGTATAATGGCAATATATTTGCTTATTTCAAATGTTGCATAATTTACTTGTGGAGGCGTTAAATGATCCAGCTCATTCTGTGTGTACTCTGGTCCTTCTCTCTACAGGAAGAATATCAGCGGCTTGTTTATGGGGCGTTCAGGGGGAGCCACAGTCCTGTCAGGCTCTATTGCTGGGCTTGAGGGCGGATCACAGTTGGCCCTGCGCAGGGCCACAAGCATGAGGAAAACCTTCACCACTGGTGTGGCTGCTGTTAAAAAGAAGTCCCTCTGCATCCAGATTAAACTGCAAGTGGTAAGTACTAGCTGTCAAATTGGTTGAAAAACTAAATTATAATTTTTTACTAAAGTATAGAATTATATTCTAATTTAAAAAGCATAAATTCAGTTAGGAGAAAAAAGCTTTTGCCTACTCTCCTGAGAGTAAAATATTACCAAATGCACGTTTCTTCAAAGTAGGGCTGGGCAATATGAGCAAAAATGTATATCTCTGTATTATTTTGGCTGATTTGTGGTATACGGTACATATCTCAGTATTTTGGATTAAACAAATAAAGTCAATGTAACCATGTAGGCATATATAATGTGCAAAAAGTGTTAAAATCCTATTACATTCTAACATTGTAAGATTGTGATCTAAAAACTAAAATAATGCTTTTAAAGCAAAGTTAAATTTACTAAACTAAAAAAATGAAAAAAAGCACAGACTAGGCTAATTGAGTAAAAAGGGCTATTGTGATTACCCCATTACAGTCACTTTACAGTTAGTGCTATCATACAAATACACTTACTTGTAGATTTAAAATGTCCAACTACAAACATTTTAGCAAAATGTATATTTTAGTCAGTTATTGCGCCCCTATTTCATTGCGCTCTGTGTTTGGCGCACATGCGCGCGGCGGCGCACGTTCAGAACCAATCTGTGAAGTTTAGCGGAGAATCATGCACGTCTGACAGCAAAATGGAAATATTTCAATTTCTTCCTAACATTTACAGATGGAGAATATACCTGTGAAATGTAAGTTATGCATTTAGGAAAAGAGCACATGGCTCAAAACAGCGCGTCTCTGTCAGGGAACACGCAGCCTTTCTGTCAGAGCCACTTTAAACTCAAAAGATTTATCATTGCTGATGCACGTAATTTATTAACATTTAATCATATGATCGTGTTTCAGCTTGAGGTAAACAACATCTCCACATTGATGTTCTCTTTTTCCGCAATATTTTGTATATGCAGCACCGCATTAAGTGGGTTCAACTGGACAGGATAAAAAAAGCATTAAAATGCAACGACACCTCGTCATCACATTTTGTGTTTCAAGCTGCCTGATGGACACCAAAAATTAGAATGCAGCGTTTTGCATTCGAATGTGGAATTTTATTTTAAATTCGACGAATATTCGAAAACAATATTGACAGCCCAGTAAGTACTTTAAATATGAAAACTGCATCCATGCACTAATGCATTCAAAACAGCTAGACAGAGCAACGGAATGGAACCTTATTATGGACCTCCTTGACTGGAACAGAAAATGCAGGGCTCTCAAGATGTGTTTTTAAAGAACCTAGAGGTAAAATTCAGCATGCTAATTAGAGCACTGCCACTAAAATATGAAGTAGAAAATCTAGATAAACTAGTTATCCTTATTAATAAATTAGTCAACCATTTTTTGATGGCTAATGGGATGTCTTAGAGCAGCATAGCCAATGTCCTATTGAATTGAAATATGATAAGTGCTACAGTTAAATTAATATTTATTTTACATAGTGTTATGGAGACCCTAAAGTTGTCTTCATTCACTGTTTTGCTGTGTTCTTATTGTTTCCAACGCATTATTAATTATGTATTTCCTGATCTAGCTGAGTGGGCGTGGCAATAAGTGTCATGGTGAACTTGAGAGAAGTGCTCATTTTAGCTAATTTATGAAAGTGTTCATGCAAATGTTTTGATTTATCAGTCCTCTTATTACTTTATCTATTTACTTTATTTACCTAACTCTTGTTACTTTCATGTATAAATCATATTGTGAAATAAGTTTATTTTATAAAAAACATGGTATGCTCCAATTAGTAAGAGCGGGAAAATGTGTATTTAAGATTGCCGTCTCTAGTAGTAATGAGTGGTGGACAGAATAAGAGCTTGTTAATGAGATTGTGATGCTGTGTGTTATGCAGCAGTTCTAGTTTTATACTATGTTTTTATCAACAATCTTTTTTTTAAGCTCATAAACATATTTATTTGGACAATTTGCACATCGCCCGAAATAAGCAACCTTTTGGACGCCAAATTCGCTTCCGTGATTTTCATCCACCTTTTGACTGCTTGGTTCGTTATCACACATAGTATTTACCAAATTAGAAGTAAATAATTAAAAATTATTATATTATACATTTTAAAATGGTATAAAAAATAAACCTGTCAAATAAACATTTGTACTTTAGAAAGAGCTGTCAAAATAGAAGTCCCGGCACTATCAAAATAAAGATACTATCAATTCCATTTTTCAGCCATACAGAAAAAAGTAGCGGCCAATAATTAAAAAGTGCCTTGAAACTTAATGTGACTATGTTGTATGTTTTCCCATAGGATGCACTGATCGACACAGTGCGGCGGTCCAGGGTGCACTTTGTGCACTGTCTGCTGCCTAACGCGGAGACTTCAGCTGGGGATTTGAAGGTGCTGGGAGGACCCTCTTCTCGCTCTGGGGATATGGAGGCACATGGAGAGAGCTGTGACAACGGCCTCATGCAGCTCGATGTGTGCTTGCTCCGGGCGCAGCTGCGCGGCTCCAAACTGCTCGACGCCCTGCGTATCTACCGCCAAGGTTAAAAAGCAAGGCATTTAAAACATAAGATAAAGACAGTGAATGACCCTGGTTATCGATCTGTGACCTTTTATTTTGAAGAGAATGTGGAAAAATGTATGAAGAAAGAAAGATTTCAAAGGTTTGACTTTTCCGAATATCGCGTTTTTCTCACAGGGTTTGTTGACCTTTGTAGGGCTTATGTGGCCAGATGCTATATAGTATTCTAGATGTCATGTTTTTATTCTTGGAGACATTCATGGGCTTATTTTGTTGAGTAGTCTTTTTGAAAACATTGCAGTGAAATCATCTAAATGTCACTGGAAAATGTTTGACAGATTTTAGCCTAAAGCCCTGAGTAAGCAGAACATTCTCAAGATAAGTGACTGACCAATGCCCTCATCATTGGTCTCTGCTGAACCTCCACAGACCTTGTAGCTTTCTAGAATCACACATGTTCTTCTCCTGTAACACTCCTGTCATTCGGCTCTCCTCTTGCTCAAGGTTATCCCGATCATTTGGTCTTTTCGGAGTTCCGTCGCCGCTTTGATGTGCTGACTCCCCACTTGACAAAGAAACATGGGCGGAACTACATCGTAACCGATGAGAGAAGGGTGAGTGTCCTGTTGATGTGTGTTTGTGAGCGTGTTGTTTCTCTATAGCGCCTTTTGGCTCCTCCTTCATGAGCTGCTCTTCCATGTAATTGATTATGACAGTGCTCAGGGCAGAGAGCGGTGTTGTTGATTAATGGGGCTGTAGTACACATCTTTTCCCCCTTAATCTCAGCTCTGCTCTGGTGACAGGGCAATAAAGGCTTTAATCAGGGCCCAGAGTGACGACTCTATCAGTGGCTTTCTTTCTTTCTTTCTTTCTTTCTTTCTTTCTTTCTTTCTTTCTTTCTTTCTTTCTTTCTTTCTTTCTTTCTTTCTTTCTTTCCTTCCTCTTTCCTCTTCTCTTCCCCTAAAGTAAAGGAAAACAATATAAAAAAAGATAAAAAATGTTTGGTCCCAGTTCCAATACTTCTATTTATTGTTTGATGACGTACTATTTTGACTGGTACTGTATGTATATTATCTCTTTATATAGCACACAGGTAATAGGTCAGTATTAGAACATGTTGTAGGCTCAAATAGGCCTATTTATCTCAGGAGAATTATATTTGTTTTCATGTTGTTTTGCTATGTTTTTCAGAGATCTCTCTTTGGTAATGAATTCTCAGCAGATTCCCCATTAGACCTGTGATTTATCTGCTGCTGCTCAGTCTGAGAAGTGGCTTTCGGCTTGTCTTTTACCACTGAACCTGTTCACCAGTCGGCCCCTGTGCCTCTGCAGAGAGCTCTCAATACCTCCCTGTGCTTTTAGCTCAAACTCTAGCCATTAGTCATCAGTCCACCGAGTTTTTTAATCCCCTGCCATGTTGTTATTTGCCTGACATCTTGTCAGGAAGAAAGCACTCATGGGTGAGTGGAAGAGAGGGGTCAGACATTAAGACAGTTATCTGTGACCAGGTTTCCCCAAGGTGGCTTAGCTTTTGGACAGAAAGAGTACCCCAGTCAGCACTCTGTCCACTTGGTGCCCTGCCCTCACTGTTTTATACATGTGTGTCTGTGTGTTTCAGGCTGTCGAAGAGCTGCTGGAGTCTCTTGAGCTGGAAAAAAGCAGTTATCACATGGGCTTGAGCAGGGTAAGTCATTCCTCAAAATACATGTACTAAACATTAAAAACGATAATGTTGCTAATGATTTTAGACCTAGAAGTGGCTCATTACCTGACAAACTTAAAACCTGAATTTAAGTGTCTGGCATGTTTCAACACGCTAACTAGGCCTTCTCAATTAATAAAAAAGTCAAGATTGCGATTATGGAAAAGTGTCAATGCACATATCATGTCGTTTACTCCTTTTGCATCTATTTACAGTGTGTTTTGTAGCAACTGAGCATTGTAACCAATCACAGACCTGTGTGTTGATTTTAAGATTAGGGGAATTAAACTCTTGACATCTGGCAACCGCTACCATGAAAGCTTGTGAAGGCTTCTTATCAATGCAAGAAAACAAATGACAAATTAAAATGAAAGGTTTCCAGGATAAATAACCAGCAGACAAATATTGCTGACGATTGTGGTTAATAAATCGAGAGAAGCAGAAATTGTGATTTATGATTAAAATACAATTTATTGCACAGCCTGAATCAACACTGAACTGACTTGCAAAATAATGACACCATTGTTTTTTAAACATAGTCATGAACATTTTCATTCATCTAAAAAAGAAAGACTTCACATATTCAGTTGCTCTATGTTATGGATCAGTGCATCGAGCCAGTTTGTGGCATACAGATTCAGCCTGAGTCACACGGATCAGTTCCAAACAGATGGCATGATTTCCATTTAGATTGCCGAAACGTTCGCTTCTACACCTCTTAGACACAGACAGACTTTAATCCGCTCTGCCACTGTGCTCACATCTGGATGGAAAGTTCGGCAGGGTGGGCTTTGGCCAAAAAGACTCGTCGTCTCCTCTCCCACCGTCAAGCACTCTCTACTCTGGGCCAACGCTTTATCCAGAATGCTAAGCTGCAGATGGGACATGGCTGGCATCATTGGCAGGCCTCGTTGGTGGGCATGTTGGAGCGAGAAAGACAGTTACTCAGAGGTTTTCTGAGAACACATGAGCCAGGCTGGAAGGTTGTGCTATTGCACACTGGGTCTCCCCTAAACTTCAAATGATTAAAGCTGAATTCCTTTTGTGCATCTTCTGTAGACGATAGATTGATTCTGGCGAGGCACTGGCTTGCTTTGTTTGGTTTACTCTGGCTTGGCGCACGGCGATAACTCACTACAAACACCAATCAGCCCAGCAAGATATTGTGCTTCCAGACAAAGAACAGAAGCCTGGAGAGAGAGCCAGAATAATGACATTCTGATAAATAGCTGATTACATAAATGGGAATAGATAAAATCGTGTCCAGGAAATACACAAATGATTAGTCTGTGGGCATCATTTTAGAATTGTGCTTCACACCATTGATGGGGATTGTACATACAGTGGCCATTTTAATGTATTTTATTTTACTGTTTTGTTTTGTTTAAAATAGTAGGGCTATAATTTTTTTTAATACATTTTTTTTACATATGTTTTTTAACGTAATTTTTTAAAATTGAAGTATTAAAGGAAAATTAATTTAGTTTAAAGCAGTGGTTCTCAAACCTCTCCATGAAGTACCTACCCACAGCACTGCACATTTAGTTTGTCTCCCTATATCTGACACCCACTTCAGGTCTTGCAGTCTCCACTAATGAGCTGATGAGTTGAATCAGCTGTGATAGATGAGGGAGACATAAAATGTGCAGGGCTGGGGGTACTCCAGGACATGTTTGAGAACCAGTGGTTTAAAGTAAAGCTCTAGGGACAGATTTACTAACAGCTTGCATCATCGAAAACCGTCTTTTGGTGTTAAAATAGTACTGTCAAGATTTACTTATGACGCAGTGAAGAATTATCGCTGAAAAGGCGTGGACAGAGTTTCCCTTTCAGACGCAAAATTCATGGGAGGAGAGTATTAAAATGAATCACGCAACGTGATTTACTAATGTATACACTCGTCAAATTACTGGTATTTACGCCATTATTTAACAACCAAAGCATGTCTTAAAGTAGGTGGTGATTTACGCTGTTTTTGGTAGATTGCGCTAGTCATTATGGAAATGATTTGGCTGCGTCTGTGTTCTTTAAAGTGCGCATTGTAAGTAAATCACCCACAGAATTTTCCCCTCCCATCTGCGCTTTTATGGAATTGAGCTTGAATGCTAATTTGCCCTGTTTAGTCAATCTGGCCCCTAGTTTCTTGTGTACAGATGCCACTTAGTTTTATGTCTACTTTAGTAACATTAAGACATTTTTAAATGTGTCCACATTTTTTGGGAGTCAGTGTTGATGTGAACAAGATCCTAAGCAATCATGAACCCCCTCCACTGCTTCTTGAAAACAGTCATTGTACAGTTGCCACCTTAGTACAATACATCCATCTAAATCACAGACTACCCCACAGACTTGCACACAAGCTCCTCTTTGCACTCCTCCAAAGCCATTTGTTTCCCCTTCTCTTCGTGAGGAATGTAATTCTCTTGGTCTCCATGGAAAATGCTGCCATTTGACCCCCATGAAAGGACCTTTCCACCACGCTGACCTTCGGTGAGGAAAAGCCTGGCGAATCACAGGCCTGCTGGGTGAATGTCATGGGGCGACTTGGCTAACAAGCAGCCGCATGCAACAGAGACATTTCTGAACACTATCATCATGTTCTTCAAGTAACCCTTCCAACAGAGTCTTTGAGGATGATGTAATTCAGGAAAATAGTGTTTCGCACATGCTCCCTGATGCCGTGGGCAATGTAGTTGTGAGTATTTTAGCATCTCCAGGTAATCTTACATTTGACTCGAGAGGACCATGAATGAAGTTCTCGTTTGTGTGATATTTAAAGTGACGGCAAAGTGACATACGACCACTCATGGTTACCCATACTCAGAATTCGTGCTCTGCATTTACCCATCCAAAGTGCACACACACAGCCCCCGGAGCAGTGGGCAGCCATTTATGCTACTGCGCCCTGGGAGCAGTTGGGGGTCCGGTGCCTTGCTCACCCACAATTTCTGCCGGCCCGAGACTCGAACTCATCTTTGGATTACTCTCTAACCATTAGGCCATGACTTCCTCATCCCCAAATCAGGCCCTTTTTGTGGCTCATCTTCACTGACATTGAGAAATGAAACTCAATTTTCCCTTGCTGCTCTCCTGAGGTGGATAAGTGTGTGTGTGTGTATTGGCTGCCCAGCAGGTAGCTCAGCCCTGATGCTCTAATTTACGGGATGTAAAGGGTTGTGGGGGAGCATTTCAGGTAAACGTATTGTCCTTTATTTTTATTTGTGGTACCATTGGGTTGGCAGTCGAATGCCATGGGGTCCGAAAGCTGTCAAACTGTACATGAATATGGAATCATTTCATAACACTCCATTCTCCCCTATGATCCGATGCTTGGAGCTCTGAAAGATTGCCTCCTGTAATAACAATAACTGAGGCTCTACATCACTGAAAGGCTCTGGCTGCCTTTGATGTAAAGGAAGATTATACTGCAGAGCTGCTCCAGATAAAGGCTCAATCAAGAGGCATTTGTTGCCATTCCCTTAGATGAGTAGTAATTGCAGCACTGAGCGATCACCCTCCCTTCTCTCTCGCGGTCTCTCTCTCTTCTCTTTCTCTTTCTCTTTTTCTTTCTCTTTTTCTTTCTCTTCTTTCCAGCACAGGCTCTCAGGTACACCCCAGATTCTGTGCGGTTTTAATTAGGAATCTGTTCATCTAGATTAATCCATCTTTAAAACTAATAGAATGCTAATGCAATTAGACCATGTCCACAGAGTTTGATGAATACATGTCTGGAAAAAATGCAAGGTCCACTTCCCCCAAATTTCTCTGATTAAATGGTCTAATGGAGTTGGATTCCAAAGTGTTAATCCAACTCGATTTGACACCCCCACCACAGAGCGGAAAATTACGAGTAAACAGAGCATGGGCAGAGGTTTAGAGGAAATCCTCATGCTTTCAGACAGGGTGACTACAAAACTTATTTGCAGGAAAGGAAAATCTAGTACTATGAAATTGTATTTATATCACTCAAGTCACTTATATATGTATATATATATATATATGTGTGTATATATGTGTCTTTATTAATTATGTTAATAAAAAATATATACACAAGTTGAAAAGTTTGGGGTCAGTTGTCAAAGGTTTTATGCTCACCAGCTGCATTTATTCAAATGTACTGTAAAAAACATATATTGTGAACTATTGTTACAATTTAAAATAACTCTGTCTGTTTTAATATATTGCTTTATATTATAAAATTGTGATATTATATTGTATGTTATAAATTTCCTGTGATGGCAAAGTTGAAAGCAGCCATTATTCCAATATGCATTTTTTAAATAAATAAACAAGTGTTTATTTCTTTGAAATACAATCTTACTGATCCTAAACCTATTATTATATAAACCTTCGTTTTTTTTCTCTGTATCTTTAAAGCCTCGCTCACACTAGCAGTGACTTTTGTCCCTGCATGTCGCCAGGGGTTGGCGATGAGGTCACTAGTGGGCGTTCCTACTACTTGTTGCCTTGACAGCAAAGTCAGGTTACTTGCTGCGAAGTACAAATATTTTGGAGGCAAACGACTAAATATAATCTAAATTAAAACCATACATACATACAAACAACAATGAATGAGAAACTTAGCCTACTTTCTTCCATTGTGTATGTTTATCTACGGCTGAGAGGAGATGAGATAAGCCGTCTTCTTTCCTATTGGCTGTCGCTCCCGAAAGTCGCTCTTCATTTGCATAAGGTTAAAGGATTTTGAACTTTTTCACATCGCTGGACACACCCCATCCGGTCGCCAATGGTATCTATTGCTCGCTGTCATTCGTGTTGCTGGAAATCCCCAGCCCTCCATTGAAATGAAGGGGATCGTGTCGCTGAGTGTCGCTTGTAGTGTGAAAGACCCTTTGGGTAAAAGTGTCTGACAAATGTATTAATTAACTTAAATATTTTAATATATGTGTCTATATAAGGGTTGTTGATGTTGCATGGCATTTTCGACTGTCCCACAAGATACTAATTAATATTATCGTTATTTAAAATGCAGTAAATGGCTAAACATTTCTTTGTTCCAGTTGGACCAGTTGTTATAAAAGCTGCAGTGTTATTCGTTTTTTTTGCAAATCTCAAAATTGTCCCATGTTGTGACTGTCACGAGCATGGTTCAATAAACTGCAACTTTTATAAATGAAAAAGAAAAACAAACTAATTTTAATAAATACTTCTGGCGTAATTGTACAAGTGTCTGTTTTAGTAAATGGCTATCATTTTTTTCATCCATATATTTCTGAAAGCATAGGAATTTGATATATTTTGTCTCTGAAAACCATCTCCTATGGTGTGACACAATATTCTGATTATAAATCGGCCAATTCCAGAGAAAATTTAATTAGTTTAGTATATATGTGTGTGTGTCTGTGTGTGTGTGACCCTCTCTGTGAAATCCAGGCTAAAGTCTTAATCTAATTATGAAAAAAACAAGCATTAAAGATTGATTTCTACCATTAATTTCACAATTTTTTTATATTTGACATGACCTTTGCGCAGTCAATATTCAAGATATGAAGGTTCAATTTGCACAGAATGTTCTTTACCATATGACAGATGATTTTTGGTAGAAAACAGCAAATCACAAAAAAATAAACTTAGCTGGGTTTTCATATAATAATAATAATAATAATAATATATACACACACACACACACACACACACACACACACACATATATATATATATATATATATATATATATAAATAACACACACACACACATATATATATATATATATATATATATATATATATATAATATTTGTATTAATAAATATACATTTAACAAACAGAATGTAATATTAAATAATTGTATTAACATTGTACCATTAACCCAATGTGATGAATTCTGTGAAATTTGTATTGTTGTATTGTTGGTCTGTTTGCAGGTATTCTTCAGGGCAGGGGTTTTGGCTAAGCTAGAGGAGCACAGAGATATCCAGACCAGACGCAACATCACCTTGTTTCAGGCAGCATGCAGGGGCTACTTGGCCCGACAAGCTTTCAAGAAGAGGAAGGTAAGTCCTCCTTACCTTGTAAAAAGGAATTCATAATGTTAATAATTTACACTATATGAAACATTGAAGACATTTTAAGCCACTTTTTGTTCCAGCAAATGTTTTTTACTTGAGCGTCTCTCCCGCTCTTAGTCAGAGCTCTCAGCGATCGAGTTCATTTGTTGTGAGGTTTGTCTGAGAGTCCATCAGAATGTCGGTGATGTCTTGAGAAAATCCCTCTGGCTGTGGCCTTGGCTGACAGATAAAATTCAATCTTAGCATCTCCAGGAAGAAGACACCTACCCCACTGCCCTCCATCACAGGCCTATCGATTCTCCCGCCACTGTGTGCCCTGCACTCTCGCCTACCTCCTCTCTGCCCATTAATTTATGCTTTGCCACTCACTCTCTCTCTTTTTGGGTTTAAGCCCCAGCGTCTTGTATTTTGTTCTGCCTTCCTTTCAGTCTCTGATCCTTTGTGCTCTATCCTCACTCTTTCACTTCCACACTCATGCTGCCCTCAGTGAGATTGGCTCAGGATATGAGGGCTGGTCCCACAGTTGCCTGTGACTTTGTCTCTGTCTCTTGAGAAGACTGGGCCCCGTCTCAGTAAAGTTTGTGTGAAAGGAGGAGGTGGGCTCGATGTAACTCCTCACACTGCTGTTGGCCCTCGGTGGTCAGCTGCCTTGGCAATACAGCTTCATCAACAACATCCACTTCCTCTTTCAGTGTTGCACACAAACCAAGAAGGCTTTCCTTGGTGAGACTCTTTTCAGTTTACCTCAGAGCTCCTGACAGGAGACAAGACTGTTTACTGGAGGTTTTGCTGTAAGTAAAGGGAGTTTGAATGAGTTTGTTTGCACTTGTGGGCTGTTGTTTGTATCGTAGATGTTAGTAGGGGTTGTTTTCTTCATTTATATCTGTTTTTTGAATGTGTTGTTTAGTAGGGCTCTTTGTAAGGTGTCTTTTGTAACACTGATTTGTAGGTGAGTCGCTTTATAGCTGTTTCCATAAAAGATGTCTTGTGTACTTTTAGATTTTAGATTCTTCTTTGAAGTTCTTGACTAAGTACTGCAGCTTTCCACTTGCTGGCGGTTTCACTGTTATTTTCTGCTTTCTGTCAAAGTATTGTCCCAACAAAGAGCCTTGTCTGGATGCCTCTGAATCACAGCAACCTGTCCCCAAAGGAATTTATTTCCTTCGAAAGAAATCTTTTGTCAAGCACATGTCAGAAACCTATGCTTCACGCTAGACTGAGAGATGAGTCTAGGGATTTGTACTGGGTTGTAGCTGTAGAAAGTCTCCTGACGGGCTGTAACCTCAGACGCCCATGGACTTGTCAGTAACAATATAATGAATATTACATGCAAAAATGCTAACACTTTCTTTTTCTGACTAGCTGTAATCTGAATGAATGGTTTTAGACAATTTCTGGAAGTCAAGGTACACAAATAAGCACTTTTGAGAATGAAATAATCACAGAATTTGGTTTTCTGGATAGTGACATCAGATCTTTGACATTTTCAAGGACACTGTTTGAGGAACTTACTAAAATTAAATATTAAATTGGTACTTTTTGATTGTGTAGGTATTTTTTTTTTTAACCTGCCACAAATGGACATTCTGTCTGTCTTTTTTATTATTTAATTAAATATTTTTTTAATTAGGCATTAACACTCTTATTTAGACACTACCTTTCAAAATGTTGGGGTATTTTTTAAGAAATTCTTTTATTCAGCAAAGAAGCATTAAATTGATCAAAAGTGACAGACATTTATGTATAATATTACAAAAGATAACTATTTCAAATAAATGCTGGTCTTTTGAACTTTCTATTTGTCAAATAACTAAAATAATTATCTAGATTTAATGTTTCTTGAGCAGCAAATCAGCGTATTTGAAAGATCATGCAACTTTCTGAAAGATCATAAAGACTTCAGTAATGGCTGCTGAATATTCCGCTTTACCATCATAGGGATAAACTTTAAAATACATTACAATTGAACAGTTATTTTAAATTATAATATGTAACCGGATTTTTTTTTGTCAACTAAGTGCAGCCTTGGTGAGCATAAGAGACGCCTTTCAAAAACATAAAATCTTACCGACCGCAAACTTTTTAATGGAAATGTAAAACATGTATATTAATCATTGTATAGTATTCTTCAGCAAAATGAACGGTCAGTTATTTTACATGTCATAAGATGGTCTTTTCCATTCTGTATGTGCAAACTGAACCATTATTCTGATTACATGTCTGGTTATGTGGCACTACAAAGGCTGACCTAATGATGAAAATAGTCTTGGGCAGATTCTCAGTATCATATCCTCTTCCAAATCTAAAAAAAGTGAGTGGAAAGGGAAGTGGATGTGATGGAGTCATTTCTGTTTTATAGGATGTATTTAATGTCAAGACAAGCTGTGTTGAGTTGAATCGTTACGGCAGCTCCCTGAGAGACAGCCATGTGGGACCAGGCTTCCTGTGGCAAACCACAGTTGCCACAATGCAAAATCAATTTGCTTGTTTCTCTCTCAGGTCGATAATGGAGGGATTTCAGCACACTTGAAGTCTGTTCCAGTTTTAGAGTGCGTTCTAAGCCTTCAGTCCCTCCAGATTTCTGTCTCTCCTCTTTCCTCCTTTCTGTTTGTCTCTGTGGGGGGCATCTGAAAGGAGAACAACTCCATGTGGGTTTCTTTGAAGCTCGCCGGCCCCTCCCTAAGTTTCCTTGACGTTCAATGGAATTGACACTAGAGGGAGCTGGGAATTTCACGAATGCCAATCGTGTGTCTAATTAACTCGTTGCCTAAAGACACAAGCTTTCTCTCCAAGTGTGAACAGGTGCCCTCGCAGACACGTGTGAGTATGCTCAAATGTCCTCGAATGTCACCTGCTGATCCGTATTCAAATTCACACCTGTTGGAAGGGTTGTGGCCGATTTTGTTGGAGTCGCATCCGCTCTTGCCAGACCCCAGGGCTCACAGGCACCATTTCTTCCAGACGGCCATTTTAATTGGGAAGCTCTTCCTGATTTTGCCGTCTCTTACAAGCTGTTTAGATGGCTGTTTGTGGCATTTGTTGTGGTCAAAGCGTGGCAAATGAGCTGTGGTGCATATGTCGGCCACGCTCTGCCTCTGTTCTGTGCCGAAGCTTTCTCACCGTGACAAATGAGACATAGCTCGAACGCAACGTGCACGGACTCGGTCCTCTTAATGTGCTGAATTGGGCCTGTCTAATTGGGTTTCCAGATAATCCTCTATTATTTGAATCGTCCCTGTTCCTGCAGCATGTAAATCTTATGCAGGGTTTAAATCAGCTGCCAAGTAGTATTGAAGTTTAATTGAATTACTCAAAGGAGCTTGGGGCTTTTGCTTCGAGCTGCATTTCTACACAGTTGGTAGGACTCCAGAATCACTCCTCTGTATAGCCTTCTGACGGCCTCATTGGCCTCATTGAAGAAAATGTGTTGATCACAGGAGAAAAATGGAAAACAAACACAAGTAATGGGTGTTTTGCTGAGAGTTAGTATGCAAGCCATGTTTATGTCCACTTGATGGAGTAGAGCTGCATTTTTTAAACTCTTAAAAGTCTGGAGTGGAAATAAGTGGGTAGCACACTGAGATGTGTAAGATGACTGACTCTGTGTTCATGCCATGTTAGAAATATAAGTTCTCAACATTAATTAATTTGTAATTATAATTTATTAATTTGATTCATGAACAAATTACTCTGGTTTGATGTAGATTATATATATATACACACACACACAGTCTCGTTAATAGATTCTCATAAGCCTCATGATAATACTGTTAAATTGATAAGTAGGCCTGCCCAATGTAATTAATAAAATATGACATTAAATAAATAAAAGAAAATATATTAAAATAATATATATATATTTATATTTTTATATTAAATTAAAATATTTCCTAAATATACAATTTATTTTGATAACAATCTGAAATTGATAAGTAGCCATACCCAATGTGATAAATAAATAATTAAGAGAAAATACTATTAAAAAATGATATATATTTATTTTTCTAAATATTACATTTAAACACTTCCTAAATATGAAAGTTAATTGAATATTATAAATCTGTAAAATTCTTAAGTAGGCCTATCAATGTAATGAATAAAATATAAAAAGGTAAATATTTGTAAAAATATTACATCCATTTTTCATGTTAAATTTGTATTTTTGTTACAAATATTATGTTAAATAATAAAGTATATATAACATTTATTTAATGTTTTAAATAAAAAAATTCTGTCCTTTGAAACATTCATGATACACCTCACTTTGTGGTTCCTTGCGTGTAAACATCAGGAACCCCTGTCAATAGACCCACCCTCAGGCTTATGGTGAACCTTACTGTTGACGTCCTGGAGCTGAAAAGGTCCATTCAGTGCTGGTTTCCCCAAGGGAAGCTCTATGACTGTGGGGCCCTGGCCTCTAAACACAGGCCTGCTATTGTCCATCTGTCCTCTGATTGGTTTGAAGCACTGTACTTCACAAGCACAAGACCTGACAATTTCTCACAAGCACAGCAGTAGAAAGAACCTGCAGTCATAAACACAATATCTTTGTTTTTCAGATCCAGGACTTGGCAATCCGCTGCATCCAGAAAAACATAAAGAAGAACCGGGGTGTGAAAGGCTGGCCGTGGTGGAAGGTCTTTACCACCGTCCGTCCTCTCATCGAGGTTCAGCTTACAGAGGAACAGATCCGCGGCAAAGACGTAAGTACCCATCATCTTTGCTAACCACTTCAAATGCTCTAAATAGGTATGTCATGTACAGGTTTTGCCTTTTGACAACTGCACAGTTGAATTTAAAGCCCATCTGTGTGGCTTTTAATGCCCCTCTCGGTTTCTCCGCCCTGCAGGGGTACCTCTCAAATTCAACTGCAGCTCTGTCGCATCCAAAACACCCGTCTCTTTGATTACTGTCTCTGCGGCTTCGCCTCAATCCGAGTGTTTGTAGAGTTGTGTGTGGGGAGAGTGGCAGGGTTGTGTGTATGCATACATTTCCTATGTAGCTAGCTGGATCAAAAGCAACTCTGCTTCCCGCGAGTGCATTAGCATCTCACAGAGCGTGTGTGCGTGCATGCGTGTTTCGTCCGCTGGGCCACGTCCTGCTGAGTGCTTGTGTAGCTATGCAGTCAGGCGTGCTCCTGCGAGAGACAGACGGGTGCTGACACTGCCTCCAAACAGCCTGCATTTAAAAAACAAACACAGAGTCACTATCTCCTCTGCACAAACAGCCTTCAGAGCTGCAACCGATTGGCTGTAGCCTGCAGTTCTTTTAAGTTGGCAAGAGAAAAGTTTAGGAAAGTGGGAGGAGGTTTGCGGTATAGAGTCACTGAGACTCTGAGAACAGGGCAGGGTTTCTACCTGTCTGTCATTCTGTTACCATTTCTAATTTATCTCACCTGTCTATCTCTATACTTCGCTAAATATAGTGTCTGACTGTCTGTGGTATTTTTCTACATATCAGCTGAACTTTGTCATCCTATCTTTCTGACTGTCTTATTATGTTTCTTTGATTGCCTGTCTGTCTTTAGGAGGAAATTCAGCTGCTCAAGTTGAAGCTGGAGAAAGTGGAGAAGGAGAGGAATGAGTTGAGGCTCAATAGTGACCGACTGGAAAGCAAGGTTAGTGCTGAAATTCAATTCAGTTTAAATTAAATTGAGATTGACTTCAAATTCAGTTCAGAATCAAATTTAAATTCAATTTAAAGAAAGTAAAGTTGATAAGCTTATCACATACCAATGTTTCAGTAAGCAATGCCAGTGGTATTTCATGATTCCAGATAAGAAATTTGTGATAACAGCAAAAATGAATAGGATTACACTAATTCATGTCTTGTTTAAGAAGTAACATATTAATATAAATATCAACAAATTAAATTGGTTACATTTAAATATATAATTCAAGTTAACAGCAAAAATGTATGGGGTTATAATAATTAACATAACCCCTTTTATTTAAAAAATACATGTTCATGTAAATATTTACAAATAAAACAATGCCATGAAATGAATTGTTCAAGAAAATGTTAATCAAGTATTTTGTACAATAATAGGAAAAGGGGGAATTTAATGAAAATAAATTACTAAATTAAATGACTGGCACCATTTTCAAGTGTACGATTTTTAGATACAGTACAATACTGTACATTAATGCTTATAAAAGCTGCTAAAGGTAATCATCTAACAGCTTTTTTCTTCTGAATATTGTTGTTTAATTAATACAACCAGCATAATAAACAGAGACAGGTCTATTAGAATAACATCACACTTCAAGCATAATGTGAAAAAAAATCTGTCATCTGTGTGTGAAATATGTGAGCGATGATACAGATGTGAAGTGCTGCATATGTGCAAGAGATGAGCTCATATACTTATTTGAAGTATGCGTAGAGCATGTGTGACACATCTAGTGGATGCACACTTCATGTTCACTCATTATATGTGTGTTTTAGATCACAGAGCTCTCATCAGAGCTCGCCGATGAGCGCAACACGGGCGAATCTGCCTCGCAGCTGCTGGAGTCCGAGTCCTCGGAGAGACTGAGGCTAGAGAAAGACATGAAGGATCTACAGGTACCACACACGCTCTTCTGAACAGAAACAGAGTTGTGACTTGATGGTTTTCTGAGGAAATCTCCTCATGCCTGAAATAGATATTTTCTGCCAATGCACAGACAATGCAGTTCTTGCAGCAGAGCGTGAGCCGTACACAAATTGTGTCGTCTCATATTAAATATCAATGTGAAAGACATAGTGTGTGTGAGCGAGAGACTGCAGGTGTTTGTCTCTATATGCCTGGAGTGTGTGTGTGTGTGTGTGTGTGTGTGTGTTTGTCTCTTAGGCTCAAGGTTGCCTGTATGAGCAGATGGTCTGAGTATTTCCCTAAAGAACAGAGAGCTGATGTGCTCTGGGTCTGTGTGTGTGTTTGCATGTCAGGCCAAGTTTGACGCTATGAAGAAGCAGATGGATTCTATGGAGATGGAGGTGATGGAGACACGACTCATACGGGCATCAGAGCTCAACGGGGAAATGGATGACGATGACACTGGTGAGTTTGTGATGTCATTTCCTGGTCTCAGTGAAGGGATTCCCTCATGATGGCTGAGTTTTGAGCAAAGCTTTGGCGAAACCTATCACAGCCTTCCTGAATCGTTTTGGCTGAATTGAAGGGTTATCTGGGAGGATTTCCATGAGTGTGGCAGCCCATGACTCTCTGGTGAGGAGGAGAGCTTCAGGTGTGCTGAGCTTTTCAGCGTGGCACCTCCAGACAAATGAGAAAATAATCTGTAGCATCAGAGCTGCTGCTCCTCATTAAGCTGTTTATATGGAAATGCCAGGGGGCACTGAAAACACCAAACATACGCACGCTCTCTCTCTCTATGTCTCTCTTGCTCTTTTTCATTCCTTTATACTTTAATGAATGATGCATTTATATATATATATATATATATATATATATATGCATACTTGTGCTTCTGGAACTTTCCATGAAGAGGGAAAATTTGTTTTCTCATAATTTTTTAAGTATTAGAGAGAAAAATCCATGTGTTTTGCTTTGAGAACTGTTAGATACAAAACTCTATCAAAGATAAAATAACCCTAGCATACATTTTAAACTCATCAGATCAATTTTTGGGCCTACCTCAAGCGATTTTTACCTTCTTGACTGTATCCAACAATTGAGTATATTTACTATCAAACTTTTTAAAGCTTATATTCATTTAGTAAAGTAATATTGTTGCACATTTTGAATGCAACCCTGGTCTGATTTTGTGAATTGTAATGCCAAATAGATAACTAGACCCATTCTGCATCATGATGTGGAGACAAGCAAATTATTTTATTCAAATTTATTTGTACAAATATTAGTGTTGACTGCATTCATCAAGCTTAACCATTCAACCCGTTTACCAGTTCTTTTATTTAAAAAAAATATTTTTTTTTAAATAAAATAAAAAAATGGTGGCAGTCATTGAAAACTAAAGGTCCTTGCACACTTGCAGTCCAAAATTTTCATATGCATTTTTTCGTATTCGCCATACTTTCCTATCAAAATGCTTGCTATGGATTTAAAAGCAGAAAATCAAACCTGATCCTAAATGTTTTTATGATGGCCGAAAGTTTCAGATGCAGTGTTAACATGATTGACACTACGTGAGGTTGTATTTATGTTTTAACATGCAAACATTTCGGATGAGTGTTCAAAGACCTTAATGCTCTCTAAAAAGTATTGTCAACCGTAGATGTTTGAACGGTGGTGTATTTGATCTATTTGTTGTAGTTTACTATTAGAACATTTATTAAAATATTAATATGTATTTAGTTTCAAATGCTACTCTTTTGAAAAATGGCAAAACCGCATATGTTATATAAAAAAAGGAAATATAACTGACTGGCTTGGTTGTCAGTTTACCTTGATGATCAGTATTTTCTAAAGTTTAAGCATACTTTCACTATATATTTGATGAAAATGGAAATAATTACTTCAGGTTATTTTACACCCTATTCCTGGAATGGCTTCTGTTTTTCTCCGCGTTTCTTTTTCTCCGCTCAACATACACACACTTACTCTTCTTCCTCAGTCCTTCCAATTTCTTCTCATATTGTTCTCTATGAAAGCCTGACCGTGATCATACTCAGTAGTGCTGTTCTTAGAATCACTGCTGTCATGAACTGAGCTCATTTTAATGCATGTGTCAGACTGGTGAAGGCTTGTTCTCACCTCTGTGTCTCGCAGCTGACCTCTGAAGCTTAACGCTAATCCACAAAGATTTGATTTATTCCCTCTCCAGCAATTACGTTCTCTAACGATGACGTGGATTGGCTCCATTCTGCATGCTATCGCTAAAGCCACCTCTCATTTTTAGGTTTCAGAGCATTTTATTTTTCTGCTTTGATTTATCATGTTGTGTATGTTTGCATTTTTGCCCAGTTTGTTATTTATCTGTCAAATTCACAGAATGGGGTTTTATGTGAGCCATAATCAAAAGGATTCCAGTGAAATTTCCCTGGCAGAGGTCCATAGTTTAAACCTTGGCTCTCTTTAGGAAATGACCGAGGACAATCTGGCACACAGTTTTTCATCTCGAAAATCATATTGCAATTATGATTCCAAATAATACGATTTAACTGCTTTATGATAGACATCTGACATCTCAAATTGCACCACAAACTACAAGTGCACTGAACCTGTTGAGATCGAGTACTTGGACTATGTGCATCAGACAAAAGAGTGCCGCCACTTTGCTTTGAAGCACTGGCATATTTTTAATTAAATAGCAGCCTTTTGCATTTGTGTAATCACACAAGGCTATCTCGCAATGTGCGGCATTAATCATCACTGACTGTGTTTTTAGGAGGAGAATGGAGGCTCAAGTATGAGAGAGCCATCAGAGAGATCGACTTTACCAAGAAGAGACTCCAGCAAGAGTTTGATGACAAACTAGAGGTGGAGCAGCAAAACAAGAGGCAGCTGGAAAGAAAGGTAAGGACGTCTTAGACACGCAAATAACATTTTTACATACTCAAAACGCTGACAGCTCTGGTCTGGTACACAATATCGGTTTCATATGTGACCCTGTACCACAAAACAGACAAAATTGCTATTTTGTAGCAATATCCAACAAGACGTGTGGGTCAAAATTATCGATTTTTCTTTTATGCCAGAAATCATTAGGATATTAAGTAAAGATCATGTTCCATTAAGATATTTAGAAAATTTCCTACTGTAAATATATCAAAAATTTATTTTTGATTAGTAATTTGCATTGCTAAGGACTTAATTTGGACATCTTTAAAGGCAATTTTCTAAATGTTTTGTTTGTTTTGCACCCTCAGATTTTCAAATAGTAGTATGTCAGCCAAATATTGTCTTATCCTAACAAACCATACATAAATGGAAAGCTTGTTTATTCAGTATATGTATTAATCTCAATTTATTTAAAAAAAAACTGACTGGTTTTGTGGTGCAATGTCACATATGCTATCAGATATTAGTTTAGTTTTGTATTATTATTTTCATTTAATTGTGGATATCAATATCCCTTCCCAGCATCCCTTCTGACTTTATTCTACACAAACCAATCCACACATCATAAAGACTCAGACTTCACTCGTATTGTCAGTGTGGTCCAACACAACAGCGTGTACTGTCTCAAGCTTGAATGTATTAGCTGAAACTCATACATCTAGACAAGATGGACAGATCCACCTGTACAGACTCACTGAGAATCTGTGTGTTTAGCTGACAGACCTGCAGGCAGACAATGAAGAAGTGCAGCGTGTGACGCAGCAGCTGAAGAAGAAATGCCAGAGACTGACAGCCGAGCTGCAGGACACCAAACTGCACCTGGAGGGGCAACAGAGCCGCAACCACGACCTGGAGAAAAAACAGCGCAAGTGAGTCAGACTAGATAAAGGTTTACTATCAAGAGTGAAGGCAATGGATAATTCATGGTGCAGCAAGTTATTTTGTTGCTCGTATGTTCCCACCCATAGTGAAATCCCAATGGCCCAAAATCCTGTTCTTCATGACTGTGTGCTATAATGCTTGTAGCAATGCAGATGAGCTGATTTGATTCAATTCTGATTCACAGGTTCTCAATTTCATTTGAGTTTGATTTATTTATGATTCCTCTGGGTGCAGAGTGCAGTTATGAATCCTCTGGATTCCTCTCTTTTTGAGCTCTTTATTAAAATAACTACTACACTGGTCATTAGTGGTGGCATTAGGGCGGGGCTTGACGGGGATATAACCCCATCACAGCCCCCCCAAGGATTTCCAAATTATTTTCCTGTTGTTTTTTAACTCTGTCACTCTCATTAACATTGAAAAATAAACATTAAAAACCTAAAAAAAGTGACTAATATGTGGCCTATAAACAATTGAGAATATGAGGTAGGGATCAAGCAACTCAAGCAAGCAACGCGCAAACTTTGCGCAAGACTGTGAACGTCAGTCAATTCTCTATAGAGAAAGTGAAAGTAAAAAAACTGATGGCTAACGCTGCATTAATGGCGCATATTCTCTCTGAGACAACGAGAGACGAATCTACTCTAACATATACTGATAACCGACAGAATATAACACTCTTAAATTATTCCCTTAATATTTCTCTATTGGCTCATATAGGCTAGTGAAAAACATGAGAAGAATCGTAGTTCGCATTAAACAGGTTGTTTTTGAAAATCAGTGCCTGAAATAAAGCTGCTTTGAAATTTCAATGATGACTGCAGTGTTAATGATAATAATTATAGACCTATAATTGTATAATTTAATAGACCTGTTAAAAAAAGCCTGTTTTATTATCCCACAGCGCATCATGTGGTGATGAGCTATGAAATAATTGTGGGGCAATAATTTCATGTAATTTAATTATAAATAATATTATAATAATATTAGGCCTAATAATAAGAAGAATGTAACAGGCCTACGTTAATTTGAAATGCTAAATCCTGTTAATATTGCCCATTTTTGATGCTTTTGACAATATCTCTGGCTATCATCTACACATGATACGATGCACATCAGCATGGGGAGGTTATAGATACATTTTTATGAGACCAAACGCTCTGATTTGGAGTATGTTGCTTTAATGTAAGGGAGCTGTTGCTCCCGGAGAAGAGGGCGGAGCTTCAAGAGCTCAGCTCCCGCATTAGCAGTGCTAGCCTTTGCAAATAAACATTCCACGATTAGTACAAGCCTGTTATCTTTACAGAAAACATACTGTTTCAAAGTCAGTCATCTGATTGCACTGTGCATAATACATTTGCATTTATGAATTACACAGACAGGGAGCACACCACGATTAAAAATAACAACATAGCTGGTCTCAACAAACTCAAGCGGTAGAGTCGACATGAAAGCATTGCTTTCATATGCAACTTTTAACTACCACATTCCTATTCACTATCATTCATGAAGACATCACCAGTGAAAACAGACAGAGACGATGGTAGCTTTAGCATCATTAGCCTTTAGGTGTCTGCACACTGAGTCTGAAATTTACGCTTGTTGAAAAACAAATACGACCTCACGTTGTGACGATCACGTTTACACACTGCCTCCGAAACTTTCGTTCGTTAAAAAAAATTCGGATCAGGTTCGATTTTAGGATTTTTTGTATCCGTATCATTCATTTTAATAGGAACGGGTGAGGAATACGAAAAAACGGAAGAACGCATGCGAGAATTTCGGACTCAGTGTGAAGAATCCATCAAATTAAGATCACAATTAATTGGAAAATCTATATTTTATCTAACTCTAGTTTGTTAAACATCAAATGTTTTCTGATGGTTTGATTCACACAGCAACTTTGAGGACAGTAGAATTACTTGGCGATGGAAACGTGAGTAAGACCTGTTTACACCAAACATAAAACCTATAAAGATAATTATTTTAGTGTCCACACCAACAGAAAATAAAGTTATGTATATTATAAGCATGCTCAGTGTCTGATTATGTTGTCTGCTGCTTTAAATGCACAAAACCTGGGTGTTCGCTTTCAATGTATTCATTATTTGTCATTATTTGTGCCATTTATTGTTATAGTTGTGGTGTGGAAATCTCTACTCTCATAGAATTAGAATGATTGATTATAAAATGTTATAGTTTTGTTCCTTGTGTGAACAAGCCTTAAGAGTAGTCCACCGGTGCCTCAGTAACAAGCATCTCAAAATTAAATCTAAGTCTGTCATTACTCAGAGCAGGCCATAAGCAGAGTGATGGTGGTGTGTGAAGGTGCTGCAGCTAAGCCTCTTTAGACTCTTGGGTAAACAGACGGAGGCTGTGCCTGTCACTGTGGAGTGGATGTGTGAAAGTCCACTCTAAATGAAATGATCGGCCCGAGGCTCAGGGTGACGGCAGATTTAGCCAGTAGGAGAGATGGGGGAGGGCAAGGAGAGCAGTCCTTCATTTCTCTGTGGGGCTCGGATTAACACAAAGAGTTGCATAAGACTCCTTTATGGGATCATATCAAGGCCTCAGAGAGAAGGGGGTGGAGGACAAGAGAGAACTAGGAAAAGAGGAAAAGAACAAACTGATTTGCCCCAAAGCGTCACAACTCCCCCTCCTCGCTCATTGTTGCCCACTTACAAGTTAACCCAATCAGAACGCGTTTCCCTAATACCCCTCCTGACACACACGTCACACACAATACTGTAAAGCTTAGATGAGTTTTAGTTTCTCAACACTCTGCTATGCTTGGCTATTTTAGGAAAAGCAGGTATGCTATGTTTTATTGTTGTTTTGTATCATGTTGTTTGTTTTGGTAAAATCTTTTTGTGTATTTCAGCCACATTAAACTTGTGCTTTGATTTATAGTGATTTGGAAAGTTTTGAATTGTATATATTTTGACTAGTGGTCAACTAATACAGGTTTTTCAGTGACAAATACTGATGTCTAAAGAGCAGGGAGGCAGATGTAGTCATTACACTAAATACAATTAAATGGCAACAACTTGTATGAAATACAATACATTACATTTTTATTAATGGCAGAAATGGATCAACTAGCCTACTGTATACTGTCGAAGACAAAAACTGTCATACCTAACAACATTTTCTAAAATAACTATTTGGGTGAACTATCACTTTACCTTCCCTGTGATTTTATTCTAATGGACCCTTCGCCAGGCGATCTGACCAATCATAACGCCAAGTTTTCCATTTTGTCCAGTAAACAAAACCAGACAGGAGAGTGGACTTGATTTAAAAACGTTGTGTATTGATGTCTTTCCGCGGTTGAAACAAGATACCTTCTGATGTTCATTCATGTTTATTTCGTGCTATCACTAGTAAAGAGGAAGAGATGAACGGTTCACGTGCTGCTTGAACTGCAGCGATCTGTCACGGTATATTAAAGAGCCACAAAATTATATTTCTTGTTTGAATTTCTTAAAAAATGACAATTTGAAAGCTGAGACTTTTTCATAAAAAAGTAACCTGCTTTGTCTGTCGACACAGTGTCAGTGTCTTTGCTCCGTGATATATTTTTTACATGATGTTTGGTGTGAGAGCTCCATGGCTAGTTGGAAATAGCAACAGTGACTTAGGAGGTTGGGTCTTTGCGAAGTGTCAATTGTTTACCTTATTTATTTTTCCATAAACATTTAGGTGCCATTTTCCACATCTCACAGCTATTTTTGAGCTTCTATTTTTATATTAAGTGGTGTGTCAATATTATTTTAATGCATTATTTAATTTTGAACACACTTAGTTATTATTTACTGCACAGTGTAAGGCCTTTAATAAGAACCGAAGTAGGCTTACTTCCACGTTGAAGATTTAGGTGGATAATTGTTTCGTATTTACAGTAGTATTATATGTAGGCCTATCATGGTTGTAGTTTAGTGCTTTGGTATTTTGGAACATTTCATTACACAGATCAGGTGTAATATGGCAGCTCGTTCCACCACATCGGAACAGAGAGAGAGGTTATAGATACTTTTGTTTTGGATTAAGTTTGTTGATTTGGAGTATGTTGCTGTATGTATATGTGCAGCTGTTTGACTCAGAGCAGACTCAGGCTCAGGAGGAGGTGCAGAGAGAGAAGAGTCAGCGGGAGAAACTGAGCCGAGAGAAAGACATGTTGACCGGGGAAGTGTTCAGCCTTAGACAACAACTGGAGGTCAGCAACCTCTCTTATATCATCTTTCTTTGTTAGTACAAGCCTGTTTCTTTCCAGTCAAGACATACTGTTTCTAAATTAGTTTTTCTCTGCTCTCTCAGGATAATCTGATTTGCTGTTTATGAATCTACAGCAAGACAGGAGCAGAGCTCAAGATCTGAACTCACAGGAGACAACATAGCTGGTTAACAAGCATCAAGTGATCTTGAGGCAAAGGTCAAAGATCAAGAAGAAGAGCTTGATGAACAGGCTGGATCCATTCAGATGTTGGAGCAGGTAATCAAACAAGCACACTACAACATTTTTCAATCTGGGAGAGAACATTATTAATTGTAACTAACTTTTGCAACAATTTTGTCTTCAAACTTTGTAAACCCTCACACACACCACTCTTGTACCCTCGTACCGTCATGTCATGAGAATAAGGATATACATTGTATTGAGCTGCCTGTTGTTTAATGTATTATTTCTTGTAATGATGCACATTCTCCATGCGCACAATTTTCACCTGTCATGCGTAATATGCTAATTCATGTAAATTCAGCTGATGTGTCAGTATGAAGAAACTGTCAATACTCACAGTCTGCATACATTATAATAATAACTACAAAGTGTTTTATTGGCCTGTGCGACAAGGATATTTTGCAAATGCATCAGTATGCATATAGCGCCTGTTCCGCTGGATTCAATGCATGCAGAAGGTGTTGATTTGTATTCACTGGGCTGTTGATACTGTGACCTGCAGGCCAAGCTCCGTCTGGAGATGGAGATGGAGAGACTGAGACAGACGCATTTGAAAGAGATTGAGAGCAAAGACGACGAGGTGGAGGAGATCAGACAGTCCTGCAGCAAGAAGGTATGATAGTCAATCAGCAATAACTGCTAATAATCATTACGACCTTTGGTATGTTATGTACATATTAGGGGTGTAATGGTTTGCAAAATTCACGGTTCGATTCGATACGATACAGTGGTGTCACGGTTCGGTACGTTTTCGATACGGGGTGCGGGGCAATTGGTTATGTCGCAATGTTGGAAATATTTTGAAACCATGAAGGCGAGCCAATGGATATCACACAAACACGCGTTTGCACCGGGGTTTGCACACTGCAAACTTTGCGCAAGATTTATGCTGGTGAATCAGTCAAATCACGATAAACAGAAAGTGAAGGTAAAAACGGAATGACGGAGTTTTTGGCATCTGACGCCGCATATTCTCTCAGAGACGACGAGAGACGAATCTACTTCAACATATGCTGATAACGTTTTAGCCTATAGCTGTTGTCATTTATTTCCTTTATATTTCTCTTGTGGCCTGTACATAGTGTAGAAAAAAAGAGAAGAAACGCATTTCGTGTTAAACAAGTTGTTTTTGAATGTCGGTGCTTGTAATAAAAGCTTTTTATTTCATAGATTTTTTGTATTAATGATCGCAGTGTTAATATTTTAATTATAGGACTATAATTCATTGTAGGTAGCCTAATAGACCTGTATTAAAAGACCTTTTAAAAAATATATGTTTTATTTTAGTGAGGAGTAAATAGCCTAACTTTATCATCGCAGCGCTTCAGTTATGCAGTTTGCTGGGCAAATTAATTGTAGGCTACTTTTAATTTAATAATAAAAGTAACTTCATAATAATAATAATATAGGCCTAATAAAAATAAGAATGTAACAGGCCTACATTAATTGGAAATGCCAAATCAGTGCTCTAGACTCATTCTTCCCACTGGTAGCTCTTGTGATTATTTAATTATTTTTTGCTACAACGTGGGATAAATCAATGCATGCTGAAGAACTTTAATCATGGTTTATAGTTATTTGGTAACAAAAGTTATTTTTCGTCATTAGTATTTTGTGATTTTAATTTTGTGAATAATTTATTAAAAAATTCTGTCTTCATGTTATGGTAATGCTGAATTTTGTGGAGCTGTTTGTAAAATATATATATTTTTAATCATAATTATTATTATGAATTTATTAGTTATACTAATTAATATTAATGATAGGTAATATATGTATTAAATCATGTTTATATTCTTTTACAGTAAATATTAGTATAAAGTGAAATATTTTACTGCACTGTTAAATAATGCTTTACTATATTAACAAAACGTTTAGTGTTGTTGTTATTATTATTGCTGTCAAATTGGTTAATCGCGTCCAAATTTAAAGTTTTATTTACATAATTTGTGTGTGTACTTTGTATGTTTGTATGTATTTTTATATAAACACAGTGTAGTGCCCTCCAAAAGTATTGGAACAGTAAAGACAAAATCTTTGGCTGTGGAGTCAATACTGCCTACCAATATTCAAGAAAATGCCACCAGATTCATTAGGAAGTGCTTCATATTGCATCAAGACAGGACAATAACCCAAAACACCCTGCCAGTTCGGTTTTATTAGGGCAAAGAAATGGAAAGTCTTAGATTGAAACCAGATTTAAAATAGTACAATGAGCTGAACACCTGCTGAAGAGGAGAGTCAAGGCAGAAATTCCCCAAAACAAGCAACAATTGGAATTGGCTGCATTAAAGGCTGGGAAAAGTATTTCAAAGGATGAGACCAAGAGTTTGGTGATGTCTATGGGTCATAGACTCACTGCTGTGATTGTGTGCAAGGGATCTGGAACTAAATAATAGCTTTTAATCTTTTATATCTGCCTTATGTTCAACTGTCCCTATACTTATGTTCACATCAATGAGTGGGATGAACTGAAAGTGCTGTTCTTTTTATTTGGTAAAACATTTATGTGTTGAAACTGCTAATAGTACAATTTGAGATTCTGTAGTTTTGTCTCATATTCTTCTTTCAATCATATTTGCAAATGTCTTGACTCCACAGCCAACAGAGCAATTTTGACTTTACTGTTCCAATACTTATGGAGGGCACTGTATATGTAAGAAATATTTAAGTGGATAAAAATACAAATATTCTATATAAATATATATGTATAAATATTTATAATAATATAATAAATGTATAGTCGTTTATTATATAATTATATTTATATAATATATTGATAATGTATTTATTAAATAATATAATATATATAATATAGAACAGTGCAGTGTATATATATATATATATATATAAATAACTGTCCTTAATATACATGTATATTGGTGGTGGATGAGGAGATAGCCCCCTTACTATGTAAAGCGCTTTGAGTGTCTAGAAAAGCGCTATATAAATGTAACAAATTAGTTATGTATGTATGTGTATTTATATATAAATGTATTATATGTATAAATATTTATAATAATGGAATAAATATATATTATACATTATTATTATTATTATTATTATTATATAATACATTTATTATATAATGTTATTAATATAGTATAATACAAATATATTTATAATATTTATATATATACATGAATATATGTGTTTACATATACATATTTATAAATATGTATAAATATACACAGTACACATACTATGTAAACACAATATTTTATTTTGGATGTGATTAATTAATTAGCACTTATTATTGTTGTTGTTTTTTCTTTTAATAACAAGTTTTATCAAGATGAAGACTCAAAGTTTGCTCTGAATTTATTCTGATCACTGTAAAATAAGTCAAAATCACAGAAAAACATATTTTGTTATATCAAAATCATGAGAAAATTATGATACAAAATGATAACAATAGCCTTTTAGAGCTCCCATATACACATGTACAAGTCACCAGCTAACACCACTTAAACATGCTCAGAATACTTTACAACTGGTTTCAGAAGTTCAGGTGAGTTCAGTTTATAACCTTTTAATTGCTGATGTTCAGTTCTTATGCAGAGCTCGTTTCAACTCCTGTACAACATAAACAAACAAGACATATTCGCCCATGTGTTGAATTAGCATTTCCATTCAGCATTGTTCAGCGCAGCTCTTTTTGCAGATAGTGGCTTTCACATTTATGGAGTGTCTTTGCCACGGAGGTGCAGATAAGCTGAACTCATTGAGTTTTGTTTTGACGTATAATTCATGGGGGCTGTTATTTTATTTTCCTCACGTATAGTTTACCTTTCCTTCTCTCCACTTAACCAATCAAGCTGCCAGTACAGTACATCCCATAATTACCCTTCTTTCTCACAACCGATTCCCTTGACACTTGAAGGTGCTCAGAAGCATCTAAAGACACATTTAGGGAATGTGTTTATATGTCTGGGTTGATGGTATATAAGTGGATTGACTCTTCAAGGAAAACCTACTTCACAAAGCCCTCCATGATGTTCTGATACTATGCTTGTGTGTGAGCAGCTCAAGCAAATAGAGGTGCAGCTGGAGGAGGAGTATGAAGAGAAGCAGAAGGTCTTGCGGGAGAGGAGAGACCTGGAAGCCAAGCTGACGAGCGCTCACGACCAGGTACAGCACTCAACCTACTGTATACTATATGCTTTACTATATCAAGATTTGAAATACGGTTTCAAATATGACAACTAAGCACTGTCTTAAATATGTACAATCTTGCAGATCACTAAAGTTATGTGTGACAGACTTGTTTAAAGAACCAAAATTAAATGTTTTTGTAAGTTTGTGGTCAATTCGATTATTTTTAGATAATACGTTTATGCAACAAAGGTGCATTAAATTGCACCCTTGCAATTAAGGAGTATATTTATAATTACTTGTATGTAAACTGTCTTTGATGTTTACAGGTGAGCCACAGAGATGTGGAGACAGAAAAGCGTCTGAGGAAAGACCTGAAGCGCACAAAGGCCTTGCTGGCTGATGCCCAGATCATGCTGGATCACCTGAAGAACAACGCTCCCAGCAAGAGAGAGATCGCTCAGCTTAAGAACCAGGTCTGTTCTTCGACTCATATATGACATCCAGTCATAAACAAACAATTTATTTATGTGTGTGCGCTCTTCACAGCTCGAGGAATCAGAGTTCACGTGTGCAACTGCAGTCAAAGCCCGAAAGTCAATGGAAGTGGAGATCGAGGACCTCCATGTCCAAATGGATGACATATCTAAATCCAAGCAGGCGGTAAGTCTGTCTGAGTTTGAAAGAGAACAAAACCGAGTCGTTTTGCTTCTTTTAAATTAGTCATCTCACACACAGAGACAAAGGACACCACCTGTCTTCATCCACCATAGGTGGCAGCCAGGATGTCATTTCAATTATTTACCAGGAAGGAAATGATTTCCGCCCTGTAAATGGCACGTTCCTGACGTCGACTCTAATTTGAACAGGATGTATCGGCGTGAAATGTATTACACTTTAATAATTCTGTCATTGATTCAGTATTATTTCAGCGTGGAGAAAATTGTGTAATTCTGTTCTCGCTGTAGCATATTATGAAGTGATATCAGGAGAGACGGATGCAGCCAAATTCTGCAGATGCGGTTCCCCTGACACTGTCTCCATATTGTTGTCTATTTTTTTATTTTGTCGTCGCCGCCTGTCATATTTGCTCTGCTCTCTGGAGCAAGAGACACTGACAGAAGGGTGCAGTGAACATTTTAATTTTCTATAAAGCCGCAGCCACGCTGAAGCATTGTTTTGGTGCAGTGTTTTTGTGGGTATTACTAAACCTGTCTCTCTTCTAAATATTGTCATATTGATTAGCAAGCCTGTGATAAATGGTCTGGTCATGATCACTGTGTGATTAGCTTCAGGTCTGTCTGTCACCCCTTCCCCGGGAGCTCATGGAGTTCCACTAGAGGATTGGAAGGTGACGCATTGGTTTGAGACAATTCACCTGCCAGACAGAGTTTAAAGGTGTGAAATGGAACCGCACAGACAATAGGGGATATCTTCTATTAGTATCTTGTGTTAAAAGAGAAATATAATGTAAAACTGGATTTTCATTACTATGCAGACATAATCCTGCAAAGCCATGTCAAGTCCATGTATATCATTTATGAAAACTTAAAAAAGGGTTATTGAGAAATCATCTTAATATTGATGCCATAATCACAGGGACACTATTATGAGCACACAATGTACATTACTGTTCAGAAGTTGGAGATTTGTGCACTTTTAAAAAAAAGTCTCCTATGCTCACCAAGACTCTATTTATTTGATAAAAGTGTAATATTTTGAAATATTATTCCAATTTTAAACAGCTCTTTTCTATTTGAATGCATTACCAAATGTAATTTATTCTGTTATATAATGTTTCTTCTGATGTTTGGGCTTAGTAAGATTTTGATTTATTTATTTGATTAAACATGCAGTAAAAACAGTAATACTGTGAAATATTATTACAATTTGAATTAATGTTATAAACAATTTTTCTCCCTAATACATTTTGTGGTAACCATTTTTCCTTGATTCTTTGATGAATAGAAAGTTCTATCTTTTTGTAATAAATATTTTGTTATATTATAAATAATATTATGTATTTACTGTCACCTTAAATCAATTTAATGTGTGCTTGCTGCTTAAAATGATTAATAAAAAATCGTACTGATCCCAAACTTCTGAATGGTTGTGCACATACAGCGAAGGCAATTTCACATTTAGTGAGATTGACCAAGACATTCACTTTTAGGCCTCTTAAAGAAACAGTAGGAGTCCGTTTTCGATCAGAGAGGGTAAAAAGTGTGATATTTTGGTGCATATCAGGGAAACAAATACAATTATTTGAAAAAGTGCAGATTATAACCCCTTTCATTTGAATTAATTTGTCTTGATTTGTTAAAGAGATGGAATGTGCAAAAGAAATTGCAAACTGCTTTCATTAGGATGTTTTTACAAAATGTAATTTCCTGCTTTTATGCTCACTAATTCGTAAGTAATGTGCGACGTGTACATTTTTTGCTTTTACTAATGCATATGAAAGTTACTCCTCAGAGATTAGCTGTCTGTATTGTTGAGGTAATTATTATTGAATGGAATTAGACCTCTGATATTGTTTGACAGAGCAGGCAGTGAAGCGTTCATCTCTAATAATTTGCAGACGTTCCTTGTTCTCAGGGATTTATATAATGCAAGCAGCTACTGTTTAGTGACGGGGTGACAGGAAATGTATCTCTTTAAGGAATTAAAGGAGCTGGGCTTTCATTTGCTGAAGTCAGAGTGGTTGGATGCGTATGTTCCTGACATGCAGAGGTTTGAGTCTGACTGCGTTGAGTCTCTGGCCTATTTGCTGCTGTCTGTATCAACAAAAATAGCTAAAAACACGTTCTGGCACCCAATCAGTTCCTGATGCATAAACTTATGACCTGCCAAAACTTAAAGCATTTCAATCAGATTGATTGTTTTCCATTTCTCAATTTGTATTTATTTCAGTTGTATTTGTGTTTGTCTTATGCCTTTGTTTGATTTCCGTGTAGCTTGAGGAGCAGCTGAGTCGATTGCAGAGGGAGAAGAATGACCTGCAGTCTCGCATGGAGGAGGATCAGGAGGACATGAATGAACTCATGAAGAAACACAAAGCCGCTGTTGCCCAGGTAACTCTCTCAGGCACTCATGCCTGTCAGATCGCTATACAGAGCCTCTCTGTCATTATTGCACACAGATTATTATCATCAATATTTAAAACAGTTGAGTGCTATATTTTATGAATAGAAGAATCCAAATATCAGAATTGATCTGACATAAAAAGCTTTTTGTAACATTATACACTATACCATTCAAAACTTAGTCAGTATGTTTTATTGGAAAATAAATTATAGAAATTAATACTATTATTTAGCAAGGATGCTTTAAATTGATCAAAAGTGATGATAAAAACATTTATAATGCAACAAAATATTTATATTTAAGATAAATGCTGTTCTTCTGACCTTTCTATTCATTAAAATTATTTCATTCATTTAAAATTCATTAGTTATTTTAAATAGTAAAAAAAATTCACAATTTTACTGTTTTGCTGTACTTTGGATCAAATAAATACAGACTTGGTGGATAACATTGTTACGGTGACGCATTGCTGCCACACACATAATATTTTCCCACTCAATTGTCGTTATAACGAGATCTTTTCTCATTAAAACGTCATTTTCTCATAATAACGAGATCTTTTCTCGTTAAAACAAGGTATTTTCTCGTTAAAACGACATATTTTCTCGTTAAAACTGCATTTTCTCGTAATAATGAGATCTTTTCTCGTTAAAATGACATATTTTCTCGTAATAACGAGATCTTTTCTCGTTAAAACGACATATTTTCTCGTAATAACGAGATCTTTTCTCGTAATAACGACATATGTCATAAAAACGATACGTTTTCCATTATAATAGATATATGGTAGGCTACATTATGTGAGCGAGCTGAACGATTGTCCGCGCTGCTCAGTCTGACATAAACGAGGATCTGCACGCTGCTGAATTGAAATGGACTGTTTTAAATGTATTTAATATAATGGTTTTAATTATAGCAGCATGTTTATTAGGATTAATCTCCAATACAACATTATCCAATAACAGCACTCAGACCCATGACTTGTTTAGGCTATATATGATCAGATCAAAACAGTTATTTTTGAATAATTGACTCTGGGCTTGGAATATTTATTTATTTGAATGACTGAAGTTTGATTTAACAACAAATTTTAGATTTCACAGGTTACAGCATTCACATTAAGCAGAGTGCTATTGCATAGCAAAAGTGATGTGAAACAGTCATAAAAAGCATTTTGATTCACAGTTGTGTTGTCTTTTTTGATTATATATCTTTTTTGACACCGTACATATTGCATGCTACATCATTTCAGCATATTTGACATTTTCCAGTATGATTCATTGCTGTTTCTCGGCAACATGTTTCCATCATGCAAATCAAATCGACAGCATCATTTAGAGTGTGCAGATGTGTAAGACTCTGACCCCTCTGTGGTGTGTTCTTGTGCAGTCCTCACAGAACCTGGCCCAGATCAGTGACCTGCAGGCCCAGCTGGAGGAGGCCATGAAGGAGAAACAGGACATCCAGGAGAAGGTGAATTCACTTTGGGAACCATACAGAAATGCATATTCACAAAGTCAACACTATTACTTGCATTTGAGTAGATCCTAAGTGGACTTGAGCATAGTTCAGCTTTTGTTTGTTTTAAGTTAAGCGATTCTTTAATGATGGGATCAAACTCCTCCCCTTTCAACCATTGACTCTTCAATGATAGGATCGGACTCCACTTCCTTAGCATTTGAATCTTTAATTATATGATCAGACTCCGCCCCCTCAGTATTCGACTCTACATTAGGTGCGTTCGACTTGAAGCGGCACTGTGCAGAATGATCAGTGTATGACATCAAAGTATCATGAGAGCGATTCGAAAGCTTAAGGATCCGTCTGCTCTCTTATCGTTCTCGCAGTACTTTTGTCATTCTTCGTCGAACGCACCTAATGATGGGAACAGACTCCGCCCTCTCAGCATTTGACTCCACAATAATGGGAACAGACTCCACCTCAGCAGCGTTTGACTCCTCAATGATAGGATCAGACTCCACCCCCTCAGTATTCGAATCTTTAATTATATGATCAGACTATGTCCCCTCAGCATTTGACTCTTTAATGATAGGCTCAGGCTTCAACCATCTCAACCATTGACTCTTTAATGATGGAATTAGATTTTTTTCAACCCCCTCAGAATATGAATCATTAATTATATGAACAGACTCCGCCCCTTATCATTTAAAAATGTTTAGTGATAGACTCCGCCTCTCTCAGTTTTTAACTGTTTAATTATAGTCTTCGCCTCTTAGCATTTGACTCTGCTCTCTTACACTCTCTTTGCCAGTTTAATGTACCATACTGTAGGGAACAGTTTGTTTCCTCCTCACAAAACTCAAAGTTGAGTAAATGCTCAAAAACTCTGTCTAGCCAACTGTATTCAAAAAAGTACTAGTCACAGCTCTGAATATTTTCACTCTTTGAAATGACTGTGGCTATATGCAGACATGGCACTGTGATGGGGTTTGGATTTATGTAATTGAACAAGTATCACAACCTCAATTCTGGTCTTAACTGGGTTTGACTTATCATTCGACATAAAGCAGCAGAGTCGGTTTAAAGGCTGATAAACCAGGTAGGCCTCGTTAAAGACACCCTGTGGTGGTGAGGGCTTTGTCTTTTGAGTCATTGTTCAGCAGTTAATAGTTATATTCAGTTTTTCCATGAAATACAGATTTCTGTCCTTTCTTGGTGTATTTGTGTGAATTCTCACTCCGTATGTGTGTGTTTGGCAGCTCACAGCCCTGCAGAGTCAGCTAGAGTTCCAAGAGCAGTCCATGGTGGACAAGTCTCTGGTCAGCCGGCAGGAGGCCAAGATCCGTGAGTTGGAGACCAAGCTGGAGTTCGAGAAGACACAGGTCAAACGTTTGGAGGTGAGTTGGCAGAATGCATGTTTTATGTGGGATGCTGGAAGTGTTAAAAGGTCAGTGCGCATGCACTGAAGTGTCCGATAAGGGTGAAATTAATCTACACACCCACCAGGCCTTCCCCATTGGTACGCTTTATAGACCTTTAACCCTTGTACTAAAAGTGTTTAACAATTCCCTACCAAAAAATGTCTCTATGAATTAAATGTGGATTATTTCTGACCCCCTTTGTGTTTTTCAAATCCTCGGTTTTTGCATTGTACACAAGTTAGTGTAATTAATGTGTTTCCTCTAATGTATATTATTTCAGCGTTTTGTTTTGATTTGTTTTTTTTTTGCTCCTTAAGTGACATTTTCCAACAGCCAGTCCTCTTCATCGTTCATCTCTGTTGGGTGCTCCCGCTCACCTGCAGAATTACAATTGGCACTCTGCACAAATTACAAACGTCTACTGCGCCCACAGAAAATCTGTCAACAGAAGCGATTTAAAAGCGCTATTATTACTGATTTGTTGGACGTATAGCTCAGTTTAGGCTTGGGCAATGTTATCTCTAGAGGCAGCTTGTTTAAACTTGTGCCCATTCGAAGCTGTAAAGAATGTCTATTTTCGTAATCTGTTGATATTTCTGTTTCGATGCCAGCGCAGCCCACCTTTGGTGTGAAAAATCACAGAAAAGTTGCTGTGGAAGTTATTTGGAGTTTCACACCATATGGATAGCTTGACAATCTTGCATATTTCAGTGCTAGACTTGCATGATTCTGTAAACAACCACAGTGGGTTCAGAAACACTTAAGCGATGGTGCATGTTATTGCACCGTATATGTGTTAAATAAATGATTGCATCTTCTGCAGAGTCTTGTAGCGAGGCTGAAAGAGAATCTCGAGAAGTTGACTGAGGAACGAGACCAACGCAGTGCCAGCGAGAACCGGGAGAAAGAGCAGAACAAGCGTCTCCTGAGACAGATCCGAGATGTCAAGGAGGAGATGGCTGAGCTGGCCAAGAAGGAAGCGGAAGCCAGCCGCAAGAAACACGAACTGGTGAGAAGCCTGCTGTGATTGTTTACTCAACCTCATGTCATTCCAAACCAGTTTGACTTCTGAAGAACACAAAAGAAGATATTTTGAGGAATGTTAGGAACATTAAAGCCTGTTGACTTCCATTGTATGGAGAGAAAAAAAAGCACTGAGACCTTTTCTCAGAATATCTTCTTTTATATTCCACGTTTGTAAATACATAAGGGGAATAAATGATGGAAATTTAAATTTTTTAGCGAACTATCCCTTTAAGCATGTGATGAAATGTTACATACACCCTATATGGACCCTCTAGATAACCGGTTTGATTAAACCTCTTAATTCCAGACAGATGGTAAAATTAAAGCATACAGTGACATTCTAAAAAAATGGTGTGCAACATTTTGCCAACAGTTTGAAGAGGACTCTTTTCTCTTCTAGAATGATATGAGGTTCATAAAGAAATGATTTATTAAGGCTGGTGGTGAGAAAGAAATTGATTGGCCTTCATAAAGTTCAGACCTGAACCCCTTTGGGATGAATAGGAACAGTGAATCCACCGACAATAGTGCCTGACCTCACCGATCAGGGTTAAAAATTTACTTTTTTGCCCACGACCACCATGGCTGATGAATGCTGAATTTTACTTTGTCAATTTAGATATGTGAATTAGATGACCATAGCCAAAATGATCTAAATGTAAAAATATGTATAAACGAAGTGCCTCTTACTTTGACTGAAATGTAACACGGTTCTCAGGAAATGGATATTGAGAGTTTGGAAGCGGCCAACCAGAGTCTCCAGGTGGATCTCAAGCTGGCCTTCAAGAGGATCGGAGACCTCCAGGCTGCTATCGAGGATGAGATGGAGAGTGATGACAATGAGGATCTCATCAACAGGTAACACTTGCTGCTTTGAGGACTCTTTTATTTAATGCATACCTCAGGAGAGCCGTTCCATGTGTATAAGTGGGTAAGAAATAGAAAAGAGACAGAAAAAGAGAGAAGACACTATCTGGATGAATGCACTGTTCACTGAGCTTTTAGAGACGGCAATCAGCGAGCCCGTCTCAGTCATCTCTTATTCACACTCTCTTAAATATTTATGCCTCGAAAACTGCCGCACATAATTTGGAGCTTCTTTTTTTATGTACTTGGCCTCATCAGTCAGAGGAAGTCAACTCCGTTCAGCCTCATTCCACGCCGCTCCACTTATCTCAGTGACCTGCACCTTACTGCGCAGAGCCGAGTTTATTTGCTCATTTATGTGCGTAGTAGAATTCCAGTCACCCAAATAACAAGAAATAGCGCCACACTCGTACTTTGTAAGGGTTACAGAGCAGAAGTCAGCAAAAGGTCAGAATTCTGGGTAAACAGCTTGAGCAATATGTAGCGCTAGAAACCTTTACACCAGACATGATAAATATTCAGTCACAAGCTGTTTTTAAGACTCTGACTTTTTTTATTTTTATTTTCTTACTTCCATTGTTCTTTACTTTTCCATCTGAAACGCTCTTATTTGTGCTTCTTGATTTTTTTATGTATGTGTCTCATCTCCCTCCCTCCTCTAGTTTACAAGACATGGTGACTAAGTATCAGAAACGAAAGAACAAGATGTGAGGAGTTCAAGTTTGAACTTACGTTAACATATTTCAATTCTCCTTTGCCCTCACAGGAAGATGATGCAGTATACAAGCAGTCATTTTCGAGAAATGAAATGCAGAATAGGGAATATTCTGTATTATAAATCTCAATTTTGACTCAAGAAAAGACTGAAAGCATCATGTAGATACTGCATCACACTTCCGGGCATGACAACTAACATCACAAACATGGTTTCTCCTTTTTTATGCATGATGCCTCATACATAATGTATGCATACTGCAGACTGCATGCTTTTTCTAAGCCAAGCATGGTCCCTACTTAGTTACCCTCCCCAGAGGCGATTCCCTTAACCTCAATCCCTGCTTTGTAATGTTGAACTTGTGGATATATGCTGCTTCACCATTGGGACTGGCATCCATTGACGGGTAAGAACCATTTTGAGTGCAGGCCAGGTGTATTTACATGTCTGCAGGGTTTAGACCGTGGTCTATCCCCTGGCTGTCTAACTCGAGAGCCAGAAGGGTCCACATGCAGACTTGTTGGACGCTGCAGGGCCTTGTACAAACATCTGCGAGGGTTTGCTCTGCCCTCCCTCCTTCTTGGCTTTTTTACCTCTCTTTCTATCTCTCGCTCCTTTGAATAATTCACACTTCTGTTCTTGGGGCTTAGCAGCCTCTTAAGGCAGGAAAGGAAGGCGTGTTCCTCATCAATCTTTCAACCATGAGGGCTAAATAATGAATAACCCTCAAATGTCCTACAAAAAGCCCCCAACTCATCTGGCAACGGCCTACAACAATGTACCAGCCCTTGGCGTCGAGCCATTTCATTCCCCTGTCAATAGTCCTTGGTCCGCACTGTATTCCAGTTTTAAAAACCCTTAAGCTCTAAGCACCACTTATTACATCATGTGAGAAAGTATTAAATGCTAATGGCCAGCCTGTGCTTTACTGATCAGGTTTAGATGGATGTGCCATTGCTGCAATGTTTGTTTGAGTTCATGCAGGGATGTTGACCCTTCTGGCCTGATCATGTAATTGGGGAGTTCTTGTTGCATTTTTGTGAATTAGACTGGCTTCAAGAGGTTTGTTAGCTAAATACAAACCTTAGTAATAATGATTATTCTGATTTTTACAGAGCATATGAGAGAATAGACCGGGCATAACAAATGACGAGAACAGCTATTTTGAAATTAGATATAATTAGGAGCGTTGATCCTCTGCCCCTTTCATGAGCATATATTCTACTCCTTGACATGAACTAAACAATTAGTTTACAATATATAATGAATGATTTGAAATATTTATGTAGATTTTCTGGTTAATCAGTGACTGGAAAATGCAGTGTCTTAGTGACTAACTGTGAGTGCCACTGAACATGAATCATAAACCATTAAAATTATAATGTGCAGAGTAGATGTAACTAATTACATTTTATCTGAATAAGAGTTTATAGTGTGTCAGTGTTATTTTAGAATTATATATATATATACTACTGAAGTTTTATTCATATTTTGAAGTAGCTTTTTTATTTTTATCATATTTTTAGTTTCCATTAAATGTTTTAGCTTTTGTCATTTTTTTATATTTATGGTTTAATTATTATTATTATTTTAAATTTTTTTTTTTTTTTTTTTTTTACTAATTTCAGTTTCATTTAAAAAAAAAAAATTTTCATATAATGTTTATATTTTATTTCAGCTATATTTCAGTTCTATATTTCCAGATGTTTTTCATAGTTTTAGTTTTAGATAATCCTGGTTTAGATACAGTTCAGACATGCATGTAAAGATGAATTTGGCATGAAGGGAAATGTTATTCACATTGTTAATAAATATTCAAGTACAGCTCTCAGTCGTTTTAATAACTGAATCATTAAGTGATTAATTAGTCACCTACATTTCTAGTATTGTTCATTTTGCATTTGCATTAGTTGCATTAATTTTACAAGCATCACAAAATTATAAAATAGTAGTAGTCCATGCTGTCTATTAATCAAACAAGCTATCATGATTTCAAACACTTAGAATATTGTACCCATGTTGTATTTTTTTTTAACTATTATGACACTTTTGTTATTTTTTGTCCTTTTGCATCTTAATAGTCCCAGTTCTCATTCCTTTTCATTGTATTTAAGAGTATTTTGAAGATAGTCATGTTGGGTTTTAGATGTTAGTCGTGTTTTGAGTTCATATACAATTTAAAAAAATAGACTGAGACAAAGCCAGGAAACTGTTGCACAATATAAAAGTCCAAATTCTCCCCGTTTAAGGGTCAGGGCTGGAGAGAGCAGGGATAGAGAGAGAAAACAGAGTAGAGAGACAGAGACTGGAGAGGAAAATAGAGGGGTTGAGAGAGTTCTGTAGGTGCTAATGATAAATGTAATAGCCTGTAACAGAGATGTACAACCAATGGAGGCATGTTGTCACAGACAATTAATGTCTCTCCTCTCTCACTGTGTTGTTTGTTTGTTCCCCTGGGCTTAGGTGCAGCTTAACTAATGGTATATGGTCAAGGACATAAATTGTGTGTGACATTTTGCATTAGCGCTTCATTACAAAGACCCTGCTGTCCCACTGTTTAGCGATGGGCTGGCTAGCAGAGCTCAAGGCTTATTCACACAACATTCTCACCTCGGTTTACCTCCAGGGCACTAGGTCTTACGCAAGAGCCAAAAGGGCTCTTGAAGAAATACACACTCTGACACTCGTAAGTTGCCTGCCCGTATCGACGGAGCGCTACTCATTTGACAAAAAAATATTTTGTCCTGAGTGTATTTGCTTTTATCATATCTTCTAATTTAGACCCTCTCTAGCACCCTGACTGTGAGCATACAGTTAGTGTTTAGCAACATCTGCACTATCTTGTGGGTCCATGCATATATAATATTCTCATATGCATAATACCACAAACGGAGAGCTAAGCAGACCGGAACCCTAATGTCAGAGAAAAGCAGCTGCTGCTTCAGAGTTAACCTTCTCTCTACGCCTGGGATAATGAGCTACTGTATGTAGTATAATTTTATTGGGAGATATTTGACTCATACGGTGCTGGAGGACAAAAACAATGATTATTTAAATTTAAATTGAAACAAAATTGTGAGAAAAGGCCAAGTTCGTGTAAAATCTTCTTTAAAGGTCTCCTGTCTGTGCATATATGGAGAAGTTTTAGCACTCTAGGTCCTTGAAGGGCGATTCATAGTTATTCAGTACGGTGTGCTATGCGATAAGTGAAGGATAAGACTAATCTAAAGAGGCAGGGAAGCATTGACTTGCAAATCCAGCCAAACATAAATCCAATGGTTTTATCTGGTCCAGAGAAATGAGCAAACAGCACTGGGATTCACAGCGCTGCATTTCCGTGTGAGGTGCTAATGGATCTGCTCCCAGGTACATTCAGCCTGTTTGCTCTGTCTTATTGACAGCGCAACACTTCCCCACAAAACCCATTCATATCCAGAGATGCATGGTATTGCTAGCATAGTGAGTCAAGTTAATTGCAGTCCCAAAATGGCCCATTCCTTCATACCGTCCTTTAACATGGTAGTCCAAGTCTAAATTAGCCTGAAGGCCTTCTTTTTATAAATGAGGGTTTTTTGCAAGCATTTTACTACATATAGTTCCTAATTCAGTTTTATTCAACTATACATCACAGTATTTTTATTTAGCTGTTTCAATGGCTAGTTAGCCCCCTACTGCCTACATAGTACACCTAAAATCAGGAGCATGTTAATGATCCCTTAAAATGCTGAGCTAGCTAGATTTTGGAACAGAGCTATTGTCTGGTAAGCTACAGTCTGAATGTTTCTCTTTTCAATGGTCTCCTTTCTTCTGGTTTGGCTTGGAGTTGTACTGACCTCACCCTTTTGGATGCTTCACACATTAAACAAAGCCAGCTAGCTGCAGGATACTGTTGTTGGACTATGAGTCTGACTTACTAACACACAGGCCTTTTCCAGGTTTCTAGAGTTCTGGCGCATGTATCCGTACTGTTGTGCCTCCACCATAAATTCCTGTGTTCCCCTACTAACAGTATTCATGTACAGATTCTGCTTGTTCATTTTGTTGATATTATCTCTCTTCCTCCTGCACAGCGAGGGCGGCTCTGATACCGATTCTGAGGTGGAGGGCCGCGTTGACGGGGTGAAGTCATGGCTGTCCAAAAACAAGGGCTCTGCCAAGAACCTGTCAGATGATGGTAGTCTGAAGAGTTCAAGGTCAGTCCTGCAACCTAATTTCCCCCTGTTATACCACAGAATGGTTTAACCCAAGCCCAATGCAGCAAGCTAGAAAAATGTGTCTGGATGTGCTAATTAGCTAACGCTAAGGGATTTTTCTGTTGGTATTTTCTAGCTTATTCTACCCATTGTCAGCAGTTTGATAACAGCGGCATGTATAAAAGGGAACGGCTTCACAGGCATATCTATATTAATAGATATGCCCATTGGCCAATTGGCAAGCATACCTGTGCCTTCCTGCTGAAGATGAATAGGTCTTCCCACCGGCAGACACTTTCGATTTTTTTCTTCTTACCTGAAGATTTAAGTTTGGCTCTTGAAGTTCTTGCACATTTTTAAACCCTGAGAACATTTTAAGGCATAATTTCAATCATTTTGATCATTTAAGTCATATCTGTAAGGTGTAGTCTTATGAGAAGTTGGCTAAAGATTACAGTCTAATTTTTTATTAACATTTTCTATCATAAATCATCCCGTAAAGGGAATTATAGTCTTTGTCTGTATCCATTTTTATGCAATTACCTGAAAGATGTCCACCTAAAAGAATCTTTATGTCCACATTTATATGTAGATACCTGAGCTACTGGATTTAACTATTGATTTTGAATCACAAAAGCTTAAGAGTCTTCCTTAAGTGCATTTTATTCCCTGCTGTCACATCAAACTTTCATCTATATTCTACCCTGTCTGCTTGGATAAACCTGTACTTTTATTTCTCTCTTTGGGTGTCAGTCATCTTTTTACTTTTTATTCATGTATTTTCTCATTCTCATATTTCCATCTCTATACTCTCCTCCCTCCATCTGTTTGTCTTTCTACTCTGTGCACACCCCGTCTGCCCCTCCTTCATCTAGATTTGCTGTAAATGTTGACGGAAAGGAGGGAAAAGAGTGGGAAGAGGGTAAAGAATGGAAAGACAGTGGCAAAGGTAAAGAGTTAGAACCCAGCAGGCCTGTGTCTGTCATGAGTTCCCTCAGCTACAGGAAACGCTCCAGCATTAAGGATTCCATAGGAGGTAAGGGAGATGAGACTTCGCTCCTCAACACCCTCAAAGAACAATCTGATTCCCAGGACCTCTCCTCCTTCCGCAAGAACAAAGCCAAGCAGGAAACAGAGGATGGTTCCTATTCTGTCAACTCCTGGAGGAAGGCAGGAGATGATCTTGATGATCGCGGTTCTGTCATCTCTCAGGCCTACTCGGAAGCGGCCAGTCGGGCAAGGAAGGGTATGGACAGCCGCTGGTCTGAGTTTGATAAGGAGTCTGTTGTGTCCTCCGTACCCCCTAGCCGAGTTTCCACCTGCCGTACTGCGATGGACCAAGATGACGATGCTATTTCCAGCGTCAGTTGCATGAGTTCAGTAAGCCGGCGCCGGAGTATGCCTCGCCTTGACGATCGCCAGAGTGAATATGGTTCACCCGTCAGCCCCAGCCTGAGTCGGCGCAGCCCAGGAAGTGTAAGCCGTGCCGACTCTCGCATGTCACTGTCTCGCAGCTGTCGCCTCAGTGAATTTGATGTGGACGATGATGTCCGAAGTATAGCATTCAGCGAAGCTCGCTCCAGTGCCTACAGCCCTCACTCCACCTCCGGCCGAAGCTTCTCCATGCCTCCGCAAGCCCGGACCACTGACTCCAGCCCGCCCGACATCTCGGACGTCAAGCCGGTCAGTCACCGCAACTACCTTGACCCTGACCTGGAGGCCGCCATTAATGAAGTGTTAAGCTTCAAACCTATCAAGTTCAAGCGCACCAGCTTAGAAGACTCTGAAGTGGAGAAAGATAAGCCAGGTGAGGAGAAGGAGGATGACCGGAAGAGCGTCAGCAGCTCCAGGATCGGGAGAGACAGTGGGCGCTCTTCCAGCTTGCGCCGCTCTGCTTCAGCCGTGGACTTCATGCGTTCCAGCAGTAGCCTCAGCTCCCGCAGCAGCCGAAGCAAGAAGAGCAAGAGCAAGAAGAAGAAGAACAGAAGCCACAGCTCAGAATCAGGCAGCTCAGACGATGACCGCAAGAAGAAGAGCTCCAAGAAGAAGAGCAAGAAGTCCAAGAAGAAGTCCAAGAAAGAGTCTTCCTCTTCCTCCTCATCCTCAGAGTCTGAGTCTAGCACAGAGTCGGACTCCAGTTCAGGAGCATCCACTATTTCTTACAGAAGCTCCAGCAGTATCAAGAAAGCCCCTGGCAGGCAGGCCTCCGGCTCTGAGGGAGAGCTGGAGCCCGAAGACCCCTCTGAAGGAGCTCCCCCAATGTCTAAAAAAGCGGAGAAGAAGAGGAAGAAGAAAGTAGACAATCTTATGATGAAGTACCTGTACAAGCCCGACAGTGATTAAAGATGGCAGTAGGTGATACCTGGTGTGGAGTGAAGGAATGCAACAAGCATGTTGTTAAACTAATACTCAAGTACCTCAGTACCGTCTGATATCATTCATTGCATTTTACCATAACTTTACTCTCTACTTTCAGTTTTTCTTTACACAGTGTTGATTCACTTTGTTACTCACACATTCTTGAGTGATTTTTGTTGTTGTTCTTTATTGGTAGTTCTCAACCTTTTTGACTTGAAGGCCCTCTTATCTAAGCTGATATGTAGCTCTAAATAACTAAATGTATATCATTTAAAACTTAATTTAAGGCCCCCTAGAGGTTTTCTGAAGCCTCCTGGTTGAAAACCACTGCTTTATATCATTCACTGAATGTCTTCGTGATGTAGTATCTCAAAATAACTGTAACTAAAGTTAGTTTGAAATTCTTTCTTTGGTCTTGGACATAATTAAACAGAAAATCGATTAGGACTGCTTGCCAGCAATTAACCTGAAGTTTGTATTATTATGACAAAGGGAAGATAAGACTCAGTGAAATGAAAAGTTATCGTTGACTTTTGGAAGAAGGTAAGGTGTTCATGCTTTCTCTACATCGGTCTGTTCGCTTTTGTATAATTAGAGGATGCAGTTCATTTATATGTTAATTCACTGATAAGATTATGTGTAGACATCAAGAATATTACAAGTTGTTTCAAATGGACCACAGATTTTTATAGCAAGGGATTTTTTATAATACATTTTATTTGTATTCAACTCTGTACTGGCTTGACTATGTATAGTCAAACAGCGAGAGGCTTGACTGCGATGGCACCTAAATCAATACTAGTAATATATTGCTACTATAGCAGTTATCAGTAGATATTAGTTATTTGTTATTATACTGGATATTTAAAGGGATAGTTCACCAATGTTTTGGTGTACACTCTCACCCTCATGCCATTCAAAACCTGTAAAACATTCGCACATCTTCAGAACACACATTAAGATATTTTTGATGAAATCTGAGAGCTTTCTGAATCTGCATAGACAGCAACGCAACTGAAAATGTCAAGGCCCAGAAAGGTGGTAAAACCGTCCATGTGATATCAGTGGTTCAACCTTAATTTTATTTTTTGTTTAGTGTTTAACTGTTTAATTTATTTAGACAAAATAGTATATAATTTTAATATCAGGCATTTATACTTTATCAGCCATAACACACAAAATAATTAACTTACTATTACAAATGATGGTATTTTCTTGGTATTTTTTGCTGTTAGCTTGTACAACTTCACTAACAATTATCCGATAAGGTGATGTTTCAGAGCACTACACGCGGTGTGATTTGCATGTGATTTGTGTGGCTGCACCTCTAATGCGTCACCAAAGATGATACTGAATTATAGGGCCTGTTAAATATTGTTATCCCTACATTCTGAATTTTGATAACCCAGCATTCCTTCAGAGATTATCATCTTTGGTCTCTTTCCACATGCTGATCCTAATCAAAGCTTCTCTATCTCCCCCTCAAGCCCACCCTCCAGTCGCAGACGCTTCTGCCTTGACAGATCTGACGAGGAAGAGGAAGAAGAAAAAGAGGAAGGGAGCACGGGCCGAAGCACCAACCGCTCCCGCTACAAACGCAGCAGCTACTTGAACAACAGCGATGGCGAGACCACCGCGTAGCCGCCCCCTCACGCACACATTCACATGCACTCACGTTCACAAAAAGGAGGACTTGATATCAGTGTGTTCCTTGAACTCGGATCCAGGATTTCAGTGAGAGAGGAGCATGATGGGACACTCTGGCAAAGATATACCCCTCATTTCTTTCGACTTGTTATTAGTATTATGATTTCACATGTGCTTTGTGTTTAGAGCTTTAAAGGGTTTGTACAGCATCACGAATCACAGCACTGTTGACTTTTTTCCTTTTGTGTGCTTTTACTTCTGATGTTCTTCCTCTTCCTTTCTAAATAAGCAGCGACTTTACCAAACGCCATGCTTGCATTCTTACTCCGGTCAGGATTCAGTAATGGATATTGTTTGAGGCAACACGCTACAGCCTCTTACATGGTTAGGCCTGAACCACAGATACATGGCATTGTGTATCTGTGGCATCGATGTTTCTGTTGTGCAAAAAAAAAAAAAGAGAATATTGCATTACCAAAAAAAAAGCTGCATTGTTTTAGGTATGCAAGCACATTGGTTTTTTGGTCTTGACTTGAGACGAGGTGGGATTGATTTTAAGACCACCATCCTTTCCATCTTCGCTTTCATATGGTGAAGGATTCATGTTTTTTGCTCAAGTAAGAGAGGAAGTCCACTTCTCCTCGGTCTTCCCCTTTGTTTTGATGTTTTATGTAGAGAGGAAAAAGCGATCAGGTCAATGATACGAGAAGAGGGCAGCGTTTCAGGATGTTCAAGTCTGGACTCTCAAACTCTTGGACTCTTGACTAAGTGCCTGCTCATAGTAGACCTTGTATAAGTCAGCGGATTATTCCCACACTTTTTTAATGTGGTGGTGGTTGTTGTTCTCAGGCTTTTTTGTTTTGGTTATCATAGATGTCTGGCTTTCCCAAGGGAATGCCCATGATCTTGGCTATATGGGGCATTGTGATAATTTATCATCCAACTCCACAAATACTGGATAAACCACTTCAAAGTTGCTTTTGGCTGATGTAATGCCACCAAAAGCACGAGATGAAGACGTTTGACAGAACCGATACTGTGAAATCCCAGCTTCCCTATGGCATGTCGTCACATTGGATTCATCAGTATTTTTGGCCTTACCTAATGACTTTGAGACTCACTTGAACCTGTACGCACCCCTCCGATTTCCATTGTTGCCTTCTATTGTTTTGTTGTTCTGCTTTCATTGTAGTATTTATGATCTAGTATTGATGGATTGAGCGAAGCTGCCAAAATATAAAGCAACAGCATATGAAATAGCAATGAAAGTATGCTTCACTTTGATTTTTAAAGGGAGACCACGTGTGTATTTTACATGGTTTTATAGACCCTCTGCAAGGGTCTACCACTTCATCCTCTTTTCTATGCAGTCGATATTGATTTTAATATGAAAAATGAGCATTTTATGATGTTTCTGCCAAATTAAAACACGTGGCTACAAGATGCATAACGTTTGCTGGCTGTACACATTAATATAAAAATGTATAAATATCTGTATGATTTATTCTAGCTTTCAAAATGGCTAATGTTTATTTTCTTTATTGAATAAATGACCACTTGATAAGTAATAACTTTGCATTACAGTTTAATATATTGTAAATAAATGACGGTGATTGTTTTAGACTTGTTTCAACATGCTTATTTCATGATGCATTTTTTTATTAGCAGACACAAAAGGGAAAAACCATTTAATGTTCAACATTTCTCAGATTTTAAAGCTGCATTATTATTTCTGCATCATTAGCGGCATAAAATACAATTTTTCTCAGTGAAATGATTTTAATATTTTTTGAGATCTTAAGAGATTTATCCTTAATTATTTTACTGCAATAATTGAATTTTTCCAAATAAGTTTCATTAAACATTTCATTATTATTCTTTTTTTTCATTATTTGCTGTAGGTTGAGCATATACATGTCTCTTCTCAACTCTATTTAAAATAGTTACACACAACAGCTTAATTCATTTTTTTTATTCATCCAAAGCGTTAATATTTTAATTTATCATGTTATTAGAAAGATAAATTCTGCAATATTCATCATTTCTATAAGAGCAACACATTAATAGTGCGTTCTTCCCAGAGATCAGGTGAAACATCTGAATGGAGCCTTAAATTTCAGTATTAAAATCCAAAATATGCAGCCAAATTACACCGAGTACAAAAGCCCGCCTATGGTTCATATTCAACAAGCTTTTCTTTTCCATTGGCTGTTTGCTTCATTGCACAATAGGAAGGCTTGCAGTAATCTGTATGAGCTAACAATAGGAAAGGCAGCTTACTGGGCGCAGTGCAGCTGGAGCTTTCCATTGGCTCCATCAGTGCAGTCAAAGCAGAGAAGTAGGTGAGATGAGTGTGAGCCAACAGCAGTCCTCTGCTAAATAAACCAGCATTTTATCTTAAAACACAGAATAAATACTGATCGTAGGCCATGATTCTCTTGCCTAAAAGCTAACAATTACGATCCATTTTTCACTTTTCTATGCCTTATGGATTATATGCAGAAGTGCTTGAACAGAAACACCTACAGTACAAATAACATGCTGTTTTTTAAGAGTCTGACCTTAATAGCCATTTATAAATGCAGGTTGCAAGCTTCAATTTTTTATAATGGACTGTTATTATGACAGGAGTTCAAATCAATACAATAATATGGCCTTGTATAACGTGTAGCGCTCTTTAAAAACACTGTCAGTCTGAATTTAAAGGTGCTGGGGTCTTTTCACAAGAGCGCCCTGGCATTGTGTTACACAAACACAAACCCCTGCTGGGCAGACAAATTGAATTTATAGATAAGATGGCAATGCTTCACATCAAACCAGTGTCTGTAAGACTGTCTTTTCAAAACCTATATTCAGTTTTACTTTTTTGTATTGTTGCAATTTGCTAAATGATTCCTGGGTTTTAACTATTATTATTATTATTGATAATATTAATAGTATTGTTGTTATTGTTGCTGTTATTTTTATTATAAAATTGATATAAATCAAAATGTATGTAATTAATTGTATAATATATATTATCAAATTATTCAATTAAATTGTTATTATTTTTGAATCAATGTATTTCAATTCAAAAATTATATAAATATAACATTCAAGAACATTTATAAATGGTATTATTGTTAAAATTTAGAATTGTCTATCTATTTTATTATATAATGTGTGTACATATAATTATTTTATTTAAAATTTGTATTTGGCCCAGAAAGCTAAATCCTTATTAAAGTAAAGAAAAATCTTAATCTCAATGGTTGACATGCACACGCACACACTTGTGTGTATATATATATATGTGTGTGTATATATATATGTGTGTGTGTGTGTGTGTATCAATTCAAATGAGCTTGCACAACATTGCCAAAACATTGTCCATTACATGAATAAGGAACAAACGATTATATAATACATAGAACAAGAATAGATCTGTAAAATACTTAAGTAAATGCGTATATGTATACTTTCTTATGTGTGTATATACACTGAACAAAATTATAAACGCAACACTTGTTTTTGCCCCCATTTTTCATGAGCTGAACTCAAAGTATATATATATATATATATATATATATATATATATATATATATATATATATATATATATATATGTATATGTGTGTGTGTGTGTGTGTGTGTGTGTGTGTGTGAGAGAGAGAAATTTAAATGCAGCCATAAGGATATAGTTTATATACAGCAGATATATATAATTACAAGGAAATTAAAGTGATGGACACGCATTGTATAAAAGCTGTGGCAGCCATATAATTAAGAAAAACTTAAGCATCTTTAAAACTGTTTTTACTACGGTACGAAGCAAGTTTATACACGGCTGTGGTGGCAACACTAGCAATTACACCCCAGGTTTTTGTCCTTTGTAGCTGTGTAACAAACAGCAGCTGTCAGTCTCATCCCACTCATAAGTCACGGGCGTCATGAACGTGAACACTAACTCAAAGAGCTGCACTCCCTGCAGCAGTCCTGGGGCACTGCTTTATGTGTGTGTTCCAATTATGGCATGCAAGCACGTCTGTGTGACTGCAGCTCGGGATGAGGGCGGAATGGTGTGAGGGATGATTTAGGGAGTGTGATGCACATTTGCTGTTTCCAGGTCAAATTTTAAGACCATAAAACATTTAAAAATACCTTTATTCTGTCATCAAACTTTTGGAGGTGTGAAACACAATTTCCAGTGACTACATTATTAATAGTCATGATCTGTCTTTCTTTACAGTGTCCTGCTCATTATTCTTTCCATGAGTACAGAAACAAGTTTCAGGTGTAAAATGTTTTTTCCCTCAGGCAAGGTGTCTTTAAGGCACAGAGTGAAACCGAGTGTTGTTTTTTCTTTTATAATAAGGCAGCAACAGCAATATGATAAGAAGCTTATCAATAATCTTTCTTAAGCCCCGCTTTAAACATTTTACTGACCAATCAATACTATTTTGGCTATCATTACTCAGTGGCTTAAAGCATGAATCTTCCAATCAGAATGTAGAATTTAAAGTTGGAACTATTGTTCTTTTTCATTTGTATCATAGTATATTGTGAATAGGCTACAGCTTGTAGGTATGTGTTTGCTTCCTCAGAGTCCTCTTCCACTCCGCTGGACACAATTGTCTGACATTGTCTGGATTGTAATATGCTCTGATGAAAAGGAGTGATGTGATATTCATGGGTGGCCATTATTCCCCTGCTGGGCTGCGGTGTGTAGTGAGAGAGGTGGAGGTACATTACAGACACAGGGTGGGTAAAGGTGCAAGTGTTGTCTCTCCCCAGCATACATGAGACGAGTAGATGCTGTAACGCCGTTTGATGCCCTCTGAGATTCCTCCTCGCAGCGCTGGCACCAGGCTCATTACCCTACCAAATGCAGCTGGCACATCCTGTAACCTGATGACAGCGTCCCCAGGACAGACACACGCTTGCAGCCACCGTCGACATCAGAAAGCAGCAGGTAGTCCATATCATGATGGAAGTAAATGGATATCAGAGCGAGTGAGTGGCGTTATCAGGCTCTCGAGGCCAGTGTTTAAAGATTTTTAGTGCAAAACCCTCAAAATTGGTATCTTTACTTCAATCGAGGTTCACGTTACAGTTTGGTATTTTTAATATAGTTAAGTTAGCATGAAGTAGCCTACCTATTAACAATACGAGTTAGGGACCACATGCAGTTTTGTTTAAAATTGCGACATGAGACAATGCAAGGCCTAAAGTTGAAGTTCCTTGAACTCGAGTGCCATGTTTTTAGGATTATTAAAAACAATTGTAAAGCAGCGGAGTACAATGAAAAACCTTTTTCTGTGTAAACCGTTTCCATTTTTTTTTAAATGAAATAAAAATAGTTAAAATAGTCCAAATGAATATAATCAACTGCAGCTGGCCTGCAAGCAACACATTCGTTTTGTTCCTTAATAAATCAGTGATTTGAACAAATCAGTAGTGTAAATGATTTAATGACTCACTCATAAAGACTGGTGTTTTGAATGAATCAGTTGTGTAACTGTTAAATGATTCATTGACTCACTCATAAAGACTTGTTAAATTCCTGAAGGAATCAGTGTTTTCAATGAACTGGTTGAGTAAAACTTCTAAATTGTCCGACATCGTTGTTATACATTTTTTTTTTAAAGAGCATTTTAATTTCTTTGCGTGATCGCTCTGTAAACACTTTGGTCGGTACTTCCGCCTATGTCACACATGGCCTTTCTAACTTGACTACATAATGTGTGAGGTTGAGCTAGTGCAAGACGAACATTTGTAGATAAGTATGTTTATTTTTCTTTGAAAATGACCGATCTTTTCATTAGATATGACTCTTATTCCTCAGCTGGGATTGTGTAGAGCCCTTTGAAGCTGCACTGAAACTGCAATTTGGACCTTTAACTCGTTGGCTCTCATTGAAGTCCACTATATGGAGAAAAATCCTGGAATGTTTTCCTCAAAAACCTTCATTATTGTTTTCGACTGAAGAAAGAATGGCATGAACATCTTTGGATACATGGGAATGAGTAAATTATTAGGACATTTTTATTCTGGAACTGAACTAATACTTTAAGGACCAACATTCCTCATTATTTCTACTTTGCAATTAATTTTACTTTATTCATATACAACATTTGTCTTATATGTCACTGTAATGTATAGTTTAATTCCTAATTCACTTCCAAGAATATTTTAGTAAGTAAATTGCATGTATTGTCTTCAATGCAATGTGTAATAATAATACAATTAATGAATAATGATTCAATCAATATTTTCTTTATCATATATGGTAACTAAGTTGACCAAATAACAGGTTTTTATTTCCAAATTTTGTCCCAGTGTATTACTTTTTATATATATATAGCTGAACTCCAAAGGCAAACTCTGTCCAAAAAAGAAAAACCACCCAAGGGACTCATATGCTGGCACTACACTGCTGTGCTCTGTCATAACCCAGGGATATTGATCTTTACTGGTGCTGTCATCATAGTCTGCGCTGCTATGTTCTCTGATCCCCCCGCTGGAATGAATCCTGGCCCTCTTGACCCTCACAAAGAGCTCCTCTGGGGTGTAAGCGGGCGGCCGATGTGCCGCAGGATGATTACCCCAGGGATGGAGCATTTTGTTTGCCGTTGGTGTCTAAAGGAGCGAGTGTTTTTGGTAGACAGCCATTAATTAATGTGCTTCTCCTGAGACAGGGTGTGCAGCATTAGATAAACCTTGGGGTTTGACTGGCAGGGGTCAGGAAGGCCTGACCTCCTTTTTATTACACGCTCATGTGGGGATATAAAAATCACAGAAAAACATCACGACTTTGAGCTCTGGAGACTTGATTTCAAGTTCCACAGCAGGTGCAGGGTCACAGATTTCAAATGAAAGGGGTGTTTGCGCTGTAAACATAATTTGCTCTGTATCTCAGATGGCAAATAAAAAACACAAGGATGTAAGACAAGGTGGCATCTACAGTGAATTGCACTGACAGCAGAGAAGCAGATAGAAAAAAGTGCTGATTTGGTTGGAAGTGAGGAGAAGACAGTGGACTTGCATAAAGGATATGTCAATAATTCAGTAGGCTACTCCGTTACACTGAAAAAACGATACTGAAATTTTTCAAGGTAAGTGGTTACAAACTATTTATTCTAGCAAAATTTTAAAAAAATATTGAAAGTTAGTCAACTAAATTTGTTTATTTAAATGTAGCTAAAATAAATTGATTGCAACCACTTACCTTGAAACAAATTAGTAAATTCAATGAATCCTATTTTTCAGTTTATCATTAAAGTATGTTTTTTTTTAAAGAGTATGGTTTCCTTACATGTATTTTAAAATAAAATAGAATTTCCAGGGCTGGTGGATCAAACGCTGCTCATTCAGTTTAATTTGAGTATCAGAACTAATGCTTGTATCATTAGAAATTAATAAAACAACAGCAACAAACTTTAACATTAAAGACAATCAAATCAAATCAAATCAAACATGGCTTAAGGAATGCCATGCACTTTTGTCATTCAGTATACTTCCCTACTTTCCCCTCTCGTGTATAGTAGCTGATCAATTGCAAACATAAAAATAAAATAGTGGAATGCATTGCAAATAATGCAAGTGGAAATAAAACTTACTTATGTTTTGGGACATGAATATGGTTAAAATAAAAAAAAAAAACACTTATTGTAAGGATATGAAGTTCTCACATGTATCTTAAAATAGTTATTCTATTTGAGAGCAATTAGCATTTTTGTCTGTGTGGAAAAAAGAGCAAACATGGTTACATCAAAATATATATTTTTGAAACAGTAGGAGTGATTGTTCTTGTTTAAAAGCAAAATAAATAAATACAAATAATTCATATTATTTTTTTAAAGAATTAACCTCAGTTTCACCTGTGCATCTACTTAAAATAATAAAATGTTGAATATGTACCTCTAATTACAGCCTAAATGAATGAAAAATCAAGCAAGAGAAAATATGACAGCTGTAAATAAAACCTGATACAGTTTGTTTGATTTTGTGTTTAGATGAGATGTGTTGTGCCATGGTGCGGGTCACACGCAGGCTGCTCTGAGCTCTGTGCTTAAATCAACCCCCTGTTCAATCTGCCCAGACCTTTAGAGGGGGGTAAACATCACTCATCACTCATCACCATAGCAACGCAAGCCTTTCTCCTCTGTTGTCAGTCAGTGTGCACTTTTCTTCATCCTTCTGCATATCAACTCAGCACACCTTCCAGAAGGCCAACCTTTTGGCATTTCCTGAGAGAGGGCAATATTTGAGAGACAGAAAGACTCATGAGAGAACATGAGAGAAATGTTCACGGAACGGACGTGAACATGAGAGAAATGCTTATAATATAAACTCCTGCCCAGAAGTCTGTACTGAATTCCTCAAGCTTTGATTCACGGTTGCCTTCATCATCTTCCTCTCTGTTGTGAAATCTACTACTGATGGCTGATGAAAAAAAACACTTGTATCAAAATTCTGTTTGAACCCTCTATTGCATGTATTGACAGTTTATTGAAATGCATTTTGTGATGCTATGAAGAGAATGTTACATTCAGGAACAATTCTAGTGTTACAAACTTTAATCTCTACTGTACAGAATTGAATACAGTCTTATAGTGAGCCCTTTTCTTAAATGTCAATACTACATTGTTTTTTTAAGAAAAGGTTTAGAAAAGTTTATTAAAAATTCAGCAAGGATGCACTAGATTGATCAAAAGTGAGTGTAAATAATTAGATTATTTTAACATCGTCTTTTGATCAATTTAAAGCAGAGATTTTAAAAATAAATTATATTTCAAATAAATGTTCATCTGAACTTTCTATTCATCAAAGTATACCAAAAATGTATAATGGTTTCCACAAAAATAATAAGCAGCAAAACTGTTTTCAACATTAATAATAATATTAAAAATAATAAATGTTTTTTGAGCACCAAATCGGCATATTAGCATGATTTGTGAAGGATCATGTGACACTAATGTGACCTTTGATTGACCTCTTCCTTGTTAACAATTTACAAAATGTCCTAGTAGCAACGTCATAACATTTTCAGTTAAATCACTTTTTTATATATATTGTTTTAAATGATAAGGACACTTATGGTCACTGTAAAAAACACAGTGTTAAGCTGTACCTCTCTAGGACAACAAACCCATTTTACTGAATGATCTTTTATGAAAGGACAGATTGTTTTGTGCACAGACGTCTTCCTTTAGGCATCCAGCACCTGCATTGTTTCAGAGAGCACATTTGCCTGATTCTCTCTCCCGATTATTATAAAGCTCCTTTATCATTTGCGCCAGAGAGCTATTTTGTCTTTTCTTTAAAAACCCAAAGCTCTCGTTTCGACTGAAGCCACGGAAATGACCCTTCCACGCATGAGCCAGAAAACAGGCCTGGGCTGCATTTATTACACCTCGATGGGGCGAAGCCTTCGCCTTCACAATAGCTCCTGTCTCTCTCGTGGCATCAGGTTAGCTCTCATTAGCTCTGGAAAACATTAGCTCCTGCATGTTTGATGGCATTTTAATATGGCCATCGATACACTAATACTGTCAATGCATGCAAACTTTTAGCCAGAAGGAGAAATGGGCCTCGGTAACCCGCTGTCACATTGTATAATTTCCTCATTGCCCCTGATGGTGCCGGTGGACGTCTAGAGTAAAAGGCTGCCTGATTAGTGATTAACATGTTTACAGGGGAAAATGGGTCCAAGCAGCAAGTCAACAAATGACACTGACTTCACCAAGACTAATAACTCGACGGCTGATGTCTTTTTAACAATACCACCAGACCGCTCTCTCCGAGTCGTCGAGGAGGAGTAATGCGTAAAATCATAAAAACTGACAAGTGAGCACTTTCATTTTAATGCCGTTGGCCACAGATGAATGCGTGCACAATCAGACAATATCAGACGATACTGTTAGGAACTCATCGCGGGAGGCTAATGGCTCCCTTGTCAGTGTAGCAGATGCTGAAACATGGCGGGCTTTTACTCTGGAGATCAGCATCAGTATTGATCTGTCATCCTTCTCCTGAAGAACGGAGCGGAAATCTCTGCAGGCTTTTCATATAAACGTTAATGGTGAAGACACACTTAAAATGGTTATTAATCACATTCATATAATCACATTTCTTCACTTTTATGTTTAGGGTGGCGTATTTTTGCATTCAAAAGCATGGTGGCGATATGCGAGCAGATGCAAGAGATATCTCATGTATCATATTTTAGTTGATCCAGATATTTTAGTAGCATTGAGACTTTTTTAAGGTATAGGATTTTAAAAGTTTTTTATTCTCATATTTAAGTTATGTAATTTAATGTGTAATTTTCTAAGCTATCATTTGTTTTTATTTTTATATTTTCAATATTTACTGTAATTTTACTTTTAATTTAGTCTGTTTTCTGTATTTTTTATGGAAATGTCTGCAGTTTTAAATTTTATTTAAGTTTTTGTTATTTTAGTAAGTTAAATTTAATTAAATGAGAAATGATGGACATGCCACTAGCTGTAATAAAAACATGATTAGACTACATTTTCATTTAATGTTCAGTAATGACATTTGTTTATGGTTTTAGGTTTAGGTGAACTATAATAACCCAAGTATTAAAAAAAGTAACAAATTACTTTTGAATTCAAATGTACATGAACATGAATGAATATGGCTTTAATTTGATATACAAACATTAAATCATCAATAATGGTTAGAAAAAAACCCCATGCTTGTCTTTTAGAAATATTAAATGGACAAAATGCAATGCAAAGAAAAAAATTATATCAAGATTTTAAAAATAACAATAAAACAGGCTGTTACCTAGAAACATAATTAGCACATACAATCTCCATGTCTTCATAAAGCTTATGGTATTTTTATCATTTCATATGTTATAATTGTGCAAAAAGGTGGTGGAAGTCAACAGCTCTCTCTCTCACTCACTCACTCACTCACTCACTCACTCACTCACTCACTCACTCACTCACACACACACACACACACACACACACACACACACACACAGGATTCCGTGCGAAAGAATATTACCGTTTTGCACATCTTTAGTCTAATGTTAACTTGACACAGCCCTGGTTTTACAGAAAAAGCATGTATGAATTAATAATTAATTAACATAGCACAGTTACCATTCAGATATTGTTCTACATTGTTTTATTCTATTAAACGTAGCTGTCATTGTAGGCTCTTGGTTTCAAAGTGATGATCTGGCGTGAGACTGGAAGCGTTGAATACGGAAAGGTGAGAGGTCGTATGAGGGAACCTGCCCCATGGCCAACTGTGAGAGCAATTTCCCTATGATAGGGCCGAACTTGAATCCGTGGCCTGTGAAGAAAGAATGAGAAAAAACTAACAAATCCCATTTGCTGAGAGGTGAATCATCATAGGATGGAGTTTACATTCATTCAGTGCACTGGCGTAAAAGCAGCGCACCTCTATAAATAGCCATTATCTGTCGTCCACTGTCTGACTCAGAAAGCCTTTGCATGAGAGAGCAAAAACCCTCAAATCATGCTGGCATCATGCTGGGTTTTTTGCAAAATGCTAAAAAAAAAAAAAAAAATCTCCCTTCTTGAAGAAAGTGGACTGTCAGATGATTCATTATAGCATGGTTGTGTACATGCATGTTTTCTCTGTGTTAAAAAGATCATTTTATCTTAAAATGATAATCCTGTCATTATTACTCACCTACATAATTCCATACATATCGTTTCTTCTTTCACTGGAGCACAAAAGGAGAAATGTGGAGTAATGTACACTACCATTTAAAAGTTAGGGGCAGTTCGACTGTTTTGAAAGAAATCTCACCAAGGCTGCATTTATTTGATTCAAAATACAGTTAAAACAGTAATATTGTGAAATGTTATTACATAGCTGTTTTCTATTTAAACATATAAAAAATGCAATTTATCAAAAAACTGATTTTTAAGCATTAAATCTTGTAACATGATCCTTCAGTAATCATTCTAATATGCTGATTTGCTGATGCAAAAAAACATAAACGTTGAAAACAGTTGTGCTGCTTCATATTTTGAATCAATTTAATGCGTGATCAATTTCTCTGCTGGATAAAAGTATGATCTTTCTAACCCCAACATTTTGAAAGGTAGTGTAAATGTCCATATTTTATGCAGTTACAATGAACAGAGACTTCTGCTTCTAAAGGAACACCATAAAAGTATGCACTATATTTCATGTCTTTTAATGCCATATAACATTTTGTGAGCGAATGCAAGTTATTTTATTCACTGAAAATCTTAATATCAGTCTGAACTCTCCTTTTTAATTTCATGAGATATAGTAATATCTGATTCATGAACAACGTGATTTTCTCTTTAATAAATCAGCTGATAGTGTTCACAAAACTGACCTGGTTTTCAAATTTAACTCAATGACATAATGATCAAGTCAAAATGATTAACTGTCCACTGGAGGGAAGGATTATGATTGAATAATGATTCAATTTTGGTCTGTTACTCACTCAAAGCTATTGTATGACTAGTCATAGAGACCGCTTTTATGATACTTATCATTCTTTTTTTAAGCACTGGAGGCTCTAGTCCCCATTTATTATACAGTTACTATATGGAAAAGTACAGCCTGAACAACCTTCTGTGCTCCACAAATGATGACAGAACTTTAATTTCCGGGTGAACTATCACTTTAAGACAGAGATGGAGCTGGGTAAGATGTTTAAAATGCACTGTATTCTTCTCCGATGCTCTCGGCTCTTGCCTTTGTGAATTGGGTGGTTGTTTGAAGTCTGCAAGGCTGGGCTGTGAGTGGATATGACTCTGACCGGCAGACGCTCTCTGTTCTTCCTTAAACCCCACTGATGTGACTGGGTATCCATGGCAACCAGAGGGCCTTGAGCTCAGAGCTTGGCTTGAGACAAATTCCGGGTGGAAAGAGGGGCAAGTTCTCATCCAAAACCGTGTGTTTGCCCCTGAAACGAATCCAATTCGCACCCTTTAGTTTTTCCCAAGCTGCAAATACAACATCTGCACTGAGGGCAGGAGAGCAGCGGGGTGGCGGAACGCTGTTATTATGGCAGACGATAAAATGAGAAGAGGCAGGCAGAGGTTAATAGTGAGCATTCCTCCGCTCCTATCAGAGTTGTAATGTATTATTAAGGCAGAAGAATATGTCATAAATCATTAGTGCGCGACGTGCCAGAGCATTGCGACGGTACCGGTACAGTGAAGCAGCCACACAATGCTTCCTGTGACACCTCCTTTAACCGGGACAATGCATTACAAGATGAATAGCTACGCTGTGCCACCACAGAAGAGCTCAGCTGTACTGTATTTTTCTAACCCTTCCCACCAAACGCCACTCTCCGCGCCCCATGCTGCTAACCAGCGCTTCTCTGAAGTGATTACCAGTGGAATTTAATTAGTCCCATAATTAGTCTAAGGAGGAGGTAATGGGAACAGATGGAACAAATGTCAGGTGAGCCCTTTGGCCCCCTGAGAGGAGAGTTTGGGAGCACGCAGGACCTGGGGAGCCAGCAACCGCCTTTAATTAGACGATAAAAGGCGCCCGCACTGGGGGCTTTGCTTCCTGTCCTTCACTAGCGCCCTGTTCCGTTCCCTCATTAAAAAGTTCGGATAGCTCTTCCAGTCGATGTGAGCGCGTGTGGCTGTGTTTTACAGGGACGGGTGCGTGCCGAGTTCATTAGTGCTCGTACTGACCTGAGAATCCAGCTCCGATGATGATGTTGCCGTAGGTTGGGTGGGAATCAAGGACGAAGTTATGATCTGGCGTGACCTACAAACAACCAAGCAGGGGAATGTTAAACATCAAGACTGGATGGTAATTATTTCAGCAAATATTTGACCTTTTTGTTCTCTGAACATGCACACGGCATGAATTATGAGCGCTGTTTGAACTGAACTTAAAAATTAAAAAGGTGCTTAAGAGATAAGCCACTCACTACATGCCTGAAATTGCTAATTAACAAATTGACTACGTGATTTAGGAATGGCAAACATTTAATTGAATGTCTAGTTGGGTTGTACGATACCATTTGAAAGTTTGGGCTTGGTAAGATTTATTTTCTTTTTAAGAAATTAATCATCTTATTCAGCAAGAATGCATTAAGTTGACCACACTAAAACCATTTACAACGCTACAACAATTATTTCTGTTGATAAAAGAATGATTAAAAAAACCTGCCCCATGCTTCTCTTTTAGAAATATTAAATAGACAAAATGCAATGCAAAGAAAAAATATCTATAAAAATAACAATAAAAGCTCAATTAGACTCTTAATTAAACAATTAGACTCACCCAGAGTTTACACAGAAATGATATAAAACAGGCTGTTACCTATAAACATAATTAGCACATACAATCTCCATGTCTTCATAAAGCTTATGGTATTTTTATCATTTCACATGTTATAATTGTGCAATAAGGTGGTGGAAGTCAACTTCTTAGCCTGGTAACAAAAGGCAGAACAAATAAATGTAGCCTTTGTGAGTATAAGAGACTTAATTCAAACACTTTTTGAATCAAAAACAAAAAAAATTCTACTGGTCCCAAACTTAGTCACTTCACATCTAAATATTCAGAAACAAATGTAATGTCTGACTTCTACTAACATAAACCTATTCAACAGAAATGATTCCTTGATTCATTTTTGAAGCACTTGATATTTTTCCTTTGAAAATAATCAATACTGTGGTTGGCTGACTGAGACGTTGTTCTGTAGATGGTCTCGGAGAAGACAGCTCTGTGCATCATGCTACTAGGTAACCGTTTTATACGGTTCCACTCAGTTTCTTGCTTTAATACTGAACTCTATCTCTGCGTGCTCATCTGCGTTCTGTGGAGTTTCTGACAGGGCAGTCAAGAGCAGTTTATAAAGGATTTAGGTTGTGTTGCATCACCGCTGTCCTTTTCCATGACTGTTGTGATTGAACCTTGCATTTGTAAGCTGTTTGATTAATTTTTTCATTTCAGCCATCTGGATGGAAACGTTGTTTGGTCATGCAGAAGTTTACAGAGCAACTGAAACCCTGCTCTGAAAGAACTGACTTTGTTTTGATGTTCTGATGCATTAAATAAGAGTCTAACACCACGGTCCAACCAGATGCGATGCGGCAAGTTTCCCAAGTCAAGCAGTTTTTCTGTCCACACTGAATGTGAAACCGCAGCGTGATGTGACCCAGTCACAACCAATCAGAACATCAGGGTTCCCACTTGTTTTGACCAGTGAATTTACATTACCTTTCCAGACATTTGTGATGGCTGAATGTTTTTTTTAGAAATCATCAAGAGATTTTCATTTGATTACCAAGCATCTGCCAGCATGACAGATTTCAAGGAAATATTTTTTATGATGATTTTCATTATTGTAATAGTCATTTTATTTTATTACAGTAAATTATTTAATGTTTTTTAATTTGAAATACATTTTTAATGTATAAAAACAATACTATAAATATATTTTAAATATTTATTTTACTATTAATATTATTAATAATATACTATTACATTATTGTATGTTTGAATGAAATTTCAAGGACTGTAAATCATAACTTTCTTTCTAAGATTGTTTTAATGTTGACTGTAATATACAGGACTTCATAGAGATGAGATTTCACTGTGAATAGGAAATCAAGCGACCCACAAAATATCCTGTCGTGGTCACATCTGGTTAGGACAAAAAGTCAGATTTACATGGAAGAAATAACTTTAACTGCTTGCCACCATATCAGGTGCGTATGGTTAAGATGCGCTGTAATTCCGAGTGTCTAGAACTAAAAAAATCAATTTAAAACCCAAGTAGAGCCAAAATAAATGGCTTGGTTCAATTCCAGCTACCGTTCATTCAAATGACATGTCAGAATACAATATGAGCCATGCGTTCAAATATCATTCTTCTCTCCACATGAGAATGAACGTTTGGTCCGGACACACAGTGATGGCACCTGAGGTATGAGTAATGAAGCGACTCACCGTGTACATGCAGCTCTCCACCACAGCAGGCACTGGCACCAGCCCAGGGAGACAGCGGGTGACGTAACGCACCAGAATATCGATGTCCCCTCTATCCGTCTGTTTATCTCGCTCATCCGGTTCGGTCTCACTGCCCATGTGGTAACACACCTGCTCAGACACATGCACGCACACTATGATCCATAAAAACAATCTGACCTATGATACATTATGGATCTGTGATCCACCGCCCGCTATGCTTGGAGGAGCAGCAGATTTACGTGCAGAAGCCAGGCCCCAGCGACTGGAGCAGACATAATGCATCTAACATGACACAGCCATCTGTGCTCTCCCATTCAGCCTTGCTAAGTGTGATGAGACTGAAGATTCCTGCTGGGCTCTCCCGCATACTGAAAGGGTCATTAGTACTGGGAGAACAGACCAGAGGAGAGTGCTGCTTCTCTGCTTTTGTAAAAGCATCGAGGTCCATGGATCCATTCAGAGAGCTATAGAAGCACTCCTGTTTGCGCTTGCATCTGATGCACTCGAACTCTGAGTGGAGATGTGTGCTGTGTTGCTCCATGAGGGAATTGTGGATTAATTAACAAAGAATGAAAACTATGGACTATCAGAGACTATCAGTCTCTGGTGGCTTTTTTATGAGATGTGGGCAGGCAATTGCATTAATGAAATGGTCTGTGGTACATACTGATACAGTGGTTTAGGACAGGCTATATCTATTGTTTTATGTAGATGTGGTCTTTTAAATAAAAAAAAGCATTGGGCAAACAGGAAAGCCGGCTAAAGTTGGGGTTGAAACTTTTTTTTTGTGAAACAAAAAGTGAAACCTGGTGTGGATAGGATTCAGGGTCATTTGATTCTATTCTGTTATAGTACTTATTCAAAGTTTTCATTTTCCTTATATACATATATGTACTGTATATATAATTAGTTTTTCTAATTTTGTAAAATGCTTTAAGTACTTTACATTTTTATGTTTAATAAATGTTTTTATTTTAGTTTTGTAATTTTATTACTTATCTCAGATAGATGCCACATTTAATTGCATAATTTTGTGCATGTAATATTTTCCTTTTATTGTATTTTAATTTGTTTCAATTAACAAAAATATTTTTCATATTTCATAGTTTTACTAAACAATCCAGAATGAGGCAAGTAAGACTTGAAATTGAGCACCACAAAGATAACCCTTTGACCATGGCTTTAATCAAACCTGTTCTTTTAAAACAGCACTCACTCCTTTCACTCACCTTCATTAGTCCAGGATACTCATTGGATGGAAGGCCGTAAATATCATAATCCCCCTCTTTTGGCTCCATCTCCACAAAACATGGGAAACTCTGGCCGACACTGTAGGTGCCTGCGATCTTCTCCTTCCAGTAGCATACGTTAATCTTTACAACCTGCCCGGGATTCATAGTCTTTTCACTCCAAAGAACTTAGAAGTACTTACACAGATTATTTTATTTGTGTACAAAAAGTAATCTCGTAGCTTCATATAATTAAGGTTGAACCACTGATGTCACATCCTTTCTGGGCCAAAGCTTGGGTCAGAAAGCTCTCGGATTTCATCAAAAATATCTTCATTTGTGTATGAAGATGAATGAAGGTCTTATGGGTTTGGATGACATAAGGGTGAGTAATTAAATACATAATTTTAATGTTTTTTGGTGAACTATCTCTTTAACTCACTTTAGAGTAAATGCAATAAGCAGCAAGGAATCGCTAGCTCAGAATAGTCCAGTCTGTCTTCTCATTCAGAGACCATTAAAATTTGCCAGTGCACAAATTCATTGCTCATATATTGTTGTGCTCACCCAAGCGCAGACTTTCAAGCCTGTGCAATCCTGAAAAATGCAATTCCAATTTTAGGTCCAATTCGGAGTTTAACTAACACAGAATTCTTTTTCCATCACTTCTCTCGTGGCGTGTGACACATAAGAGATCTCGATGGACCGGAGACTCTGGGAGCTGTTTATAGGATCAGGAGGGGAGTATAGGGTGGCTTCTGTGCATTCACAAATAACTCACTTTTCATTCTGCCCAGGGGTGTAATCCAGATCAATCTATATGTGCCTGTGTGTGTTTCACAAGCTATGTCAATATGCCTTATATATTCCCATGCTTCCATTTTTCAGAACCTTTTTTCCAAACCCAGACATTTCACACTGATATATTGTCCATGATGCCTTTACAGAATAAAATAAGGTGAGTAAATGGATGGTTGGGAGAAAGAAAGAAATAAAGAAAGAAAGAAAGAAAGAAAGAAAGAAAGAAAGAAAGAAAGAAAGAAAGAAAGAAAGAAAGAAAGAAAAAGCTAACGAACATATGCACGTACGAGAAATGAAAAAAAATGGGTGGATGGGAAGAAAGAAGGGGAGTGAATTAATGAATGATGAATGGATGGATGAAAAAAAGAGTAAATATAGTAAAATAAAGAGTGTAAGCAGGTGAAAATATAACGAAAAAGAAAGAAAGAAAGAAAGAAAGAAAGAAAGAAAGAAAGAAAGAAAGAAAGAAAGAAAGAAAGAAAGAAAGAAAGAAAAAGAAAAACAAGAAATTGTGTAGGTGAGAAAATGAAATGGATGGACTGATGGATGGATGGATGGCAGACAGTTTAGAAATAAGGGGAGTAAATGAATAAACAGATGGATGCATGGATGGATAGGTGGCTGGACGGAAGAAAGAAAGAAGGGGAGTAAATGCATGGATGGATGGAAAACATTAGTCCATGAGAATGAATGAGTAAACAGATGAAATAAAGAGGATAAATAAGTAAAGTAATAAAGAAAAAAGAATTAATGAATGAATGGGAGGAAAGAGTAAATGTGTAGATGAATGAATGGAAAAAGAGTAAATAAATATGAGAAAATAAAGAGGCTAAGCAGGTGATGAAAATATGGCTGGATAGCTGAAATAAATAATGTGAGAAAGAAAGAAAGAAAGAAAGAAAGAAAGGGAAACAAAAACAGAAGGTAAGTAAATTAATGGATGAAATACAGTAAATTTGAAAAATTAGGTTAGTGAATGAAAGAAAGAAGGTAATAAGTTAATTGAATGAATGAATGAATGAATGAATGAATGAGGCGTGGCTGGATGCCTGCTGAACCTTGAGCGGGAGCTGCAGTCCTGTGTGTGTCAGTAGAGTGTTGGCCCAGGGTCCCGCAGTGATCACCAGACTCCTCCCTCTGTACACTCCAGAGCCCGTCGTTACAGTGACCTCCGCACCAGGCCTGATGTCAATCACTTTCTCCCCGTCCTTTATCACCCCCCCACAGGACTGAAACAGCCTCTGAAAACACACAGAGACCTACAGATTCAAATCAATCTGAGTACAGCTCAACTTTACAGCATAGACACAACTTCTTCAAAACACCTCATCTATGACAGAAAATCCTAATCAGAGCAGTGAGGCGAGACTTGGTTCAAATTTAACAGGGCCTGAGTTTGACACAGAGGGATGTCAGCAGGGATCAGTTAAAACTGGAAAAAGCTGGTCAGATTCAGGCAACAGATAATGAAAGAGTTTCCTTAGTGAGAGCCAACAGGGAGCTTATCACTGCACACTGTAGCTGTTGTAGACAGAGCATATTGAATCCAGAGAGGCATTGTGTAGAAAAGTGCATGGTCATATTCCCTAGATAGAGTGTAAGGAGCCTTTAACAAGCTAGTTCGCAGCCATATCTTATCTTTGAAAGCTTTAAAAAGCACGGTGAAGGTGACACTGAAGTACAGTTAAGTACACAAAGAACATTGCTCAATGCCTTTCTGACATTGAAAGTTTAAGAGTTTCCACACAGTAAGAGATTTATTTCCACTGTGTGCTGAATTTCACAGCACTTGCTTAAACTGAACTCTTGTCTGAGAATAAAAAAAGTATACTTTTATTAATTATAATAGCATTTATCTTCAAAACGGGAATCTGACATGTCAAAAAACGTCCTTTATTGTACCTAAAACTCATGTCATGTGATTTCCCCCCCCATTTGTATGCCCATTTTTAACTGCTATGGTGAGCAACATTTGATCTACTGACTCCATTGAGGAGAAAATCCATTTCAGTGATACTTCTATGAGGATAGACACAATCGGTCCAAAGCGGGTTTTGGAAAGGTTGGAGATGTATTCATTTCGCATACATAATTAGATGAGCAGCTGATATCTTGGAGTTGCCAAGCTAAATATAAGATTGATGTGTGACATTGCCAGAGATGATTTTAAATAAATATTTTAATAAAATGGTTCACTAAAACAAGAAACCCATATATTTAAAATATAATTTTTTATGCTACATTACAAAGTTACATCACTTATTAAGTAAAATATTTTTTAAAGTAAGTTAAGTGTTTTACTATCACTGATTAATTTAATGCATCCTTGCTGAATATAAAAGTATTAATTTCTTTAAAATAAAACCAATCAATCTGACTGATCCGAAACATTTGTAGAGTAGTGAATATGATCAGCTGACCTGCACAGCTCGGAGGGCTCTGTCCGCATACAGCACGCCAGCAAAGGTGTCGATCAGTGCTCCGTTCCCATCAGCGAGATTCACATTGGGAATGTGCTGGCTGAACTCCTGCTTCTCCAGAAACACTGTGGGAATCTTGTGCTTTTGCAGCGTGGCCTTTAGGCGTGAGAAACCCCTCCATTCTCTGGACCCATAACAAGTAAGCCTGTGCGCCTGCGAGGAGAAGTTCATAAAACGACATGTTAAACAGCTGTACCTTGATTTAGGTGGAAGTGGTTAGAGGCATGTATAAATTGTGTAATGTGCCGTCTGTGCCTGCTTGTGACGCAGGTGTCTTAATGCGAGGAGTTATGGCAGTATGGATGAAAGGTTAGAAACACAGACTTTAAATCAACACTGTGTGATAGATGGTCGTGCTGTTTTCTGTGGATACTGTTTTTCAAGGCCTACTTCATCTGTCAGCCATCATGATGCATGGGCAGCATGAGTTCACAGGTCCAAGTAATTCATCAGAGATTTTTATGACTGAGTCCCCCACTGTGTGTGTGTGTGTTTGATTGGGGATGCTGAAAGAAGGACTACATGTCACATTAGTCAATGCCCTTGTTCCTAATAGCATAGAGGCGGGTCACATCATGGTGGGGCAAGATCCTTGCTGAGGTAATTTTAATACCATCTGAATCAAAAGTGCATAGAATGTTCTCACAACCATACTGTTACTCAACTACCTCGGGGGTCCTATGAGAATTATAATCCTGTCCTGGTTACAAACGTCCATAATTGCATCATCCTCATTTATTTTGACCTTTGCTGAACACTGTAACTAAATTTAAATTTGTCACTGCACTGGCTGTCAAATATTTATTATGGATTTTGACCTTTTTGGCAGCTCTCTGGGTAAAATAACAGTTGGTGATTCAAGCTGCCGGCATCCCATCTGATGTAAAAAGAAAATTAAATCACTTAGAGTCAAAACAGCCACTGTAAGAGTGTCAGGTGTGAGCTTCACCATAATTAATTCAATCTCTTGATTATTTTAATAGTGTAATATTTTGAAGAAAAAAACATCAAAACGGAAAAATACTAGTTCTAAGTATAAGAAAACATCTCTAAACTGTGTTCTAATTGGTCTGTTATATAATAATCTTAACTAGCAAGCTATAAACAAAGCTATAAAGGTGTGCTGAATCGATAAGGCAAAAAAGACTTTGATGTACAGTATATACACTACCACCAATGAACCGAGATGAATACTTTGATAACGTAAGGATGCATTAAAACTGATGTCAAAAGTGACAGTAAAGACATATATAATGTCATACAATTTCTATTGCAAATAAATCTATTAATTTATTCATCAAAGAAAATTGTATTTCTATTAAAAAGCACACCAGTCTTCAACATTGATAAATATAATAAATATTTTTGAGCACCAAATCAGCATATTAGAATGATTTCTGAAAGATCATGTGACACTAAAGACTAGAGCAATGGCTGCTGAAAATGCAGCTTTGCCATTACAACTACAACCACAACTGTTTTTACTGTAATTATGATCATACAAATGAGTCCATGTCGTAGATTACCCTGAGTGACATCATGCAATCAAAAAGAAACTCATTAATGCTGGTCTTAAATGATATAATTGCAAGTCACTTTATTGTATTAACTCCACAAATGAAGATTTATTCTCCAAAACCCCATTTTGCAAATGACTTTCCAGAAACAAATGACCCTCTCATCTAAACAAATACTAATCCTGTCCAAATCAGTAATATTTTTAATAACTGTAAGTTGTTTGGAAAGCAAGTGTCATCTAAATAGTACAAAGAAGAGAACAAATCCAGCATTCTTTAAAATCTTGCACACATCTTTCACTTGCTGCCCGGCAGTCTCTGAGACGCTCAAGGACACAGGTGGTCTCTCATCAGGACCCATCCGTCAGAGAGCTGAGATGGATCGTAGCGAGAGAAAGAGGAAGGCGCCTGATTCTGCATCAAGGCTGAGTGGGCTTGATCCACTCGTGATCCATTACACCTCTCAGACACTGTAAAAACAAGTGCGCCCCATGGTCTGGAGATGATGCTCAGGGACTAGAATGAAAATGCTCCTTTAAAGTTATCGGTGAGGGCTGCTATGACAGTCTGCAAGTTTCGCTGTACAGCATCTGCATGTTGCATTGTGGAGAAAAAAATGCATCATTCTTACTTAGATGCTTACAAACACTCACCTGTAAAGTTCAACACCTGCTTCTCTCTCAAGCTGAGCCCAGAGCTCATAGCTTTCGTGCATCATCTGTATGTAGACATCTTCCTCGTAGGTTTTCCGTATAACCCTGGTTTGGCCATGAGAGCTCCCTCTGGAGTGGGGCAAAACAAACTGGGGAGAAAGAAGGATTTCAAAGAATGCTGGACTTGCATTGCCTTTGTTTTAATAATGATTAAAAAAAATCTACCATAATAGTCAAATCCATATATGCAAAAAATAATGCTGCCTCTTACATTTCTTTCTTTCGGGGTATTCTGCCTTTATAAATGTACTAAACATGTTTATGCTAATGATTTATAAATACTGCACCGACCTGCTCCAGCAGTAGAGTTCTCTGCTTGTTTTTGGCCAGCTGATAGGCAGTGCAGGACCCCTGGATCCCTGCCCCAACGACAATACAGTCGTACACTTCAGACGACATTTCCAGCTTTAATTCTCTCTCGTAAGATTCTTCTGACACAAAACACGACGAACTTGCATTAACCTCTTTTTCCTAATAGTTCAAAGTTTTCCGGTTTCAGTTATGTACGTTAATCATGATAAGCTGAATGTAAGACCCGCCTTCAGGGTTTACAGCAGCACACGAAAGTTTCACGAACACTTAACTCCTTGTGGATATCGTGCACTAGTTTAGAAAATAAGTTGTTTCAGACAGCCATCAAGAACTAGATTCAGTGACCTATGGAGTATATATGTATCTGACACGCGGCTTAAAACAATGCAAAGCTTTCGGAGTAGTATGATTTTTATTTGTTTGTTGTAGTTTTAGATTGTTGCAGCCATGATTTAGCTCATAAAAACTACATTTTGACCCTAAATATAATTTTATATTAATTAATTTACTTTTTTAGGTTATCTTGGCTGAAAATATGAATGCATTAAAAGAGCTGATGTTCATTACTTAAACTAAATGTTGTATGTGTGTTGATTAAAATATCGTACAATCATATCATAAACATATTTCCAGTAGGCTACAAGGTAATATTGTGGTCGCATTGCTTTTCGGTTCCAAAAGAGAGGTTGTGGGTTCATTGGATAGGTGTTGACTCGAGTTCAGCTCATTCAGACGGTTGTTCAGTATGAAAGTAGATCAGTAGCAAAACTCGAGAATTTGTCACATTCATATTTGTATTCACTTTCTATTTCTGAATTCTGCTTCTGTAGAAAGAAAACAATTTAAGTTGCATTCATGTAAAATGCAACAACAATAATAATCACGATGCCAGGCTGCTACCTTGACCACCAAAACCATAGACATAATATACGTATATAATGTCTGACCAAAACGGTGCGATCTGCTCTTTGTAGGGACGTCATCGCGTACAAAAACGTCCCATTTCATTGGCTGACTCCAACCAATAAACGACTTTGCTACTCTTTTACTGTAATATAAAATCCCGTTAAAACTAATGATATTTAATGAAAATATTGTCCAAGGGTTGTAAAAAATAACTTATATTTATGCATAAAAATGTTCATTTCCAGCATACCAAGTCGCACTGGCTGGCGTTGTTCATTGGTCAGGCATCGACCAATAAAACGGCTTCAACCCCCCCCCCCCCTTCTTTGTCTGCATTTACAAGTGCACAATTCAGTTTTGCAACAGGAATGAATAGGATGAACCTGTACTGCCAGATCTGAGAGGTTGTAAGCGCCGACTTGAGGTTGTACAGCGAAACTGAAGTAAAGTGCAAAAGTAAATATGTCTCACACATATGTGTCTGTCATTTTGTTTATGTGAATGTCATTTTGCACATTTGTAACTATTAATCTGCAACTTCAACTTCGAAACACGGGTGTTTTGATTATTGTCTGTGTGTGCAAATCGAAAGATTCAGCTTTTCGCATCAGGACTCTGCGTGTAAATTTCCATTTACAAATACAAATATTAATGTGACAAGTTCTCGAGTTTTGCTACTGATCTACTTTCATAGTTCAGTCGGTGAAAACAACGAATTATTCCAACCCAGTCTCACGTTAGGTCGTGATATAGTCACGAAATGTAAATATTGATTCGTGTTCATGGACACGAATTTCCCTCTTTTTTCGTTTTCATGAGTCTGGCATTTAAGGAATGTTTGGCAAAACGGAGAGGGCAAGTATGTTTTGTTGTAACTGCTCTGCAGGAATTCTTTATCATGGAATTTACATTTCTTGTTGTATTGCTTGTTTGTGTTCATTGCCTCCCGGATTATTAGCAGATGCGAGTTTGCTTTGTGAAAAGCGCTTTGGTGTGTATTGTGTTGTGTTTGTTGTCGCTCGGAGCCTGTGAAGAATCAGAAAACCTGGAGTGGAGTCAAGTAAAATGGAGTGATTGCAGAAAATTGTCAACAATCTTTTTGTCACTCCGTTCTCCTCATACGCCTAATTTCAGACCTTCAGTGTGGTGACAACTCAATGTTTTGAATTATTTGTTTGTTTTAAAGGTAAGTTACTCTAAATTAATTAATTTTATAATATATATATATATATATATATATATATATATATATATATACGGTTTCAATGTGCCAGTTTTGTGCAATATATAGTATATTGTTAGTAATGTCGATAATAAATGTTTGCTTTAACGCCATCAGGTGAACAAAAGAGAGTTGGAAATCTGAGTGTGATGATAGTAAATGGGTCGTTCCTGTTATGTGTATACACATTTAGTTTGTTTTGAGAGTGTACTTGAGCAGATAAATATGAGAACTGGCCGAAACAAAGAGAGTGCTGTGTCTGGCAGGATTGTGAGTGACTGGGTTCCTATGTGTGTGACATGGTACTGTGGAGTCAGTCGCAGGCCGAACAGATGGATCCTGTGGATGGTGAGGTCTGGAGAGGGTCAGATGGTCCTGCCTCCCTGCCGCCGAGGCCTGTCATGGACAGATGTAGTCTGATCTTCCCCACAGAAATACTGGTAGTGTGCTTTTTGTGTTTAGTATGCAAACAGGTTTACTGAAGGTATAGCTTATTTTAAAGAAATAGTTCACACAAAAATCAATGCACTATAAGGGTCAAAACAGCTGATAAAAAACATCACAGTAATCCACAAATTACATTAACATGAGTCCATAATCCATAAAGACCTTAATTGTATGGCAGGTATGGCACATGCTTTTCCCTGCTAATATGACAATGCTTAACTAATGCATATAATCAGATCTGATTTGATTTCCAAATATTAGAGATATTTATTTAGCCTACATAATTAGGATTGGCTGCCTGTAACTGGAAACTCGTGGCAGAAGGACGTGCATCTGACAGAGAGCTATTGTGTTGTCATGCCGTCTCGGCTTGATCAAGACACCCCCTCAGTCTCATTCATCTTCGCTTGATTCTGTTCCCTCTTCAGCTTTTGAAGGATGGCACCAACATCCCAATTAACCCTCTCTCCCCCCCCCTCAGCTTGTTAGGCTGGATTTGTGCTCTGTCAGACCGGTGCTCTCGCCGAGATGTATCAGCCTTCCGAGACATATCTGAAAGCTTATTGATTTTGGCATATTATTTTATGAGTGGGAGTTGGGAGGCTGTAATGTTTGAGCTGCTAAGCTGCTGCATAATTACATCGGTGACCATAAAGCCCGCTGACTGAGCCCACAGCTGGGCAAAAACACAGCTAGTGAAATAAGATGGTGCCTCGTGCTCTTTATGAGCCAAGGCCATGCTGGGACCCCAGAATCACCATCTGTAAGCAGTGAAAGTTTATTTCCTGAAAGGCCTTTTGTGGCATAGCCACATAAAGTTTCCCCATGACATGATGTATGACAGGCCTCTTAAGCATTTTAAGGGTTTACTGCCTGGCTGTGCAGCAGTGTTTAAACTGCAGTGTCAGGACAATTTAATGAACATCACCATGTCTCAACATCAATAACTATTTGAGTGGAGAAAACAATACTGCAAAGATTTTACTGCCTGTGGGATAAAAGTGCTGTCACACCCCTTCTAGCGATGCAAACTCATCAGCGCATCGCTGCATTTTCTTAGCTCTGTGGAAAGGTATAATGCAAATTCCATGCAGGGACAAGAAAACATTTGTTGACCAAAACTAAATAGTGCTATAGGCTAATTCGGCACCTAACTGCATTTTACATCTGTGCTATTTTTTCAGCGGCCTTGGTTCTGAAAGTATTTTTCCCATCGGGATTTTAAAAACATTTACTCTTCCTTACTTACATAATCTTACTTGCATAAACTCTTCATTTAAGAGTTGTAAACCTTGAACCAAACCAGCCAGCCAGGAGGTGAAACACAACAGCACTAGCTTTAATTTGAAGCAAACAAATAGATTTTAAAATCAGAGAAAAGACTTAACACTTTAATGAAGAAAAGGACTACAATACCATGAAGCATTGCGAATGACAGTCAAATAAAAATTATTGATTTAAAAAGATGGTAATTATATAAACAGTATAAAGAAACAAGAAATGCAGTTTTGGTTTTACGTTAATATGCTATGCATCTAAATTATGTATTATAGTGGACGGAAGCTAAAGAGTGTTTGGCACCATTTGCTTCTTGCAGGTCTCTGATTGGTGCAGATAACTTTGCAGAATCATGGATAATTAAGTTTTTAACCTGCTATGAAATTATGGCATCGTCAAAAGCAAAAATCATTGATTAACAACCTTGTAGCTGACAGTAGGTTGTTCATTAAAGATTTGTATGTTACTGTTAAAAATCTATTCTCCTATGGAGAAAATGAAAAAGATTTGCACTCTATAAATATAAGGTTCAATCATTTTTAGGCCATTGACTTGGCTAACATATGGCTCTATGGCCTGAGCCTATTGTTTCTGTTTGAGTGTGTAGAAATAAGCCAGCCAGGTCTGCTTGTTTTTTATTCATAATTGTATTTATTAATGTCTCTTTTTTTTACCCCCAAAGTGTTTCAAAAACCAAGAGAAATAAGTAGCAGTCTTGCAATGGAAAGGTCATGCTTTAGAATAACACCAGGCATTGGTAAGCTGCAGCACACTGTAACTAACGTTCTGTGCTATTTACTTGGCATTTACTTGCAGCGATTTATTCCATGCCATGTTTAAATATCAAATCTCTTGTTAATATTCATGGTCTTCCACACCTACAGTATGGGATGAGTGTCTGCATTACTGTGGGTGCTTCAGATTTTCCAGGTTTTCTTTGGAGAATAAACTGAATTGAATCTGAAGTTCTTGTGTGGTAGATCGTAGTCGCGAGAGGTAATGTTTCTCTGAGCTCTTGCTGACGTTTGTAATTGGCTTCCCTGCTGTTAACGCAGAGCTAATGACTTCATTTGACTGTGTGCTGTGTATGAATTGGTGTAGGATTAAACTATTTAATCTCTTCGCGGCCTCATTGGTGCCAATTTAAATGGTTGTGCTATTGCAAGAAAATGTTGTGCCGGTGATCACCCAGGGAGAACGGGATTACCTTGAATCTTAACCGAAGGATTCTCTCTCTCTTTTTATGTCTGTCTGTTGAGACTGATATAAACAAATAGATAAATAGAGAGGTGAGTGAAAAAAATAAATACAAAAGTTTATAAAATGTAACACATATTATTTTATGCTATTATAGTGTTTGATATTTATTTAGTATGTAGTATTTATGCATGTTTTGGATTAGCTTTTATTTTAGTTTAATTTGTAATAATTTTGTTGTGTGCCTTTGTCATTTTTGGATATTTAATGCATTTAACTTTTTGCAATGTTTTTTTTTCTTGTAATTTTAGTACTTTAGCTTAAACATATTTCAGTTACTTGCTAAAACAACATTTCTGTTTTTCATTTTTCATATATATCTCTCTCATGTGTATAGACAACCCCTTTCTTTTCCATACATCTTCATGCATTTTTTATGTTTGGGCCTTGAGTGTAAATACGTATCCAGTTGACTCACAGTGTACTGACTGTACATTTATATGTGAGGAATGCAGTGGAGGTAACATGATCCCACATACTGCGCTGCCAAATCCTTAAATGAAATGCGTGAGTGTCTTCAATTATTCAGTTACACATAGTCTCCCCATGCACCGTTTAGAAGCATCTCAGGGGTGAAATCACCTACTGCTCACACAACTACAGCGTCAGAGGATAGCAAGACTTCCAGTTCCAGACACTGGGGAAAGCCCTTCTTCCTTCCACATTTTAATATTACTTCTACACATCTATAGTATTTAGTATTTATTCAGGATATAGTTTTTATAATTCCTTTTAATTAGCTTTTTGTCACAGGTTGGTTGCATGCAAGGAGTCGAGGATCTAAATGCACCAGTCTTCATTAAACAAAAGCTAAAAATCTGGAATGCAGGAGAACAGGAAAAAATGAAGGAGCAGTGCAACCCAAAACACAGATACTGACGATAACGAACCAAGAACAGAATTAACAGGTAATATAAATGTACACAACTAAATAAGAAACAAGACCAGAAACAGGAAAAAGTAATTGGTAAATAAGCATATTTCTGCATGGAAACAAATGTTCACATCCTAAAAACATAACTCAGGAAGCTTCCTTTTAAATTAGTTTGGCACATTGATTTTCGCATTTCAGTTTTAAAATAGTTTGTGATACATCGGTATACTGCTGTTGATCAATGCACGCTAAACCAGTCTTAAAGGGGTCAGCGGATGATCGGGATCGGCGCATTCACTTCAAAGCGAAAGTAACGTTAATCCTCTGCGTCTTCAGCGGCTCAGACGTCGGGAGGAATTAACGACTGCTATATTCATTATTAAATCCAACAACAGAACACCTCAATCGCTTAATCTGAGACATCTTGTCTTCTCCTGCACCGGAGCTGACACAATGGCGGACAGCTCTCAGCCCACTCAGGGCGGGTCTAAGGTAAGACGTACTTGTCAATCAACTATCGTGGCAGCGGTCTGTACAGAACTAAGCCATTTAAAAAAAAAAGGGGGGTTTTAAAACAGGGATTAAATAAAAAACACTGGATGGATTTTTATCATTATGTGTACACACACTTACAACACACATTTATGTTCAAACAACTTGAAAAGTGAATTTAGCATCCGATGACCCCTTTAAGGTCCTTGCACACTAAGTCCGAAATTTTTGCATGCGTTTTTCGTATTCGTCATCCTTTCCAATCAAAATGCATGCAAAAACGCAGAAAATCGAACCTGAACCGAATATTTTTATGAGGGACGAAAGTTTCGGAGGCATTGTGTAAACGTGGTTGACACAACGTGAGGTCGTATAAACTATTTTATGTGCAACATTTTCTGACTCAGTGTGCAATGGCCTTAACTATTTGTGCTGCCAGATTTCTGTTGACAGCTTTGTCCTAGTCTCTTCAGATAATAGAGATCTGACTGACCCTAGGGGGCAGAGAGCACTTTTCAGGTACAGTCCGAAACTCTTACTTCTGTACAATATGACCTCAACATCTCCGAGCAGAGAAAGAGCGTGCCTGGTCCCTTCACCCCACGGCACTCCTATCTGCTCTGCTGAGCGTTGCCCTTTAACTTTTGATGTGAGGTTTATGTGTCTTGGTATATTGCCGACTGCAGTGTAAGGAGCTTAGGGTCACTATCTACTCACAGATCTGTTGCTTGAATAAATAGGGGAAAAGCAAAATATGGTCTTCTGACAGTACAGTAGTGTAGGCTGGAGTCTGATGGCTTGAGACATGCAATCATGTAGTGCAGTATATGTACTCTCTTCCATGCTCTTATTGCATTCCTAGGGATTTTTGCTTGAATTCATCACTCTCAAATATTCATACATTGAAATTTATATTTTAAAAAATCTGATGTTGTTTTAGGCAGGTTCAGAGTGGCAACTATCTTTTTTGTGGAGCTTTTGAACTGTAAGACAGATAAAGGGATTTTCTGAAGCATGATCTGAAGTCTGTTTCTGCTTGGCGAAGCAAGTTTAGGAATTAATATATTGAATTATGGGACCTCTGTAAAACGCATGCGTTAGTACTCTAAAGTCGCAGGTTTAGTGATTTTTCTTTCTTTCTTTTTGTGCTCTCAATTTAATACTGCTGTTGATCAATGCACGCTAAACCAGTCTTAAAGGGGTCAGCGGATGATCGGGATCGGCGCATTCACTTCAAAGCGAAAGTAACGTTAATCCTCTGCGTCTTCAGCGGCTCAGACGTCGGGAGGAATTAACGACTGCTATATTCATTATTAAATCCAACAACAGAACACCTCAATCGCTTAATCTGAGACATCTTGTCTTCCCCTGCACCGGAGCTGACACAATGGCGGACAGCTCTCAGCCCACTCAGGGCGGGTCTAAGGTAAGACGTACTTGTCAATCAACTATCGTGGCAGCGGTCTGTACAGAACTAAGCCATTTAAAAAAAAAAGGGGGGTTTTAAAACGGGATTAAATAAAAACACTGGATGGATTTTTATCATTATGTGTACACACACTTACAACACACATTTATGTTCAAACAACTTGAAAAGTGAATTTAGCATCCGATGACCCCTTTAAGGTCCTTGCACACTAAGTCCGAAATTTTTGCATGCGTTTTTCGTATTCGTCATCCTTTCCAATCAAAATGCATGCAAAAACGCAGAAAATCGAACCTGAACCGAATATTTTTATGAGGGACGAAAGTTTCGGAGGCATTGTGTAAACGTGGTTGACACAACGTGAGGTCGTATACATTTTTTTTATGTGCAACATTTTCTGACTCAGTGTGCAATGGCCTTAACTATTTGTGCTGCCAGATTTCTGTTGACAGCTTTGTCCTAGTCTCTTCAGATAATAGAGATCTGACTGACCCTAGGGGGCAGAGAGCACTTTTCAGGTACAGTCCGAAACTCTTACTTCTGTACAATATGACCTCAACATCTCCGAGCAGAGAAAGAGCGTGCCTGGTCCCTTCACCCCACGGCACTCCTATCTGCTCTGCTGAGCATTGCCCTTTAACTTTTGATGTGAGGTTTATGTGTCTTGGTATATTGCCGACTGCAGTGTAAGGAGCTTAGGGTCACTATCTACTCACAGATGTGTTGCTTGAATAAATGGGGGAAAAGCAAAATATGGTCTTCTGACAGTACAGTAGTGTAGACTGGAGTCTGATGGCTTGAGACATGCAATCATGTTGTGCAGTATATGTACTCTCTTCCATGCTCTTATTGCATTCCCAGGGATTTTTGCCTAAAATCATTACTCTCAAATATTCATACATTGAAATTCATATTTAAAAAAACGTGATGTTGTTTTAGGCAGGTTCAGAGTGGCAACTATCTTTTTTGTGGAGCTTTTGAACTGTAAGACAGATAAAGGGATTTTCTGAAGCATGAACTGAAGTCTGTTTCTGCTTGGCGAAGCAAGTTTAGGAATTAATATATTGAATTATGGGACCTCTGTAAAACACATGCGTTAGTACTCTAAAGTCGCAGGTTTAGTGATTTTTCTTTCTTTCTTTTGTGCTCTCAATTTAATTTCCCTCTCACAGTGTTTTTTGGACCTTTTTTTTCTAAGGCGGTCGGAAAACACAGAAATGCCCCTTGCAGCAATTTGTCTTTAGGACAGATGTCACCATGGTGCAAGGCTTTCATTTCCCCTCGAGCTAGATGCTTTATGCTTGCCCCTGCATTTATGTGTGAGACAGAGCATGCAGGGGGACTGTTTGATAGATCCCTGCCTAGTGGGGCTGAGTGGCCGCTGGGTCTGTGGGTACTTTTTAACCCGAACCAAGGCTCCACTCCAGAGATCACCTAAGCTGTGGTGACTGGTCAAGCCTCAGTCTGGACTGACATGGCCACTCTGTGACAGAGCATTATAGGAAGTACCACAGAACAAAGAATGCTATTTAAAGCATTGATGATGTTTAGATATGCTGCTTAAAATGTAGGACATATAAGTGAGGCCTTGAAACCTGTTTACGTCCTTGTGTACACTACAAAAGGGGTTAGTAGTAATTTTTTTTTGAAAGAAGTCTTTTTCTTCAACGGTGTTGGAGAAAGTTACTTTTAAAAGTAATTCATTATAATATTTTGTTACTCCCTAGAAAAGTAACTGCATTACTTTTAATGGAAAGTAATGTTATATTACTTTTGAATTACTTTTAAAAACTGGGCAGGGTTTGCTTGTTTGTTTTTAATATAAAAAAGTTATTCTTTTACAAATGTAAAAGTCCTTTCACACTAAAAGTGAAATGAATTTGCCTCAGGCTGAAGGAAATGTAAATTCACGTCTGTACAGTAGAGAATGCATCTTAAACAAATTCCATGAAGAATATGACACATGATATGCGTATAAAGAATATGACATTATTCTGCAATAACAAAATGAAACACAAATGTGTCATTTTTGCTTAGTGTGGTTGAAGTGGATCATTGAAGGTCAGCGGCAAAGACACTGGTTAATAAAATGTGATTAAATAAATAAATTATATTTTTCTTGTTTAACATATTACGTTTTTATAATATACTGAGTTTGCATTTGACTGTTTTGATCCATTATGACGATTACTGAATCCGTTTTTGTGCAGGTGAGATGAGTAAATACATGTTCATATACAGGTGCATCTCAATAAATTAGAATTTCGTGAAAAAGTTCATTTATTTCAGTAATTCAACTCAAATTGTGAAACTCGTGTATTAAATAAATTCAATGCACACAGACTGAAGTAGTTTAAGTCTTTGGTTATTTTAATTGTGATGATTTTGGCTCACATTTAACAAGAACCCACCAATTCACCAACTCAACAAATTAGAATATGGTGACATGCCAATCAGCTAATCAACTCAAAACACCTGCAAACGTTTCCTGAGCCTTCAAAATGGTCTCTCAGTTTGGTTCACTAGGCTACATAATCACGGAGAAAACTGCAGATCTGACAGTTGTCCAGAAGACAATCATTGATACACTTCACAAGGAGGTTAAGCCACAAACATTCATTGCCAAAGAAGCTGGCTGTTCACAGAGTGCTGTATCCAAGCATGATAACAGAAGGTTGAGTGTAAGGAAAAAGTGTGGAAGAAAAAGATGCACAACCAACCGAGAGAACCGCAGCCTTATGAGGATTGTCAAGCAAAATCCATTCAAGAATTTGTTTGTATGTGTGTTTGAATAGAAAGTTCAAAAGAACAGAATTTATTTTAATTATAAGTTATTTACTATTACTTTACTAATATTTGAACTATACTGTATGTGATATTTTTAATAGCAATAATTCAGTGCATATGTCAGATGTATTTGTGATATACATATCGTACAGTGCCTTTTATAATTGTTTCAATTACAAAACAACAATACATTTATGCATTTAGCAGACGCTTTTATCCAAAGCGACTTAGTGCATTCAGGCTATACATTTGTATTGTCAGTATGTGTGTTCCCTGGGAATCGAACCCACAACCTTTGCACTGCTAACGCAATGCTCTAACCACTGAGCTACAGAAACACAATACTACTTAATATTTTCAAGTCTTTTGTAAAAATGCATAGAATAAAGAATACATATTTAGATAGTAGCCACTGAAATGATTATTTCCATATGTCTTGGGTGTGAGTCATTCTATCAGCCTCAGGATCCACAAGACAGTTTACAGAATGCAGAAGCACTCAGGCTTGTGTGTCATAAACAATGAGAGAGGCCATTATCTCATGGCATAAAGAAATAACAAATATTCAAAGAATCACACTGTGTATTATAATGCACAAAACAAGGTCTTGAATTGCAAGGCTGTTGTTTGTATTTGGTTTTGTGGCTTTGCCAGATGGCTTGTGGGGAAGAATTACCTCATCATGAACAAGCTTGCGATCGGCTCAGTTTGTGGCATGGGCATCATGAAGAGAAATTCCTGCTTTTTGCATGAAATAACCCAAACGAGTTTGAAGATGCACATTTGAAATAATTGAAATAGCTCTCAGTTGACTTTCGACAGAAAGATCTGGTGGTCAGGCTTGATGAGAGTTGATTGCTCGGTGAACGCAGGTGTCTAAGATTGTACAGAGCCGTGGTGCATTGACAGTTTGAGATCCTGTTCTCAATTATTTCGGCGAGATCAGAAACACCGATTTCATTACGGTTGAAGTAGAAAGTATATTATTGCCTTTCTCAGCCCGGCTGATAAAAGGATGATGAAGGTTTTGTTTTTTCAGCATACTGAGACAAGCTTTGGTGAACAGGAACGAAACTAGATACACTATCTGTGTTAGAATAGTTCTCTAAATAATTTGATTTGCATCTATTGTATTTTTTTATCTGCGATTTTTAGACATTTACAGTTTAGAAAAAGGGACTTGTCAAGCGTCTTTCATGTTGGCTTGTCTGCTTTGCAAACAGTAGGAGTTGTTTAAGCTGTTCTCAGACCTTGCCCCTGAATGACCGGGTGATTGGCAGGAGATGAGCAGGCAGGAAATGAGGTCCACATCCTATCTGGGTTGGCTCAGCGGCGTAGAAAAGACTCTTATTAAACTCGATTAAACCCTGAACTCTCCAATTTGTTTAGCTATAATCTCGAAAAGCAAGCAAATTCCTTTTGAAAGGAAGAAATATTGTTTTGCACCATGAAACAAGTGACGCAGCTATTAAAACTAAACTACACACATGCAAGTTACTGCACCGTCTTTGAAGCAGACATGCTTTTTACAAAAACACGTCTGAGCATAATTCCTCGAAGTAGCATGACTGAGGTCCTGGAATACGGACGATGTCTGAACTGTTTCTTGCCATTAGCCTTTTGCAAACAGCAGGCGAAGACAGTTACTTCCAACCTGGTCTCATAAAAATACATACTGTATCTCTGTGCACTTTCTGTGCGACACCGTTTTACGTGCCTTTACTGCACGTTTCGCCGCAGTCTCAAAGAGAAATGTCCACTGAGTGTTGCTAAAACACAGGTTAAATACTTGAACCCTGGCACGTTTTTATTACGTAGATATAGGTACATATTGCTGTGTTTTATTACGTTGCTACAGAAACGTATTGCGGTGGTTCAGAATTCAAATATCTGGGGTCTGTGCCTAAAAGTTAATGCTCTATCGTGTTAGAAATATGCCTTACCCCAAACCCAACCCTAATCCTACCCGATAATGTTAACAAATGCAAAACTGATGTAAAAACGTTCTTGTTGATGCAACCGTACCATTTCATCTTCCTTATTTGCAGATTTGAACTGCTTTGTCGAACCATGATTACACAGGATTCAAACCGGAGTTCCTCGCCGCCAAAGTACATCTCCGTACTACGTGAACTACCGAACAAACTTACCGTCTATGAAAACCCATAGATATGAAGCTGGATATGTGTAATGCTAACGTTCAAAAGCATCAGTTTTCAAATGTCCCAGCTTTTTAATATTGTTTTGAAGTCGTAACATGATATTCTTCAAGTAATTATGCGACAATTATGCTTTATTAATCAAAACTCTGTAAATTTGTGTGAAAAGAAGTAAAATATGTCATAGTTTTACTGCCTCTAGTGTTTGTTTCTTTTGGAAACTGCAGTAATTATTGGTACATATGTGGTGTCTCGCTAAAAACTGTACCCAGGTACATAAATGCCATGAGACCAGGTAGATTACTTCTGAGCAGAGAGAACTCACATCTCGCACTTGTGCTAAATAAGTTACAGGCTGCTCACATTAGTTTGCACATTTATTGAGTAGCTTTCCATTCTGATATCCTCACAGTCTCTAGCATGGACATAAAACCCCATTCAACAGTTACGACTAAACATAAACCTCTGAGCTGCTTTGATGCTCCCCTGAAGCCATCCAGAACCCATGAAGCCTGACCTTTTTCTTGTCTCGCAGCTTCGTGTGATGGCCCAGAATTGCTTCTCTTTGATGACCTTAATATTTAATTTGCATGCATTATTGTCCAAAGTGGAGATTAGTGTTGGTGTGTTTGACTCGTTAATTTAGATAAATACAAATGTTGCTTTGATTGATTTATTGCAGGAGGTGCGGTTCAACCGATTTATGTATAAAACAAAGACTAAAGACATCTAATCAACCCCAAAACAGGACATGATGTCCAAGTTGTGACCCTAAAGAGGACAGAATGCTCAAGCATGGTTCTTTTTATCATAGGAGCTTTGTTGACATTACATTTTGGTGCAGGTGTCGGAACTGCTGGCGACTTACAAAAAGCGACTTACAAATGAGGACAATGAAAGCAATCAAAATCAACAAAAGAGCAATGATACGCAAGTGCTATTACAAGTCTCAGTTAGCTTAATGCTGTACATAACAAGGTTTTATTTTAATTCTATAATAAATAAAAATAAAATATAGTATAGTATAGAAAAGAATAGAGCAAGTTAGTGTTAGAGGCCTTTTTTGTTAATTGTTAAATAAATAAAAAGAAAACGGATAGATATGATACAAAAAGATTAGAGAAGCTAGTGTTAGTTTTTTTATATAGGAAAAGAAGCAGTTAGTAAATGAATAGAGTGCAAGTCTAAAAAGGGGGAAGTTTTATTTCATTTTTATTTATTTAAATTTTTTTATTTGCATGATATAAGTCATAAAAGCTGTCCAATCAGGTTATGACTATAGACTTAAACCTTACGGCCCGATTTCACAAACGCGGCTTAGCTTAAGCAAGGACTAGGCCTTAGTTAAATTAAGGTATTGAAGCAGGTTTTATAAAAATGCCTTAGTAGAAAACATTACAGGTGTGCATCTTGTGACAGAACAATGGCATTGACATATTTTAAGATATAAGATATTTTCAGTTGAGAGAGCTCAAACATGCATTTTAGTCTCGGACTAGCCTTAAGCCTTGTCTGTGAAACTGGAAATATGACTTGTATCTTTAGGTTCAGTGTTAAAAAGACAGCGTTAACACAAAGCCGACCAAAAGAACCAAGAGAATCAAACTACGAGTGTACACCACTGATCTATAATAGAGTACATGCACAATATTTTTCTTCAGCGTAACAGAGTATATTTTGAAGTATTTTGGGCATGAAATTAAAGTCAGTGGGGTCTGTTGTTGTTTTGTACCCTGTTGAGTTTTATTTTATGACATACAAACAAGTGAAACTTTTCTAGAATGCCCTCCTTTGTGCATAGAACAAACAGGAATTAAATAAGAGTGGTTAAATGATGCCAGGATTTTTGGCAGAAATATCACTTTAAGCATTGACACACAGAGATGATTTAACCTCAAGATACTGGCTTGTAGGTAAAGGCAACCTCTATGCTTCAATGAACCCCGGCCCAGTCTAGCTTCAGGGGAATAACCCTGTTCTTGTGAAACATCTGCATTCAAACAGACAGAATACAGTGTAGCTGGTTAAGACTGCCCCGCTTTAATCAAGAAATCAATCATTCTCTGCTTGTTAAGTTTGTCTAAATAGGTTGTAAATTCAGCATTCTTACTTTTGTAGTGTGCAATTATAATTACCAGTTTCAGTCTCTTGGAATAGTAATTATTACACAGAGAGGCAGAGAACATTTCCACATAAACATGAGCAGACTCAGAGGGAAATATAGTGGAATGAAAAGGTGATGATGGCTTCCTATAATTCCAATAATAACCGGCAGATGAAGACTGCATTAACATTTGGTGGTTAACATTCATAACTCTTCGACTCTGCGGCATCACTTAACATTTCTATATTATTGCCACAAAGTCCTCTGTCTCACCTCATGTTTATTTCATGAGTGTTGCTCTTTTCCTTAACATTTAGTTCTTTGTGGAGTGCAAATACTAGGAACTGATGAGCAGGTCATTGTATGGGTAATTTTTAGGAGAGGCAAGTTTTGAGATTTTAATTTTGACTTTTTCCTCTCTAGATTCCTTTAATTTATTGCTATAAACCGAGGCATTTTGCTCATAATTAGATGTTTATGTCACCCGATTGACCCATTCCAGAGGGAAAGAATGCAGTACAACAAAAGGAAAAAGTTTAACAGTGGCTCTGTTATGAATAGCTGTGATATTGCTGTAATTGGAAAGTTATTGTTTAGAGACCGGTCTAACAAGCTGTGCAACATCAGGTAAATGCTCAAAAAGTTTTTAAACATATTTTCAAGGCAAAAATATTTATTTATAAATACATCTACTTTAAATAATGAACATTTAAGATATTTCTTGGAATTACTAAACTTGCTGTTTAGAAGATAAGATAAGAAAGTTAAACCGATAAGAAGGTTTAAGTATGTGGTATATATCGTTCAAATGTTTGTGGTCAGTTTTTATGTTTTTGAAAGATTCTTACAAAGGCTACATTTATTTGACCAAAAACACAGCAAAGACAGCAATATTGGGAACATTTTAGCAAATAAAATCACTGTTTTCTATTTTAATATGTAATAAAATTGTATTCATTCCTATAATTGATGCAAAACTGAATCATCTGCAATATCTTCATTGTCAAATTGATCCTTCAGAAATCATTCTCATATGCCTATTTGGTGTGACGATTATTAATGCCAGTTGTGCTGCTTAATATTTTTGTGGAGACTGTGAGGCTGTTGATGCAGGGTAACTTTTTGAGCAATTTTGCTTGGACACTTTCCCACTGAGAATGGGTCACACATTTCCATCTGGATACTTTATAGTAAATAATACTTTATAATACTAATACTGGATACTTTGGATAAAATGATTGTAGGCCCTGTGTCTCCCTTGGTTGCCCATTGATGGCAACATTGCTCAAAGAGTTGCCCCTGTATAATCAGCCAAAGTTGCCAACGCATCATTAGCCTGATTTCAAAAGAAATCAGAGGAGAGTTCAAAAGAACAGCATTTGTTTGAAATATGTTTTATAACATAATGCATGTTTTTGTATTGTTGCTTTTGATCAGTTTAGTGCATCCTTGCTAAATAAAAGTGTTAATTTCTTTAATAGAGTAGTAGTATAAAACAAGAACATATATATACCGTACCATTCAAAAGTTTAGGGTCAGTAAGATTTATTTTACCCCGAACTTTTTAATTGTATTTTAAAATTACTCTTCAATACCTTCTATTGGATTTCTTTTCCCATGAAAACGAACCTGCGTTTTAGTTTAAGCAATGCTAATATTTGATTTGATTAATATTTGAATTACATTTTTATTTATGATGAAATATGAATAAAACATTTGACAAGTTATTTCACCACATTTCAGTCTCTTAATGCTTTTCTTTTTTATAATTTCTATACAGTAACACACACCCATTTATTACACTATGCCCTAAAAAATATATATAAATATGACTTTTGTTACAGAAACCACGTATTTCACATGAAAAGTGTTTCTTTTTTTGGTGGGGGTGGATTATTTTTTTTTTAAATATATTTTTGTCTAGTCCAGTAGACGTGCACTCGAGTAACCTGTTTAATCCGAGCACTTTGGTCTTATAGAGCACGGTCGACCCCTTCCTCCCTTCCCTTCGGTCAGCAGTTGAAATGAAACATTGGTAATACTCGAGCGTTTAATCGAGGGCACTATTAGATTATGTACGGTACAAACTTTGCGCGAAGCCTGAAGTTGTTCCAGTTGCTGACGCTAGGAGCTGTCCGCGGTACTGAAACGGCTCGACTCAGTCTGAGAGGTGCTGACAGAAATTGAACATTCTCTGGCTCTCCTCCGTTCACAATTACCAATCTGATCAGAGCTCCCCGTCTCGCGCAGCGACCCCGTTCCTCACGGCGCGAAACGTTTGCGTCCTGCTCCTCTCGAATTATTCGGAAAGTGTTTTAATACAAGGACATATTCTGTGACAGGAGCACACTGCCGCGAACATGAACTCGACTAGAAATTACAAACCAAACATGGTCATTCTGATTCTGGCCGTATTTGCTGGCGCGTGGATGGCACGAGGGCAAGGTAAGAATTTATATTTGTAATTCTAAACGTTTGATACTTGTTCTGCTGTCCATGCGATTAGCGGAAGAGGGTACGCGCAGCTCCACAGACCCCGACGGTTAGACCCATTGTATTGTACATTTGTTGGCGGAGAAAAAACTCCGGAGGTTTATTTAAGACGTTCCACTAATACTTTGGTTGCACGCGAGCAGAAATGTGTTCTGTCATAACGCATTGACAACAGATGCACTCGTAAGTCACAAAGTCATCGTCGTAATTGTGATAAAGCACGCACATGATGGACAGCACCGTGTATTTCCTATTTGCTCCACGCTCTTTAATATTTATTTACAGCTCTGCATTATTCTTATTCAAACCAGAGAGCTATATGTTTCAGTTATCATTTCCCATTTTTCGTGTGTAGCCCAATGACTGTAAGTTCTCATTCAGTTTTATGTGGTGTAAAGTTAGTACACAAGCCAGATCTTTGGTTATAGGTTTATCTGATCAGTATACTAAAAGTGATCATGTATAACAAGCCAAAAAGTTTGAGGTTCAACAGGTTTTTAATTTGGGGATCACAGTGTGTTGAAACTATAGGAACATTGTTTATTTACAGATTTAGAAGTGAGGTATATGTTCAGCGATCTTCACCTTCACAAGTCATTGCAAAATGCCTTTTATTTGAAGGAAATTCAAGTAAACTTATTTAAATCTCTTATTTAAGACACTATTTAATTTACTGTCACTGAAAGAAAGAAATATAATCACAAAATATAGTTTAACTAAAGCACGTTTGGAATATTAGAATTATGTAGATGTCAGTTTAAAATTAAATTGGTCTTTTATAATATAAACTTCTAGGCCTGTTTAATCCAGATTTTCTTTACAAAACACTGTTGACTGAATAAAGTGACATCTTCTGTACAGTTTTCATGTTTCATATCTAATATTTGTCACTTAACATAGGGGACTATAACACTCTTGTCAATAATATTTGATGTTGATACTTTACATTTGTTTCTTAGGATTTGCATGGGTTTAGAGGATTATACCATTACAAAGATCATGTTCTTTAAAATACTGATTAAATCATACAATACACGCAAAATATAACACTAAATGCTAGCCATGCATTTTGCCCACTGAAACCTGCTACAGTCATTTATGCACATGCAGTCCATGTTGCACTTCATCTTCACTCCAGAAAGCTGTTGTACACCACTACCTCAGAGCTCTTTGTTGTTTTTAGCTTTTGTCTGACAATTCCCCTCACTCTTTTTTTGTCTTACTGTAAAAGCTCTACGAGCAATACAAGGGATAATCCTGTGTTATTTGTCAAGAGCTGCTCCATGCAGTATACTTCTGAAAGATGCGCAGCACTCAATTTTTCTGCATAAATGTTCTATTCGGTTTCATTTTCCTAAAAAAAGTAAGAATGAGCTGGAATTTGATTGCATGTCAGCCAAATTATATTTTTTTAATCTATACATAATTTCCGTCTTGTCATTCTTCTAATTCAAGAATATATTGCACTTTTACTCACCCGTCACTCACTTCTGCGGAGACACATGCTAAGCAATCATCTCACAAGCCCTTCATCATTCGGGAAGAATCTGTCATTTGCAAATGTGATGTTTCATAGTTTTAGGTGGCAGAATTGAAATTGCACTTCATATATCAGACAGAGCGTTTCCAGCATCTGTTGTCTCAGACTCATCTTTTCTGTCTGTATTAATTACATTTTGCACTGTATTGATTTATATATTGGTGATTGGAACATTGACCTTTTAGCTTTGAGAGGTGTATGAGTCAGTGTTTTCCGATCAGTCACCTTCAAGACGGGTGTGATGAGGTTTCAGGGCTGCGCACTGAATGGCTCTTACCTTGAAAAGCACTCTGACTAATGCACAGCTAGATCATTCCACGTTGAGCACAGACAGCAGGCTAAAAGCAGGACCCATCACTCACAAATTGATGATGGGTTATACAAAAAAACACAGGATGGTCATCGGGTCAATTTGCTCAGGTCATGTTGTCCTGCTGTGATAGACGCAGATGTAAATACACATTTAGTGCATGCACACCTGGAAACACACACAGGAAAAGATGAATGTTAATGTGTAGACAATGTGTGACTCATGTTACGGATGTTTTGAACAAGGAAACGGTGCATTAGCAAGTATGAATGTTTATAAATGAGGTTCACTGGCGAACAGGACAGCCCCACGGCTCCCTCATGGCATTGTGAGCAAATGATAGGCCTATATGGTTCAATTTGTAATCTGCTGGAGTGTCTACTACATGGTTCATAAGTGTACATGAAATCAGTGAATATTCATTTGCAAGAACAAACCGACAGAAATCAAGTGTGCCGATTGTCATGACAGAGCAGCTGGTGTAAAGATGTTGTAGGAACCTTTACCAGCTGTTTCCTTGTAATGCAACGTTAAGATTTTAATGGAGCTCCATTCTAGAATCCTTAATGCTGAATCGCTTCTCTCATTTACAGCAGATTTACACTTTGACAGAAATCTATTAATCAAAATATTTGAACACGGCAATGAAAATGCATAATAAAGATAAAATAAATAGGAATTCGTGATGTATCTTTACCATGGTTTTGGGTAAAATATGCTGGTTAAAATGACTTAAAAGGCTTCGCAATTCTTGTTCTAAAAATAATAATAAATGCCTCAGACATTTTGAAGTTGCAAACAAGTTACAAGGACTATGTCTGTCCTCATTGATCAAACATGTAAACTTTCATCCTTGTGGTAGCTGTCCATATTCATACTGGTTAATGATTGCTATTAGATATTTGTTTTACATATATATAATACTAAAAATTGAATACATATTTAATACTGTGTATTATAATGTTGTGATGCCTAAAATCACTTTTCAGCTTTTCAGCTTTTCGTTTAATTTCAGTTTTCCTAAATTCAGACCATTAACTTACAATTTAATTAGACAAAATATTAGAGAATTGTATTATCAGTCATTTATTGGTTATTGATCATAACATAAAAATCAGCCAGAATTGTATCAGGGAATTGGTGCATCCCTGATATATATATATATATAGTATTAAGGCTAAATTGCCCAAAATATTATTAATGTCTAAAACTATTCTGATTATAAAAAAAAAAAAAACAGAACAAAACTATTGCTAAAAGCTATGTATTCATGACATCAGTTTGGAAACCAAAAAGCTTATTCACTATTGGTTCCCTCTGACATTTCTTTTGAGTATTGCGATGAGAATGCCAGTTTACGGTTTTGAGAAAAATAATCTAGAACATTTTCACCTTTTGTTTTATAAAATCAACTGAATTTTAAAGTTCCTAGCATATTTCTATACACTGGAAAGAGTACATACTGAACATACCATAACATTTTAAAGATTGAAGTAGTATTTTTTTTGTAAAACGTATACCAGTATACCTGTTTTATTTAAAACTTAGAAAAATCATTTTTACGGTGTTCAAGTCCCTCAACGGTTGTCTCAATCATCAAGCATGTAAACTCAAATCCTTATAGTAGCTGTAGTCCATATTTAGCCACTGCTAGCAAACACAGCGGCATTAAAATCCACATTTGAGGTATGACTATAGTGCCGAATGGTCTCAGAGCAGCGCGAGTAACATAGTGCAGCCGTCTGAGCCGCTGTTTGTGCTCTGGCACTGTGTAAGATCAGACATCCCAGGTCTCCACTGACAGAAAAAGAGTGTCAGTGATGGGTTGACTTAAACACCCAGCCGAGATCAGCCCTCGAGGAGGGTGAGTGCCACAGCCTGACTCCATTACCTGAAGCACCAGGGGGAGGATTCAGCCACACTTCCTCCCAACGCAGCTCATCCTGCTCCGATAAGCCATTAGGCTCGCACCCTGTCTTTTAGGATCAAGGAATATCATTCAATCAGCAATTTATCAGTGCCCTGTGTTGACCCAGGCAGTGCTTGAGAAGAAGGATGGAATGGGGAGTGATTGTCAGCTTGACCTCTTGACCCCACACACACACACACACACATTCGCTCAGCTGCGGTTAGCTGGAGCTATGAGGTTGAGAGTATGCTCTCTAGTCTTTATTACGACTCTGATAAATGAGTCGGCCGCCAGGCTGGATGGCCTCCCACGGCCACTCTGGCAGACCTGCCACGTCTGTAATGCTGACGAATGGTCAGCTGGGACGGCGCTCAGCAGACAGTACTGCTGGGAGAAATCTGGACGCTGCCAGGGTGCCCCACCTCCTGCCGTTAGCACAACTGGCACATATGCACCATGGGCGTTTCCTCTTAGGAGGTAAGGGAGGTAGCGCCTCCTTGAAAATTGGATGAGAAAACATTCGTAGAATAGAAATAAAATAATTACGAAAATATAGCATAAAAACATGTATAAATCACTCGTTTTATAGCATCTGTAACATAAAAACAAAAACACTGTGGGTTTGGTGGGGGGTAATTGAGAATGAATAGGAAAACATCTCTTAAGATATCTCATTGCGCTATGACTGGCCTATTTGGCAGTTAATAAATCCTGTCTCTTGTTTTGTGCGTGTTGCTCTTCTGCACATCAGTCTGAATGAATAAATATAATGTGAAGGCAAATTAAAAGGGAAGTAAACAACTCACCCAAATAGATATCATGTAAAAATCAAACTTGAAATGAGTTGAAAACAGAATTTGTAAAGGTTTTATAGTGAGCAGTCAGCTTCTAGTGATCAGGTTCATCTCCGTGTCTGTGACCACTTTTCATGACTCTTTACACCTATCCAAAAATAGGCAGGCTATTAAAGAGAACATCAGTTCACAAATAAAATAAACATGAAATTCAAAATGTGTTACTGTTTTTAATTATTATTATGGAATACATGAAAAATGCGTTATACTAACTTGACAAGATATTTACACTTGATAAAAAAATTATAATTAAAATAAAAAATGAAAAGTGTAAGTAATGTTTATTTAACCTGGAAAATGTGTCAACATTAAAGAGATAGTTCACCCCAAAATGAACATTTTGTCATCATTTACTCACCCTCGTGTTGTTCCAAACCTGTATGGATTTCTTTCTTCTGTTTAAACCCAATGAAGATGCTATTTTGAAAAATGTTGGTACCCAAACTGTTGCTGGTAGCCATAGACTTCCATAATAAATTATATGTCAGTCAAAGGCTGTTTGTTTACCAACATTCTTCAAAATATCTGCTTTTGTGTTAATTTTGTGTAAATGATAACAGAATTTTGTTTTATTGGGTCAGTTATCCCTTGAAGTGTAACTGGAACAATAGTTTACATTGGATTAAAATAAAGCATATGAAAAACCACCAGGACTTTGCCTCAGAACACCACAGACACACACACACAGTTCTTCCTGTGTTGCCTGACCTGCTCTTACCATCATACAGTAACTAACCCACTTAAATAGAATTTGGAGTTCTTTTTAGCGGCTACGTCTGAACATCTGTGCAGCCTGGATGATCAATGACTTTGTCAGGCTTCCAGAGGCCAGATGGTAAAGATGGAAATGTAGAGTTCAGATGTAGAGATGAGACGATTGTCTTACTGAACTGGTACTGTAATGGATACGGTCTATATATGGAAGAGAAGAAGGCATAATGTAGCCCAGGAGTCTGACAGGCTTGAGTCTAATTATAAAACTCATATTTTAGCAGTCTTTATGTTTGCTCTTGACCTGAATATGCCATATATCTTTCCTAATGATTCCCGTGCTGTTTTGTAGTGCAACATTGCCCTCGCACACACATCGCACTCATGTGACTTGAAAATGTTGTTGCCCATTTTTGCTGTTTTCTCCATTAGCCCTGATCAAAATGGCGCTCTCATCATTTAACCCACACTGTATGTGTTTGTCTTTATGGCCTGTTTTAATCACTGGCCGTGGCAGGAGCGTGGGGGGTAATGGTGCTTTATGTGCTTGTCCTGCCCCTTCCATAATTCTGCCCGCCCCGCTTTCACATTCTACAGCATTCTAGGAAGCGCATTAGGGTTTACAATTAAATTCATTCTTGTCGTTCTCCAGAAAACGATTGGGCGTAAATTGCCGACGAGAGCATGTTTTATAGATTAAACCTCTTATTAAATAAATCCCGAGTCTTATTTGTATCTGATTGAATTCACAGACCCCTCCCCAGCTTTCATCATACACGCACATGGTGTTATGTCAAGGGTGGCAAGATTATGTTTATATAGATTAACCACAGATGGTTTGTATTATGAAACAGACGAGGACAGATGTAAAAGATATAATCAGATAGATTAAATTAAAATAGAGTATCTTGTTTTTTATTAGATATCATGTTGGGTATGATGTCAGATGTGTTTATGTAAAATGTCTGTAAAGCAGGGCTCCAGACTGTGACTAAAATGCCCTTTCATCGAGATATTATCTTGAGCGTGAACTCGAATGTCCAATTCCCAAACAAACAACTCTTATGAACCCGTTCGTTTTAGTGAGTCAGTCAAAACATTTCATGAAAGTAGTTAAAATTTGACAAATTTGGTGAATCATTCAGTCATTTAAAATTATGTTCGATTCATGAACAAATTATTCTATTTATATAGCTATTTCTATTTATTCTATTCTATTATATCTATTTATATATGATTCTAATGAACCAGTTATTTTTAATGAGTAAGACAAGAAGTTTAATGAAAAAAACTTTGAGTGATTCTCTAATATGGCTCCTAAATGTTTATTTTAAGGAGCCAATGGCTCCATAGTCATTTTGTTTTCAGTCTAGACCCCTATAAAATATATATTGTGAACACGTACAGAGACTTCAGTTTGTGTAATATTTGGTATTTCCTCTATATTTGAAAAGTGACCTTTGAGTGTGTTTGGGCTTTAGAAGTAAAATATGTCTTTACTGCCATTCCGAAAAAACCCTGCTGAAGGGCCCCTAAATGTTTTGAGCCACTGATAAACGACAAACTCCCTCAACCCTTCCCATCCCCCACCTCTGCCTGTCTCTTCTGCTGAGGAAAAGCAATTTGCTCTTGGTGATCCGATGCAATCAGTTGTGCTTCATGGCTTTCGAAAAAAGTCTGAAAAAAAGAGAAAATAAACAGAAGGGCGGGGGAAAAAAACTTGCGAGAGAGGGACATCACTATTAATTAAACCGCACGCTCCCGAGTTCTGATGATCATGTGCAGGAACTGCAAATACTCAACACCTGTTTTTTGATTACCAGTGATTAACCTATTGCAGTGTGCCTCAGACTCTCATCAAGAGCCATTCAGTGCATGAAGACCCTCCTTAAACCCTCCTTTTCGCAGCGCTTGCTTGAAAATGAGCGTTATTGTGCCTGTGCGTCTGCCCCTCCTTTAGGACAGAAGTTGTGAATCAGGCTTTGACAGTTTCCAGGTGCCGAGGCGATGGTAAAGCTTTATCACGCTCTCTCTCTTTTGCTTTCCCTCTGCCATAACAGTCTCTGAGGCACGCCTGATGCTTCCACAGCCTTGTGAAGTGTGTATCCCAATCGCTTTTTTCCCCAGCGCCGCTTCTCTCGGGTTGAGTTCATTCGCTTCAGAAGCCCTTATGCAATTTGCCATGTGTGTATATATGCCTTTTCCCCTTTCGCGCCTGCTCCTTATCGCTCAAGAGCTTGTCTGATGCGTTAAACATCTGCGGCACTCAAAAGCCCCTGCATGCCCGCTCAGCCTCTGTATTCTGACAAGCCTCCACTTCATTTGAACTCCACTTCCACTGTTTTATTTTTATTTAACTGTAGGCCTATATTATTAAACTGATAGCTCACGTCATCACATGATTATGCCTCTCCAGCGGGGCAGGTTATGAATGGCCACCTCCCCATCCGCAGTAGTCTTGATAGCAGGCAGAACGCCATCTCTGTGTCAATACCGCTTTTCAGAACCGGTCCCTGCTGTCCTTTCATTTAGATTTCTTCGCTTGTCCACCAAGACGCACAGCTGGGGTTCCACAAATGCCGCTGGTGACGCCTGTAAGTGGGCTGTGGGACATTAGTGGGACACTATTAATGTGTAACTCCACAATAAAGGCTTTCAACCCACTTGAGAGGAGGAAGGAAATCTTGTGGATATTCATTACAAATCAATAGGCCAATCTCCCACGCCATCGGCTGGTGTCCACCGCTCTATTTTTCTGCACATCTCTTCTTGGCTTATGCTGGTGATGTATTGCACTCATGCATTTTGTGGTTCTTTACTGCTAGGTTTTATGTTAGCAGTATTGAAGGATGGACTGATTCGGATCTGTGAGACACTGATTGACCCAAACCTTGCTTCACCTCTCCCTGCCTCCTTGCCTTCCCTTGTGAAAAATATGTACACTTTTCTTATACAAAGAGTATTTATTATGGAAAAATATTATTTGAAAGAATGTAATATCATATCAAGGGATAGTTCACCCAAAAATTTTAATTCTGTAAATATTTACTCCAGTTGTTCCTAACCTGTATGTGTTTCGTTTTTATGTTGAGCACAAAATATGATATTTTAAAGAATGTTGGTAACCAAACAGTTGCTGGTAGCCATTCACTTGAAATATGGAGGTCAATGGTTACCAGCAACTGTTTGGTTGCCAACATTCTCCAAAATATCTTATTTTGTGTTCAACAGAAGAAATTATTTTTTGACACTTAAGTGCATGTTATTTTCAATGAAACGAAAATGTATTGTACTTTATATATTAAAGATAGCAGATAGTTGAACTTGCTTTTTATAATACATCTTTAGATATAATTTCATAAATTAAATTAATTGTACTATACGTAAGTAGAACATTTAATTTGACATTATTACAAAGTGTACTTCTATAAACGTGCACATAAGTGTGTTAAGTCTCTAAGTACACTTAAATGGGCTTCAATATCACTAATACTTATGCTTTGTCCAAATACCCACACTTGCGGTCTTGGCAACTTGAGAGCGCGTGTGCACGACAGGAAGTTAGTGCACAAGATTGTCCCAGGTCTTAAAAACGACAAAACGCAGTGCCCTTAACACACACTAAATCCATACTATCTCGAATACTGCTCCGGAGCGCTATTCGAGGCTTAGTGTATCCCATCATGCATCATGTTCTGGAAATAAATCAGGAGTCTTTTTGCTGAGATCTCGCAAGAGATCACGGAAACCTTTCCAATGTAAGTTAAATATTAATATAATAATTATATATTACATATAATTTGGTAGAAAAACAGTGTTTTTACATTTTATTGGTGCAAAGATGAGTATTGGTGATATTTATTTTGTACAACATTTGCAACTGCTTTTTATCACTTAATTAGAAGCACCACAAATTAAATTATGTCATGGTGTAGGAACTACTGAACGGACATTTGATTTTAAAATTAAATTATTTTAAATTAAAATTAAAATAAAGCTATGTAAAAACTTGCATTTTACAACACTACAAGTGTGTCACATCAGGTTATGAAAAGTTCGACTCACACTTGTGGTCCTCACTTGGACACTTGGGCCAAACACAGAAAATACGTCATATAAGTTGTCAAGTGTTCAAGTGCAAAGACTGCAAGTGTGGGTATTTAGACAAGGCATTAGTTAGATTTGAAGTCCACTACAAGTAGACATGCAATACAATTAAGAACACTTCTTTTTCACAAGGATCATCACTGTAATTATCTCAGAACGAGTCCATCAGTTGGCACGTCAGCCTCTTTGCCGCATGTATATATCTCCCAGGTCCTGTCTCTGTATCGATCCATTAGTCAGAAGAGAGAAAACGGCGGATCAGCCGCTTCTTGTCCCTCATGGATTGGCAAATTGTGTACGCCTGGTTAATTGGGCCTGGCGTCTGTAGCGCATGCAGAACCGTGGGCTCTCCGCCACAATTAAGTCTCCGACAACCTTCCCATCCCTTCCCTGCATTTGAACTGCCAGCTCCCATCTAGGAGCTACTTCATCTAGAGCTTTCCCCAGCAGGGTGCAGCAGTCAGGGAGACGGCAGGTAATCACCGGAGGAACATTTGGAGTGGAGCAGGAGTGCATCCTTGGTTTCTCCGCTACAAAGAATCAAGCAGAACGTGTCTTACATTACACCATATTTATGTGGACGCTGTTGTTGGCAACTGATTGTGATTTTGTGCAGATTTGCTAAATTGAATTACAATTTAGGACAGGGATTATCAAACTTTTTGATGCCAAGGATCTCTTTCCTGGGATATATAGGAAGCTAATATATGTGTATACATTTCAAACTAAACTTTTATTTTTTTTAAAGATGCCTCTCATACTTGCCAAGGATGTTTTTACTGTATCAAAAATAAAGCATTTATAAATTTACAAATACAGTAATGTTTTGAAATATTATTAGAATTCATTTTTTATATGTTTTAAAATCTAATTTATTGATGGCCAAACTGAATATTCAGCATCATTACTCCAGTCTTCAGTGTCACATGATCCTTCAGAAATCATTCTAATATGCTGATTTGCTGCTCAAGAAACATTTCTCATTATTTTCAATGTCGAAAACTGTTGTGCTTATTATTTATGGAATATTAGAATAATATAAAAATAGAATAATCAAAAAGTCTATTTGAAATCTATAAAAACTTTTGCAATATTATAAATTAAGTCTTATAAATAAGTCTTTATTGTCACATTTGATCAATTTAATGCACCCTTGTGAATAAAATAAATAAATCAAATTGACACATTTTTCATTTTATGATAAACTGTAACTTTAAATGTTAGCTTTTGCATCCCTAAAAATCTCTCTTTTTTTTTGGAATTGCTGCCATAGCCATGAGAAAGCTGAACAAACAGCTTTTTGTGAGTGGTAATAGCACCGTGAAAATTGCACTGTTTTCTGAGGGCATCCTTGTCAGCCAAACTTGTGTAGAAAGGAGGTGTGGTAGTGCTGATACGAATAACAATTTTTTTTTATTTAAATGCATAAAAGCATTATTTCAGTGCATTTTGTCCCTTGTTAGGCTGGATTGTGGGTTTTGTAAATAAAAACCAAGTTTTTGGTTTAAAATTATCATTCATAAAACTGTTTAGTAAATCCTCCCCAATAAATCTGTAAATACATAAGTTGCCACTCAGTGGGATTTCAAACTGTTGGATCATCTATGCGGCACAAATGATATGTCATTAGTTGCGTCTTTCTTCAGAGTGGAAGAGGGAAAGGGAAGGATTTGATCTAAGCTAGCATGGACGACGGCACACCTCAAAGTAATTTCCCTCCCATCACATTTAGAATTTACCATAAAGTCCCTCATTCCCCATAAAGGACTGATTGATGGCTTGCCAGGGATTGTGCCTAGCATGCACCCCCAGTGCTTAAGGATATTCAAATCGCTTTGTGCCCTTGCTCTCACAGGCCTCGCACTAGCAGGGTGATTTAAAGGTGGTAACAAGATGTGCTCCGGGGTGCAAAATATTGAACACCATCAACGATGCAGCGACTGAACAAAATGCCTGTCAGTTAAAACAAGTTATTAGATCACAGGCGAAACGGCTCTTCTCTTGCATATAAATCTTGCCCTCTGCTCCCAAATCTATCGCAGATGAAGCAAATCCCCCAATGCACTACTTTTCTCTGCATTAATGTGTATTTACTTGTGAGTTGGAAAACATATTGTGTGCTAGCACAATGCAGAGATGATTCATCCCTTTAAACTCTTTTAAAACCCACCCGACAGGACCTTGCAGGGTCTATTTTCGTTCCTCTATAGTCCTTTTCTGTAGACTAACGTAATGAGTATCCTGCCGTAGATTGTAAAGAGAGCTCGTCCTGCAGAGCTCCAGCTAATGAACTTAGTGTATATGCCGAGCCGATGTGAGGCCCTCTAGAGTCCCAGACATGCCATAATAAAGATGAATCATGCAAATCCAGGGTGTTTGCACAGGACGCTGGTGCTGTGAATCACTTCGCTCATTATTTACCTTTACTAAGTTGTCGGGAACGATGCCACGTCGCACTGAAAGCTAAATAGATGGATTTGGAGTGTTCGGAGATGACAAAGTAAGACAAATGTCCTGACATGCTGTTTTAACACATATTTTTTGCACATATGCATACTTGTAAAGGTGTTTGTGAGAACCGAAAAGCAAAATGTCAAAGTATGGACTGGGCCGATGCTTCAAATGGCTTTAATCTGACAGTTCTTCAGTGATTTTTCTAAAACTGTGTTACTGTTAGCAGGAAACACTGCGGCATGGAAGCACTAACAGCCTTGGTTTGCACTGTTCTGGCTGCCATTATTCTATCGATTACAGCTGAACACGTCTTTTGTTTGCAAGTGACAGTTTTTTTTTGGAGGCAGCACGGCATACTGGGAATAGCAAGTTTTTTATGTTATGGAGGAGATGGAAGGAAATGGGTGATGGGTGAATGGCGTTATTTGCCCCTTACCGGGGCCATATTAACTCGGCAGGCAGTGCAGTCTGTGAAGGAGCAGATGCGAGACTGGAATAGAGCAAATGCTCTGAACTGTACAGCCAGCTGCAACACGGCAAGCCCTGATTGGAGCCCTTTCTGCTTTAGAGCACTTATTCATTGATTGATTGATGCATTCAAACCCAGCCGTTCATTATGGGCACTTTTTCCGCTTCCCCTGTGACTGATGTTCAAGAGGGACGTGCAGTTCCTGAAGTCGATCGTTGACATTTCTGGCAGTAAGAAGGGGACAGATATCGGACATAGTCACTGTGTCCTTATCAGTAATCCTAATTAGCTTATCAGTGGTTTTGATGCATCCATTACGTGCCTGATCTATACAGAAAATAAATATCTTCTCAAACAATGTTTATGAATTTTTAATGATGATAATTTAATTGGGCACATTTTATTTTAATTTTAACACTTTTCCCAATGGCAGCTACTTGCTTAACTGCAAGTAAGCCATTTATAGGTTGTAAAAAAAGCCCCCCCTAAAAGCACCATCAAAATTCTAGTTTATTTGTTTAAGCATTCCGACAGTAACATTAGTTCAATTAATGGTGTGAGTTTGGGACGAGACTAGACTATATGTTTGTTGAAGCAGGTGGAAGACATTTTTGCATGTTCAGTGTTTAGCAAAATGAGTATCCATTATTCCCATTATAATGCTGAGATAAATGCCAATTTAAAACTATTTATTTATTTCAGTATTTTTTTCTTTTTATATGTTCAGACAAAATATTATAGAATTGTATTATTTGGTCACACTTTAAGGTCCTATTCTCACTATTAACAAAACATGAACTATGACTTTTGCCTTAATAAACTCCTGATTGGCTGCTTATTTATAGTTAGTTAGGTAGTTGTTAAGTTCAGGTACTTGGGTAGAATTAGGGATGTAGAATATGGTCATGTGATTTATAAATACTAATAAACAGCCAGTATTAATAAGCATGCTAATAAGAAACTAGTTGGAATTGGTTCCAATACTAGAGTGTTACCTATTATTTTCCTTTTACTTATTTTAAGTGAGTAACATGAGTAATTATCACCTGCACTGGATCTGTTAGAATTTTTATAACAATGCATCCCTTCTGAAGATACCAAATGTCCAGATACCAAATTGTAATTTTAATGTTTATAAAACACATTATTTTTATTCAGGAAAAGCAAGGCGACCCCTGGTTTTTGGGAAAAACTAAACAAAATGGTGACTTTTTGTTCCATGCTGAAAGGGAGCACATCACAGCTCCTATAGGCTTTTAACGAACCGAGGGAGACCAGTGATGGTCACATTGATTACCTTTGTCTTCCTGTGTTGTTCATTTCTTATTGTGTCAGTGACCAGTAGCTCTGGGTTTTGATCTCACATGTAATGACTTACAGTTTGAAGGCTTGCCAGCCGCTATTCATGAGCAGTGAGCCGCTCCAATCAATATTTTCACACCGCTGTTCGAAACCCAGCATTATGAAGACATTTTGGTTGTTCAGAAACTGAAAAATGCCATTTGGTATAGCGGCATGATGAAGTGGCATTGACAGTAATGACTACATTAATATTAATTCTGGTGTTTGCCATTTATTTGTCATTTATTGCCTTGGTAAAAGTGTAATTAATGACCCGCTGAGGAACAGCAGGCTGCGGTTGGTATTTCCTGTGGGTGTAGTTGCCCTTCTGTGGGAGCCAGTCTTGTTCCACAGAAATCATCTGTTTAGCCTTTGGGAAGTTCAGTGTAGACGTGGCTCTATAGATGCAGCATATTGATGAAGCGGGCTTTGGGTTGTGAAAGTGCAGCGCAGCTGATCAGATTATACTGTACCAGGAGGTTTTGAAATAAGAATCAGAATCCAGATAATCCAGTCAATGTATGAATTGTTTGGTTTCTAAATAAGCAAAGCCTTGATGGATTTAAGGGAGCAAAATAGTGGAATCGAGGGGTTAGCACCCAGTTGCACTTTGTTATGTGTTTGCTGATGCAATAATATTGAATAGTGTGCAATGTATCAGGATGACAACAATCAGAGTGAACCGCTTAGTTCTGGTGACACCGCACTTAATAAAATCTGTGAGGGTGATGCATCTTTTCACATAATATGCCACACTGGCACAAACAAATACAAAGAGACGATATTAAAAATACACTATTAAAAAATAAAGAGAGAACGACTGTATGCAACCAGGAGAGAGGAAGAGATTGTTTTTGTATTGTCCTTGAGCCCTCGTGCTGTGGAGATTTGTTTTGTCTCTGCTTCGGAGATCTTTATAATTAGTCTCTGTTGTGAAAAATGTCTTCGGACTCAAAAATGGTTGTCGTAGATTTCTTTGAAATGGAAATGTGACCAGTGAAATTTCGATCTGATTACCATATTTATTCTGTTTGTTTCAGCCACACTCTCTTGTTTCCCTCATGTGTTGTATTGAACATATTTGGTTTTCATAGACATATAGAGCGTAAATAAGGATAACTATCACAAAACCTGTCAAGAACATGTCTGGGGTATATAACCATACAAATCAAAAGAATGAAATAAGAAATATTTTACTTGAAGACAAGCTTAATTTTAAAATACAAACTGACATTTTTCATTTCCAGTTCTCATTGCTGTAATACAAAAAATAACTTCTCTCTTTACTATAATGTGAATGTGTAGTATTATCATTTCCATAGAGAACAGTGGGAATGAATAATGATAACAAATAATAATAATTATTATTTTAAAAAAGCGTATAAAGTAAAACATTCTTCTTAGCCATTGCAGTAATGTACAAGTAAGAATTTGGGGTGGATGATCTTAATTGTCATGACAATAACGAATAAAAAGAACCCTTAGTGCTCCAAAAATAAGTTCAGAATATTTATGAAAAAGTATTTTATTGTGTTTTCTGCAGGATTCACCCATATATTTCACTATACCAGCTAATTGCTGTTATGCTAAACATCATGTGCGATTCTCCCGTATTCCTTTGCTTATTTGCCTGGTGCACAGAATGTTATCTCGTATTTTTTGAAGGAAGATCTCTGACAAGTTTCATTGCTGATTCACAACTCTCTATGTCTGAATAAATCAGCCATATTGAAGATGTCTTATATATTTTGACTGACATGCCATCACTGGTGGTTAAAAAAGGCAGATTTTCAGTGTCTGACGGCAGTATGTAGATCACCGTGCGTTATGTGCCACCCCCACCACCCTTTGCATTCTTCCTTCCACATCATGATGCTGTATCAAATAGGGATGTTTTCATATAAACATTAGATATTCAATGCATGAACAAGTACGGTTCATGTCTGGAGCGCCTCACTGCTGTGTTGTGTTTTTTACAAAAAAATCCTATTACTGTTGGGTACAGCTTTTCCATACGTCAGCTTAAATATGACTCACTTTGACAGCGTGCCGTAGCAAAAATGTGAAATCATTACAGCACAAAGCGGTTGATGAAAACGGGGTATAATGTGTATGTGATTTGAGATTGTAGATATGGTACACTGGGCTTGTAAGGCTGTTGTACATTGGGAGTAAAGGAGGCTTGGAGCTGACCTCAGGCAGCCTTTGGAAATTCAGGGGCTGAACAGTTCAGCTCACAGGGAAATTGGCCAGCTCGCTTCAGACCCCCAGGCCTGCCCCAGTAGAACCTCCATTAAACAATGTGTCCATTGTCAACCCTTAGCCATGCGCTCGTATTAGCTTAACCGGTAAGAACAGTGGGGTGGGGACTTATGCTGTAGGGTTGGCGTTCTCTCTGGCGTTCAGTACGCTGGATGATTTTTTAAGTCTTGTCAGTTTTGTGGTTGAGATTATTGCTGCAGTTAACGTTATTGCTGGCTGGAGGGTTTGTTCTGGCAGACGTGGTTCGCTAAATGTCATGCTGACCGATTTGGACTGTCTAAATTGATGTCTAGACTGCTTGCAAAGTATTAAATTGGTCATTACAACTGACCATTGCACAATTTGTGCCCACAGAATTTTACAGAAAGCTCAGTGCAGATTTCTGCAGAAATTGAACGCCCATCCATCACAAACTGCTGCGCTTCTTTCACCCCTTGTGTTTTTATTTTGGATAATCTGACACTACTTTTAAGGTATAATATTGACCCCATGAGCAAGGCACCAAACCCCCAACTGCTCCCCGGGCGCCGCAGCGTTGGCTCCAGGTGTGTGTGCACTTGGATGGGTTAAATGCAGAGAACACATTTCACTGATGGTTATAAATTAAAATTCTTCTTCTTCTTCTAATAAGAAGGTATCATTTTGTTTTCGCTGATTTTCATTTAGGAAGAAATGTACAGATTCTGTATGGGTTTAGCCATGACAGTTTTTGCTTTTTCTCCTGGGGCCTCATATGTAAAACTCAACGTAGGTTTCATCCTAAAAGTGTATGTATGCACAAAAGCTAGATTTTGCATTCGCACAAAAGTTTTCAGATTTATAAAAACATGCATACGCCAGAACATCCCTTTATAAATCCCAGTCAGGGGATTGTGCGTACGTGCATCTCCACCCTCTCTCCTCCCCGAAATCACCATATATTGAGCTTACAACGCTTAGTTTTACGATAAATAACCTCATCTGCATATCATTTCCATGCATATTTCCATCCACGTGACACGTGTTTAACCGTCAAAGGTACAATACATTAAGGAAATATGAGATTAAATATGAGACTAAATGCCATTTGTGCCACATACATTTTTATTGCCAAAATCATCCAGAATGTTTTAGAATATATCAAAATATCCATAAAAACAAAACTGTTTAGTTCTCAGATAAATAACCTATTTTAGAATACACTTGACCTCATTCTTTCCACTGACAAAATAGTATTTCAATTGTTTTAAACAAATCAAATCAAATGTAGGCTATGTAGTTTTGATGAAAAGGTGAACATCTTGTAGATATTTTTAGTGGAAACAGGTAAGCCATTTATTGTGGTGTAAATACAATTGTCTGACTCACGCATCACTGACAAAGGAAACAGGCAAATCTTACTGCCCTCCCCTAAGTTTTATCCTTCAAATACAGTGGTATTTTTCATAATGTTGTGGAGATGCCTTCACACGACATCAACCTCTATGCAGCTACGTTTTTACAGTAGCTATTATTCAAACCAGACAATGGACCGTTCGACCGAATCCAGCAGTGTCTGCCATAATATCGAAGTAAGTGTGCATCATTGATCCATTGATGATGAGTAGATTATTTAATGTAAATGTGTATATCGAAATGAAAACAGTTTAAAATCATTGTTTACTTCATTACACATGGAAAAATAGTGCGTATGCACAGTCAAGAGCATCCTTACGGTGCGCACATATTTATGGCAAGTTAAATTTTGATCAATTTTATAAAAAGTGTACGCACATTTCTGTCCATTTTGTGCAAATGCAATGTTTATACATGAGGCCCCTGATCTCTTCTGCTATGTCTGTTTCTCAGCTGCTGTAATGAGAGGAGAGAATGGAGTTCTTGAGAATGTGCAGAGGGTCTGTAAAGCTCTGAGGCTCAGGAGAACAGACCAGTACTGTATCATGGCAGTATGGCCGGATCTGAGGATTAATTTGAGATTAGACCGGAGCCGAGATCAGGAAGACCTGAATAAGAACAGTGAGGGAAATTTATTACAAGTTAAATTTTGATCAATTTTATAAAAAAGTGTACGACATTTCTTCCATTTATTAATAAAAATGTTATACATGAGGCCCCTGGTCTCTGGGCAGGTTATGGCTGTTTCTAACAGCTGCTGAATGAGAGGAGAGAATGGAGCTGAAGTGCAGGAGGTCTGTAAGCAGGAGGACAAACTGACAGGAACACCAATTATGTAAACAAATGGCAGTATGGGGTGGGATTAATTTGAGATTAGAGCACATGAGACAGAAACTAAAAAAAGCCATGTGCTCAAACACAAGCACATGGCCAGCAAAACAAAGCACCAGCCATGTGCAAAACAGGACACGAACTGGCAGCTAATGAGAATACTCATAAGCCACGTGTTCACACAAGACAGTATAACAACACACCATGCGTTCAACAAACCTGCCTGCACTCAAAGCGAATGAGTCAGAGAAAGCACACGTGGACAGAAAAACACAGCTTTTCCTAAATACATGACCAAGACATCTTAACACCATGCTCCTGAAACAGGCACACCGAGAGTCATGCACGCAGCACCTGCCGCACTCCACATACAGCCAGGACATGATGGGCCAGGCTGTCAGCTCTGTCACAAAACCCAGAAGCCCAGAACAGAACCCTGACAGGTGTATGCCTTCATGTAATGTACATATTTGCTTGTGTAGCGCCCCAAGTGTGCTTAATGCCATTGTATGCAATAAATAGACATAATTGTTTATATATATTATTATATAGATAATTAGGATTATAACTATATAATTTAATAATGTAGAATAATTTACTATATAATATAATTATAAACTTATATACTACTACTACTACTGTTATTATTATTATTTCTTCATTTTCATACTGCTTTTCTAAGGGCAATGCTTGGATTAAACCCTATTCATTTTCATTTGAAACTGAATAAAATATTATAAGTATTACATTATATATAAAAGAACATTGCTTTTATCAAACACGTTCTTAAATTAATGTAACTACTAATCTTGCTTACACTTTAGTATAGGGACCAATTCTCACTGTTAACTAGTTGCTTATTAGCATGCATATTCTAAACATATTGGCTGTTTATTAGAAGTTATAAAGCACATTTCTGCACCCTAACAACTACCTTACTAATTATTGATAAGCAGCCAATTAGGAGTTTATTAAGGCAAAAGTCATAGTTAATGGTTTGTTAATAGTCAGAATTGGAACTTTAAAAAGTGTGACCCCAATCTTTAGCAAATCACTAAATTAATATCCATTTTCATACTGTACATGGATGAATAGAATTTTGTGACAACTAAATTTAATTAATAATTGTGGCAGCAGTTATTTTAAAACAATTGATTTTAGTTTTTAGTGTGTTATTTCTATTTCTATTTTATTTTGACTAAATAGCATAGAATTGTAATATAAGTCATTTATTGGTTATTGGCCATAGCATGAAATAATGATTACTTTATCACATTGATACAGAATTTGAATATCAGTGCATTCCTAAACACATTCACAGTAATCCAGGAGATGATGTTTAATGTACAATTATGTATGTGGAGCAAGATTTTAGATCAACCAGGTTTCAGAGATATAGGGACACAGTGCAACTCACAATGTTAAAATATCAACAAAATTTGAGACTTTTAATAATAAATAACAAGAAATAAGTACATGATGTGTAAGGAGCATTGTGGGGTCATTGTATTTTCATTGTACCCTGAAAAAAGTGATAGAAATTGAGATTTATACATCATCTGAAAGCTGAATAAATAAAAGTCATTGATGTTAATGGTTTGTTAATGGTCAGAATTGGAACTTTGGCAAAATCTGGAATCTGAGGGTGCAAAAAAAATCTAAATATTGAGAAAATCGCCTTTCAAGTTGTCCAAATGAAGTTCTTAGCAATGCATATTACTAATCAAAATGTAAGTTTTGATATATTTACAGTAGTAAAATTATAAAATATCTTCATGGAACATGATCTTTACTTAATGTCCTAATGATTTTTGGCATAAAAGAAAAATCAATAATTTTTACCCATATAATGTATTTTTGGCTATTGCTAAAATTATACCCCAGCAACTTAAGACTGGTTTTGTGGTCCAGGGTCACATATATGGTCAAAAACTATAATGGATCTAATAGGACATCTAATGTAATTTTACAGTAAAATACTATTAAATAGTTTTTGGAAGTGCAAAAAAAGGCATCTTATAAACCAAAAATTGACAATTTCCAACTTCAATTCATCATGTAGTTTTCTCTTTATAATGTGTATTTTTATGGTGGTTGTCGGTATATTATAAAGCTTAAAATCCATATACATTTTATGTAAATGTAAGTTAATTTATGTTGATTTATGTTCATTTTTATGGTAATTTAAGTTAAAGAAACTGCTTTTAAATGCAGGCTTTACATAGAATGTCTCGTGCATGTTTAAAAATATGATTTTAAAGTATTATTTAACAGCTGTTATAAACAAAACAATGCCAAACCCTAATTAAATTATAGAATTGCTCCCATCACATTGCTCTGTATTGTAAGGTTGGGGGAAACTGCCAGGCGGCCCTTTTTGAGTGGGCAGGTTTTAATCAATTTGTGAAAGGCCAAGAGCAATCTTACTGAGGAGAATGAGGCAGCGCCTCCTACATAGAAGGTCAGCAGAAGAGAAAAAGAAAGAAAGAAAGAGCTGAATGTATTTCTCAGGCAACTTCACATCAGCCGTTGCTTCCATAAAATCTCCCTTGCTCTATTGTTTGTGGGGCAGATTAAAGAGACAGTTACATCGAGTGCGAGACGACCCAGAAACTGACCCACTATGGCGCTCAGCTCGCCCTCAGCCTTCACAGACTTGTTTTGATTTACTGTACACTTCATTATAAAATACTTCAGCGTTTTACCCGCTGGAGGGATTTGTTGGTGAATGGCTTGGGCCGTGGAGCAGCCTAGATGGACGTCAGCTGTTCACATTTAATTAACAACCTCGTACGTTTGTCATAACTGCCATTTTTACAAAACTCATTACAGAAGACTGACACTAGCTCTATTAATGCTCTCTCTCTCTTTGCTTGCTGTCACTTTGTTGCCATCTCACCTCATCCAGTATACGTGTACTTGTCTCTTTATTTATAGAAGTACCGGATGCTATTGGGAATTATATGTTGGAGCCGCATTGTCAAGTTGCTATACAACTCACAGCAAAACATTAAACAATATTCATTAAAATCAGTAGCTGGGCTCTTTGTCAGAGCTGTGGCGAATGGGTGTGCTCATGAGAGATAAGTGAGCTTGATGAGGTTTACGCTACCTGCTGAGCTGCTCTTGGCCCTGGACCAGCAGCCTCTTGTTTTTCTGCAGGGAGCTGTAGGTGAAGGCAGACAAGACAGCTGTGTGTTGGACTCCTAAACTCTCTTTCTCGTACACTATCTGTCTCTTTGTATATTTTTGTCCTGCCCTCCATGAGCTCCTCTCAGACAGGGTGAGAACAAATCTTCTCAGCTTGGCTTAATCCAGCACTGTTGACTGTTAGCGTAAATAAACAGAACAAAATTATAAATGCAACACTTTTGTTTTTGCCCCCATTCTTCATGAGCTGGACTCAAAGATCTATGAGTGCCTTTTAGAGTGGCCTTTTATTGTGGCCAGCCTAAAGCATGCAATAATCATGCTGTCTCATCAGCATCTTGAGATGCCACACATGTGAGGTGGATGAATTATCTCGGCAAAGGAGAAGTGCTCACAAACACAGATTTAGACAGATTTGTGAACAATATTTGAGAGAAATAGGCCTTTTGAGTACATAGAAAATGTCTTAGATCTTTGCGTTCAGCTCATGAAAAATGGGGGCAAAAACAAAAGTGTTGCCTTTGTAATTTTGTTCAGTGTAATAAAAATATGTTCAAGCCCAGCGTCTATCGGTCTGTCTGTCTAGTGTTCTGTTATTTTATCTAGCATTCTAGCAATCGCTCTAGCAATTCCATCTCTCTGTAGATCCATCCATCTGTCCGTCCGTCCGTCCGTCCGTCCTGTGTCATGTGTGTCACGTGTTTCCCTCTTGTGTCCTCGTCTAGTGTGATTATCAGTTAATTCTGTTCAGCTGTGTTTTAGTTATTGTCTGTAATTAACCTGTGTATTTAAGTTGCTGTCTGTTTAGTTAGTGTTGTCTGGTCTACTCGTTACTTCCGGTGTTCCTGTGTGTCTGTCTTGCCCTGCCTTGTTTATATTAAAGACTGTCTCTATCGTTCATTTGTTTGATTTCTCTCTATTGTTCGTTTGTACTATTTATCTCCTTATTATTCAATCATTCTACTTCTCTCTATCATTATGTATTTCTATTTATCATATTATTTATGGCTAAACATATTTTTTATTAGAATGTTATGGACTTGGAGCCTTTGTCCCATGAACATCAGAGTTGTGCATCCACAGGATTGTATGCGTATATATTCACTGTTTATTTTACAAAGATATATCCAATAATTATATAAGGTATTGATTGCACCTTAAATGTCATTGCCACTTTTTTGTAAATACAATTTTAGTGGAAGGCTTTTCTGCAGTGAGCATGTTTCTCTTTAACTCCTGATCTTAACTTCTCCATCTCCTCCTCTCTTGACTTCTTCAACTCTCTTCTCTAGCCTTGAAATGCAAGCATCTGGAGCAGCAGACAATTTGGGGCGGTATTAGCAGTTCCCTGGCCCTTGGCCTAGCCTCGCTGGCCTTAAGCTTGTGTAGTCCAGGCAGTATTGGTTCCTCCTCAAGCCCTGCCTCTGCACCCTACACAACCATTTCACCCTCTGACCCCACACAGAGTGGAGGATTATCACAGTGCGTGGGGGGAATACAAGAGCAAGCTGCTGACCTTGTGTGCAAAACTTTTTACGCTCCGTATTGTGGCTTGCACTCGAATGCGGACTTGCATTTCACACTTGTGCGGGTACGCCTGCTTTTTTTCAAGCCTGAAACCAGTTAATATTCTGAAGGCCAACAGCTGCCAGAGATGTGGATTAGAGGTTCTTTGTTGAGCTGTAGTTTATCCCATCCTGACAGTGGTCCAGTCCCATGGAGCTCTATCCCTGCTGTGGTGCACGCTGTGTTTTCTAACAATGGACAGTAGATATGTCTAACACAGGGGGTTTAGGCTGTAGATAAACCACAAGGTTTCCGAGTAGCTTGATGGTTTAAGCTAGGATGAGACTTTAATACAGCAGCACACCTTTTCTCTCTTCTTCAACTCTAAAAGCACTTCATAATGAAAGAGAAAAGCATGCAACGCTTACTCAGCATGCCAACGCTGTCCTCATAATGTCATTTAAATGAATGGCTTCCTGCTGAATTAAGGTAGCAATGTCAAGAGGCTCCAAACATAACAGGTTAGTATGTATACCGGTTAGCCAGACAGTGTCCAGGGTATTTTATGTTTAAATAAATCTCAGACCCTCTCACCTCAGGCTGTTGCCCAGCCGTAAATGAAAGGATTGGAGAAATACTGCTCCTTGTGGGCAAAAAGCAAGGTGGAGAAAGCTATAAACTATTTCTAACTAGCAAGTCAATTCATGACAATTTCAAGTCTTTTTAAAAATCCGGTTTAATATCTACTGGCAAAAAATAATATAATATAAAAAATATAACAATATATAATAATTAGTGCTGTCAAATGATTAATCATGATTAATTGCATCCAAAATAAACGTTTTTGTTTACATAATATACTTTGTATGTGTACTGTGTATATTTATTATGCATATCTAAATACAAACATATTTTGAAAATATTTACAGGTATACATTTTATTCTTGTAATTTATATTATATATATTTAATATATAAAATAAAGTATTTTTTCTTAAATATATACATGCATGTGTGTATTTATATATACATAATAAATGTACACAGTACAACGCAAACATATTATGTGAACCAAAAAAAATGTTTATTTTGGATGCGATTAATCGCGATTAATTGTTTGACAGCATATAATATCAATATATCACATATTCTTGTAAATATTTTGAATATATTTAAATATTATTTGTGATCAGATGTATTCTTTTATTCATATTTTGATTTATATTTTGGTTAGAAAACATATAGCTACTTCCGAATGACTGTTGATGTAAAAATATGCTTTTTTTTCATTCCAGAAGGTGAAGTTATGGCATTATTTACTTGGAAAGTGACACACTGATGTTTTACCTTCTGATAAAGCTCATTCTGATATTACAAAAGATTGCACTTGCTTGGAGAGGGGTTCGCCATTATGCAGTTCATGAGGGTCAAATGCGGCGATGCCCATGTTCCCGAGTGAGAGCATCATCATAATAGAACAATGGACAAGGCTCGATGAAACTAATGAACCGAGGGTCTGCGTTATTGTCTGGCACATCGTATCCTCTTGTGAACTGTGGATAAGAATGCTTCTGTAATATCAGCAGTTTCTCACAACTAGCGCCCATGCCTGACCTTTAAGCTGGAGCTGAGCGACTGTTAATTCCATCGGTGTGTCAGAGAGCCAAAGGAGCTGGCCACAAAGAGGATGTTAACCCGAGGCCCAGAGAGCACTGACTCCATTATTTTAGCAATTACCAGGAGCTGTTAATTTAAAAAAAGGACGGGATTCAGCTGTGATTAGATTCTGTCCACAGCATCTGGCAGAGGAAATGTATTTACACATTACACTCCATACGCAGTAGGGCTGTTGCGATTATATGATCTAATCACGATTATTTGCGATAGCCGCATTTATTGTGCACTTTAAATTCCAGCTGCATATTGGCATCCAAATTAGGGAGTTTTAAGAGCTCCAAATGAAATTGGATGCATGAAGACCGTTAAAACAGCTCTAAAGCTACTGATGTGAATGCAAAAGTATAAAACAAGCCTTTAAAATGAATGCATGGCAATTAAATTTAAGTAGTGGCAAAACAATCCTTTCTACTCTTGTGCAGTATTTGTTTACAAAGACAATCATTAAATTTTAGCGCCATAATAAATAATACAATTATATTAATAAAGTATTTTCAAATATATTTGAATTTAGTTTTAAAATTAGTGTTAATAATTACAAATATTATGCTAACAATAATAATAATTATTTGTAATATTCTGTCAGTGTGATTGGAGAGAGGAAAATAATATATATACAAATACAATATTTAAAAATAAATGAATGCTTAAAATATTATATAAATGCCTTTTTACTTTTGTGCAGTATTTGTTTACAAAGAAAATCACACAATTTTTTGTGCTATAATAAATAATTACATTTTTATGAATACAATGTATTTTCATATTTTAATTTGTAATTTCACTAAATAATATTTTATTTTTATTTAAGCCAGAACTTGAACTTCACAATTACACACAACTATTTTTTTTTTTTTTTTAGTAATAAACATTTAGTATCCAAATTTGATTTCAATTTAAATAGCTTATTCCTAAGGTGCATGTGTATTAAGCTTACACTTTAATTACCATGAAGAAAAGAGATCATTTAAATAATTTAAATTACATTTAAATTTAAATCCAACATTTTATAACAACGCTCTGAACACAAACCCACCAGCTTTCTTCTCAACTCTCAAACAGGTCCAGCTTTTCTTTGGTCTTTCCAGTGGCTGATTGTTGAGTCCATCTTGCAGTGTTTACCATGTGACTCTGCTCTTGTTTACAGAGGCTGTAATAATAACATAATCAAAACAGCCTGAGTCTCCATAAGTACGAAATGCACAGGCAGGATTTTTCATATTAAAACAACTGTGCATTTCCCGCCTGCCACCGGCCTATAAATATATAGTCCCCAGAGAATTCCATATGCAAAGCACAGAACAGGTATTTTGTCATGGCTGGCATAGAAACATCTGCAAATTGGACATGGGAAAGCATGCAAGTCTAGGAGTGCTGATGCAGCGTGGAATTCTTCATGATTTCCAGAGTTTGCTGGATAAGAATAAATGTGAATCTATGGCAATATCTATGAAAAGAACGTGTTTGTACAGATTGTGATTTCCACATCTATTATCCACACAGTCTTCAAGAATTTCAAAGTCGAAGCTCATCAGCGCAAGCTTTCAATCCCTTTATAATACAATCTCACATCATGTGGGCACCTTTGATGCTGTGCTTTTCTGAATGCTCATGTGAATTTGATGGAAGCTGCTTGCATAAAATAATCATAGTGTGTAAAACTCTATTTGTAGGTGAAATGCATGTAAACCTGTCTGGAAATGAATTGTTTGCAGAATAAGTTTGACACACTGTAACTACTCTAGATGTGTAGACTATATTCAGTTCAATGAAAAATGGGATGTTTGTTAATGAGAATGAATTAAGAAAGAGAATTAGCCTGTATAACATAAAAACATTATGGCACTTATGCTTATCTCAAGGGAGATGTTTTCTGACGGTGCTGGTTCGTCTGAGGGATGAAGGCCAAGTTGTCTTTGTATTTCATGCTACATTTCTTGTCATCTGGCACATTTAACCCTCAGCTCAGTGCTGAAGGGAGGACGGAGCGGAATAATGGCTGTTTTTACACACTTGCATCCAAACGGCAATTAGCCTGCATTTCACGCCACATTGGCACCGTGCTTATATGAGGGTGGAGGGCTCGGCGAACATGTACTCCACCCAGATCGGGGGGACAAACTGCTCCATCAATTCCCCATTACAAAGTCATTTGTCCAAAAATGCTACTCGTATTGCTTTCTTTTCATCTTTTACACCTAACAAGGAAATGGAGAGGAAGCCCTCGCTGTAGTCTGCTGTAATGTTTTCTTTCATATGGTCTGAGACCCTCTCAGATATCATTTACTGTTATTTTGTTGTCCTATTATGTACAATTTTTTCCAGTTGTAGACTCACCTCTTGCATTATACTCAACTGAGTTATTTTTTGTTTTATTTTTAGTGTCGTGCATGATCATATCTCCCAGCAGAAGCATATGCTCTGTTCTTCATCAAAAACATTTTACCTTGTTCTAGCCAATCAAAAACAGCCTTTCATACCAGTGGTGTTATGTAAAGCTAACCAATGGAAAATTAAAAACCTAAAGAAAGGAAAATGGTTAATTTGACTATTTTTGGCTTTCATGTCATAATGTGATATGTGGTATGTAATACAAAATACTAAGCTAAGCTAAGATATTAGCTTGCTAAATGAAGACTAACTGAAAACACAAGCAAAGAGGCATGTTTAATTTGACCTATATTTATGCTTTGTAAATGTAATGTGATAAGATTTTAATGGGCTAAGCTAGCTTGGTAATGAAGGCTGACTGAAAACACAGGAAAAGGGACACTTAATTTGACAATTTTTAGCTTCAGCGATATATTATATGATAGGTAAATGCAAAGTTATGGTAAGCTGTTAGCATGTTAAATTTGACAATTTTTAGCTTTATATTATGATGTGATATGGGCAATTTAAAAGATGAAGCTAGGCTAAGCTGAAGACTAAACAAAATGACAATTTATTATTTTTGATATTATCAAAGACTATGGTAAACCTTACAAAAATAGCCATGGTTTTACTACAAATAAAACCAAAAAACATGGTTACAATAGTTAAACCATGGTAACCACAAATTAACCATGGATTTGCCACACTAACCATAGTTTTATCATGGTATTTGTAATAAAACTGTGGTTATTCAAGTGGTAATCAATACACCAAAATAACCATGCTACACTTTTACTACAGTAAAACCATGGTTAATTTTCATAAGGGAAGCTATTCGCTTGCTAAATGAAAAACATAAAGAAAGATAAGTTTTTATTTTGAGCATTTTTTAACTGATGATTACAAATAAATGCACCGTAAAGTGTTTTTCTAATGAGCCACTAAATAGAGTACCCGAACTAGCTGTCTCAGCCAAAGGAATGGCTTCGTTGAAGCGGGAAGATAGCAGTCTAGTGGAGGATAGGATCTTGCATGACACGGCTACCTTAATGTGATCAATACAGTGTCAACTCTCCATGGCTTTTAAATCCTGGTTATTATTTATCAGCCTTTGAACAAGTATGTCATTCGAATTGACTGTCCTTTCAGATTTAGATGAGAGTAATTGGAGGAAAAGGTCCCAAGAAGCAGATCAGGTCTTATCAAAGTGAGCCGGGCTTTGCGTACAGGCTCTGTGGCACCTGATCTGGCTCAATGACTTTCAAGGTAAAGCTGACTCTTGATCTCCATTTGCAGTGCCGTCCTACTGTGGAAAGATCAAGTTGGCCATTAGATCAAAGCGGCTGGTTTCTGAGCAGCTGTGCATTGGGAGACTGGAAAGGGGAGGACAGAGAGACTGACATAGAAATGACTTCTTTGTATTACCCAACTCTTTGAACTGGAGCTTTACCCACAGCATTGATCAAACGGAGGCAGTGATCATACGCAATCTATTACAGTGCCGTTTGAGTATCAGGAACACGAAACGGGTTACCACTTAAGCTTGCAGAATGCACCACTCAGGATTTCTGTTCCCCAGACTCAAAAGCATCTGAATTATTTACTGTAGATCATGGAAGTGCTTATGGCTACAATTTAATGTATGAGGTGTGATGTGATGGTGCTGAATATATGAGACAGCTGACAGATTCATGGCAGCACCAGAGGTGCAGAGCGAACCTGTCAACCGCAGCAATCAGCCAGTGCTCAACATTCCTGCGAGGATCTTAAGTGATGTTGGTCCTCCGCAGGCTGCCCCCTCATGGCCTTCCTGTGACACTGACAGTCTACAGGGACCTCATTTAAAGTCGGTCACTTATCGTGTGCTTGGAATGGATTTTAGACCCCTGAGCAGAGCTGTGGCCCCTTAGGTGTGCTACAGATGTTGTATGTTCACAGGACAGGCTCCTTTATGTAAACAACACTGCTTTATAGGGAATTTACAGTTAAAGTAATACTATCCTGTGATGTTAACTACTTTATAGGTGAAATTATCAAAAATGTTTGCAGACAACAGTTTTCTGGATATTCCGGTTCTGTTTTAGATATCTAGTTTTCAAATTTAGCTATTAATGACCATAAAGTGTATGGGTTGAAACAACCAGTTTGAAAATGGATGTGGTGGTTTATAGATTTTCAGCCAGATGGATTCTCAGGACAAACTCAGGATTTGACACAAATTATAATTACTAACAGACCCGGTCATCTGCTTTTAGAAGACTATTGATTATATAATGGGACATGATTTTGCCAGCAGAGTGATATCTTTGTCAAAGGACATGTGGATAAAAAACATGCACAATTCTTTTATAGATATCGATTTTTTTATTAAAGAAATAAATACTTTTATTCAGCTAGAATGCACTAAATTCATCAAAAGTGACCGTAAAAAAGTGGCAGACATTTATGTTACAACAATAATTTACATTTTTGTTAATTAAATAATCCTAAGACATGGGTGATGATTTGCTCTGAAAAAACAACCCAGAAGATACGTGTTTTGAGCTCCAAATTATCATATTAAATTGATTTCTGAAGGATCATGTGACACTGAAGACTGGAGTAATGATGTTGAAAAATCAGCTTTGACATCACAGGATAAAAATTACATTATAAATTATATTAAAATAGAGTTATATTATAGAAATATATTTACAATTTGTGAGACTTCTTTCATGCAGAAACACAAAAAGGCTAAAATCATGAACAGTAGTGTATACGGTACAGCATATATCACAACCTCTTGTACATTATTGCTTAATTAAATCGTATTATATTTTGATCATTTGTTTAAAGCTGAAATGACAGCATATCTGTGACATAAATATACATATATTTCTGTAATGATATTCTTGTGCTACCTTCTTCTAATCCAGTCATCATATATGGGATTATTTAAGTAATTTATCTCATTCCTTAAGCTTGCAATTAAAATGGAAAAATAACCATATGCTGAAAGGAAACTAATTCAAATTAATTCACGTAGATGGATGCACTCAAGCTTTATATAATGAATGGGAATGTAATTACACAGCATCATTCTGTTTAGACTTATAAATCTAAAACACTGTCAGTGAAAGGGATAATTAAAAGGTCATTATTCTGCCTGCCCAAACACTACTATCTCAACACTTTCATGACTCATAACTCTTTGGCTTCGTTGGATGAAATTCAGCAACTGACCTCAAGAATTTTTGTTTTTGATAAAACATCCCAACAATCTAACTAGCGATTTTTTTAAATCCTCAACTCACACTATTGTGCACAGCTTGATTCTAAACAGGAAATAGGACATATACAGTAGACACAGCATCCATCTTTGCTGATTTTGGCACATAATGTATATACATTTTATATTTTAACAGCAGTTCAACCGTATCTAATAGCATTTGTTTTAACCCACTTTAGCTACTACAAACTGTGTATCCAGATACTTCCTGTCAATGCTATAGTTTTAGACAGTAGCGTCCTAGAGCTAATTCAATCTGCCGCGGCTGAATGGACTGTGTTGACTGCGCTCTCAGGATTAAAGCATTTGGCTAAAACACACTCTTGAGGAGAAAAAAGGGGCACATATGCAATCTTATTTTGGCAGATTGATTGCCGCAGATCACTGAGCATAGCGAAGAGCTGCTAGCGCTGCACGATTGTGCTAATGTAGCAGGTTAATGTAGCATCACCTCTTAGCATAATATGTTTTTACTGCCCTTTTCTCCTCTCCGCTTTAGTGTTCAATGTAGTGTTCAGCTCAGCGTGTTTGGAGAAGACCGCAACACAACTGGAACACGCTAACGTCGTCAAATAACCACTTTATCGCTCGGAGAGGTTGGCAGTCTGGCTGATTGAAGTCAAGGTGCCCGTCTTTGCAAACAAGGGAGCTAGGCTTTTACCTCGCACTTTATCTATAATAGGAAAACCTTTTTAGAGGAAGTGAGAGATGGAGATAAAATGGCCTTTATAATTCAATTAATGGGGGAAAATTGAGAATTGAATTCACTCAGGTCAACTCGCTGACCACAGAAAAAGATTGCTTATCGATTCACACTTTTTATGTAAATGTAAATATGATATAGTGCAAGGGTATGTAGAAAACAGGTTTGTGGGAAGCTGAAGTATTATTAAACTTGCTTGTCCTCGGTATATGAATTTACATCTAATGGATGTCAGTGGTTTTGTCCTTTGTAGTAAGAACAGAGCATTTGTCTTTGCCTGATTCTTAATATAGCAGCGTACAGCATGATTACAGAGGAGAAGAGATGTGGGCAATGACATCCTCGCGTATTGTTTATACCGTGTGGTGGAGAACATGCAATCCAATGAACATGTGCTCTTGAATGTGCGCATTTCATGGACGGTAAGGCCATTGTGGCTAATTAATGAGCTTTATAATAACATCTGCAGATTTAATCTTCACTTACAGTGCGTGTTGGCAGTTTAATGTTGTTGGCTGTTGCTAAAATGAGTCTTGTCCATTACCACAGCGGCACAAAATTAAATCCCTATGACAAGGAACGTTAATTCAATGTCAAGAATGTTAAAGGCCTCTGTTTACATCAATCATGCTATCATGAAAGCATACTCATGTTGCTCGCCAGCTAATCTATTTCTTGAGATGCCGTACGTCCACGTCTACATGTGGGAAGTCGTGTCTGTCTTGACATTGGCTGTGTTTGGAATGGCACTCTAGCTTAGTGCTTACTAAACGGTGTGAAGTATACACTGTGTACCACCTACTGTTTTAGAAATTGTATGTAATGTGCAAAGATTAACATTACAGTAAGATACTACGTTCCATCATAATAAGCCAAATCACATTTCATGTTCAGCACGATAAATGTGAAATAGAACATTTAACAAGGAATTGTTTATCACAGATTACTTCAATAACCATTTCAATAATTGTGCACAATGCTTGTGGGATGCATTATAGTGATTAGCCGAAATTGCTTTTTTAATGAATACTTATTCTGAAAATGATTATTATATGTTTTTATGAGCATCTGATAACTGATTTGCAAAGTTGAATTGTATTTATTATTTTATTTTTGCTATTTGATACAAGAATATTACAATAGAAACTTACTTGTCACAATTTATTATCATCTTTGTTTTGGGCTATATTTAATTTATGTTAGACTATACTACATTTATATTTATAATACTGTAAGTAGCTTTATATGGGAATGTACATGTGAATTCCCTTATTGTGAATTCCAAATGACTGTTTTTAGAGACCCACCAAATGGTGCTATTTTTGGACCAGAAATGTGTGAAAATTGGTATTTAAATAAATAACTAAATAAATGTTGGTCGATGATCAGCATCTAATACAGCATTTCATGTAGTGCATTCTGATATTGGATTTTTTGTATTCTATGGGCATTCTATGCAAACAGAAAATGTGCATATACACATACCACATACCACTGAGATTGGCTTTGTGCTTGCGCTGCAAATGAAAGATCATGTATAAGGAGCTGCACAAACCCAAAGAGCCATTCACATGAGTAGCAACCTATTACTCTTGAATTTGCAAATGAGATTCTTGCCTTGAATATGAGACTGATCCACTCCTCCCTCATACTGCGGAGTAATTTCTGTCTAAGGCTGTAATCAAGACAAAGGCGTGGTATGGTGCGGTGGAGACATCCCCCTCCCTCCCTCTCCGTCTCCACACAGATGTCTCAAAACACCCCTCGAGACAGACATGGTCCCTTGAGTCCCCTGCAGAGATTCGGATGCCCAGAGAACAGGCCGTTTATCAAAATGCCTTCAGTGGGCCACATCCCAGCGAGACTGCTTCTGGCAGTGAAGACACATCTGTGTTAAAGACGTTCATTCACACACATCCACATCCACACAGGCTTATAATTAGATTGTATTGTAGGGATCTGACACACTTACAGTAGAGTGTGGTACGCCACCCACTCCACCATGCCGCCAGTGCGCCTACAACAGGGGCGTGCAGTCTTTTGTCTGGTTTTGTCTATGCAGCCACTACAAAGGAGAAACCCCTCCGAAAAGTATGCATGTGCCTTGATAAATATATCCACAGAGATTAAGGGATTGCAGATAACTCAAGATGGGCTCAGGAAGGGTTTATTCACAAATATTTAGCAATAATAATAATAGTGAAAAGCACAGCAGGATGTATGCCGTTAGACTGTATTGGGAATGTAAATGTTTGCTTTTCTCTATACTGTAGTGTTCATTCATAGACCATAAATAAGACAATAAGACAAAAGTATATATATATATATGATTACTTTGTATCGTCTTATAGCCCATCCATGAACGCTATCATGAACACTACAGAATATTGTATTATTATTATCAGAATCAGAATGAGATTTTATTATAAGTATGTTTACGCACACAAGGAATTAATCTCAGTGACAGAAGAAACTTCTAGTGAACAGAAACAACAACTGCAAAAAACAGTACTAATTATTATCTTATTATTATTAATATTTTTAATTTGATTTATATATAAATTATGATAATAATAATAATAAATATGTATTAATAATAATTATTAATGTAATTTTCATTATTAAATATGACTTTTTGCTTATTCTTATTATATAGACAAGACTAAATCATATGTACAGGTGTGCTACAGTACGAACAAATACAATTAACAAGAAAAGGAAATGGTATTGTTAAATAAATAAATTAAATATAAGTTGTATTATACGGTATATTATGTAATAATACTATTATTAATAATAATAGTAATAGGATTAACATTGTAATTCTGACACTATAGAGGACGTGAGTGTTTTTAAACAGCGCAGTGGGTCATTTCAGGGAGCTTTTCACAGATTAAACCTAATTGCAGTTTCACAGGAGTCATTATACTGCGCAAAAGCTAAGAGAGTCACAACAAACATAATTGCATTTCAGCACGCAGCAAGTATTTTATTCAAGCAGTCCTGAGGACCTCATTTCACAAGGAGCAACGCATTTTTAATCAGCGACATCCTGATTATGATATGTTGAGCATAAGTAATGCTGCATATTTACGGGGCATTTCATTAATAACTGCAGGGGGGTTCCAATTTGAGCTGAAGATGGTGTATACTCCACGACAGCATTCGTTTCCATCAGGGTGATACATGAGCGGCTCCAAGCTGGGATGTGTGCAAGAACCGAGTGAGGAATGAAGCCCTATTTTGCTTTCTCCACAGGCAATTAAAATGTTTTGCATGGCGTGGGTACTGTGGCAGGACAATTACTGAGACAGTGATTTGAATTGGATTTAAATTTGAAGATCTTTTGATATGAGAAAATGGTCCAAATCTAGCAGCTTCCCTTTGCTGTGCCTTCACTATTGCTTCTGGGTGAAATCAAATGAACCATATTAGATTTATTAGGCCACATTAGTAGCATTTTTTCCAGATGGCTTTGGTTCTGAATGTTGATATGGATATGTTCTCATCTAAAAATGTGTGATTCTTGAAAGCCTGATGGTCAGCATGGCTTCCTTCCAGGATGGACTTAATAGCGCTTATCCTTTAAAAAGTAATTGAAAATCATATGCTGTGATAATATCTATAATATCTTCTGAATGTTAAAATTATCAACATGTTTGGCTTATTCATATTTTTAATAAAGCATGATTTCCCTGTAATATTTTTTTGTCTCCAGTGTTCCAGCAACATGATTTGATTTAATATATTCTATTTTGATAGTATATTGATTGAATTATATTTGAAGTGAATTAAAACAGAATGCAAGAGCAAGTTACCTTGAATAGTTGGTGTTATCAAGAATATTATTTATACTCATGAGGAGTGTAATGTTATATTCAGAATGCAAGAATCACTATTCCTCCAGCTGAGGTTTTATTGAGTGATTTCTCATTTTCTCTCTGATCCATTTGCAAAGGTGCGTCTGCAGAGGGCTGTCAGTTATAGACCTTGAGAGGAGGTTTATGGGAGGGGAATCTCGTCTTGCCCCTCTCTCGCTGTGTTAGTTGGACTGCCAGCTGAAGGTCAGATGTTTTCAATGCCCCTCTGAACAGGCCTTGACAGCTGCTTGGGAGTTTGATGGGGGCCGTGGGAGGGGGTGGATGAGAGAGCCCAAGTGTGTCTGTATGGTAGAGCTGAGCTGTCTGAATGCCCTGAGGAGTGATGTATAGCCCAGCTCCTGCTTGATTAGAGGAAAGGGCATCTCCATTTAAACATGTCTCATCACATGTGATCTCTGTTTCTGATGCTTTTAATAGTCCTCACAGAGGTCAATATCTGATTAGTCTCGCATAGTCAGACCTTTGACTGAACTTTGTTGTTCAGAGCTAGGCCACACAGCAGCTTATTCTTGCAAAGAATAACTCAATTAGGCAGGAAGAGCCATCTAAATGATGACCAACCACAGTTTTATTTATACAACCCCAATATGATGATATTTCTCACAGTATTTCACATTATGGAATAGAATAGAATATAAAATAAAACCCTATTATAAAATATATTATTTTAAGTATATTATTTCTTGAGTCTGTGTATTTTTAGCATTATAATAAAGTTATTTTAATTCATCTGGATTCATTTAAATTAAATAGAATATGCCAGGCTACTGTATAAAGTACATTTAAATTACAATGCAGGTGCCTCTGCAAACATCTGAAAAAACTGATAGAATAGTGAAAAATGTGTTTAGATAAACCTGTGCACTAATCCTAGTCTGATTGGTTAACTTAAGGTAACTTGGTTGCCATATCAACCAATCAGTAAAAGTCTTGGTCAGCAGGTGGTATTTGAGTGTGCAAGGCTGTCTATTAAGGCACATAATAGTGGAAAGTACTTTCTCAATCTGGCAAGCTCTAATTTCTATGGCTAATTTTAGGTAACTTTTCATGAACTCAACCAATCATTATTAGTCTTGGTCAGCAGGTAGTCTGTGGATTTGCTGTCCAAGGCTGTTTATAACGTATAATCAGAAAGTACTTTTTGGTCAGGCAAGCTCTAATCTGATTGGCTGATTTAAGGTAACTTTATTTAAAAACAACCAATCATTATAAATCTTGGTCAGTTGTTGGTCCATGAGTGTACTGTCTATCAATGCACATAAAAAGTACTGGTAACACTTTACAATTAGGTGTCATTTGTTAACATCAGTTAATGTATTAACTAACATGAACAAACAATGAACACTGCATTTTTACAGTATTTATTCAACTTTGTTAATGTTAGTTAATACAAATACAATAATTCAATGTTAGTTAATTTTAGCTCACAGTGCATTAACTGATGTTAACAAACACAACTTGTCATTTTAATAATGCATTAGTAAATGCTGAAATTAGCATTAAATCAATTTAATAAATGCTATAGAAGTGTTGTACATTCTTAGTTCATGTTAACTAAAAAAAAAAAAATGATTTAATGATTTAACTAATGTTGTTAACTAATGTTAACTAAAGAACCTTATTGTAAAGTGTTACCAAAGTACTTTCTCAATCTGGCACACTCTAATCTGATTAGTTGATTTTAGGCTAAGTTAATTTAAATCGACCAATCATATTAGCTCTTGCCAAATCAAGAAAGTACTTTCCAGTTTTTGTGTGTGACTGGACATCACACCCATGAACCACCCACTGACCAAGACTAATATCTGATTCTCACATATTCTCACATTTCCGGATCATTGTCACTGACACCAAAAGCTCCCTTCTGTATAGTCATGAGGGCAGCTGGATTATCCTGATGCTGAATGGGACTGTGGGGGGAAATAAGTAGAGCTAAATCCTAATAGCCCTCAGGGAGATGGGGAAATGACTTAGCTGTATTCATAAAGTTTAAGAGATCTCTGCCTTATGCTTCTGTGAGAGCCGGCAAAGACCAGCCTCCCCGGGGAGCCGCGGCCAGTTCCAGGGGTTGTTTAATTAAGGGAAATCATTGCCCAGCAGAGCGAGCCGGAAGTCTTTACTTAATGTTTCAGAGCATGATAGCTTCTCTGACTTCTATCGGAGGTGTTTTAATCACTATAAAGTCTTGAGACGCCCCTTTGGGACAAAGAGAGATGCTTTCAGTCACAGAAGCAAGAAAAAAGCAACATATGCTCAGACATTTCTACAGAAGAAAGAAAGTCATACAAGTTTGGAGCGACACGAGTGAGTAAATCAGAATTTTAATTTCTCAGTGAACGATCCCTTTAAATTCTTTGCTAAAATGAATCCCCCCTCAGAGATGAATTGTCAGACATCCGTACCCAAGCACACTTTAACACTGACATCTGCTGTCTACTGCATCTTTGTGTTCAGTCACTTCCCCCATCCGCTGAATTTAATCATCAGCAGTGGCTGATGATATGAGTAAGTCATCTTACCCCCCGACCAGAAAAGCCGATTGAGAAATCTGCCTCTATTAAGAATATCTCTCAGCCGGCCCACTTCTAATCTGCCTCTCTGTTATCTCTCGTGGTGAATAATCACAGAAAGCACCTCTGGAAAACAGAATTACAGTGAATTGGAGACCTCAACTAGCACCGGCACCACTGACAGGCAACAACCCAATGATTAATCATCTTTTTTGACAAAAGGGCCTGAGCCGGGATGGAGCCCATTGAAATGTCAGCAGGATTAAGCTGCAGAAGCAGGCCAGTCGCGCCCAGGCTGGGCCGTGGTGCCTCTATGCTAATCCCAGTGAGGAGTGGAGATGTCAGTGGGCGGCTGGAGACCCATCTATCCCGGGGTCTTTGCTCTGAGAAGGCATGAAAATGTGGAATAATTCATCATCATCATCACCGCAGCTCTCCAGCAATGAGCGCCTTAGTTTTGCGTTCTGCTCTTATGTGTTCATGCAGGCAGAAAGGGAGAAGTGTACAGCCAGGGCTCCGTGCAGTCTTTTTTTTGGGCATGTTAGGCAAAACAAATAGAGGGGGAAGTGGAACCCTGTAGCACTCGCTCTATACATAATGAGATGAGACTCCACTGGAGCGGATATCCTGAAGTCATGCATTAATGCTTTAATTAGCATAGCCAAGCAGAGACGCCCAACAAGTTATTGCTCGGTGAAGCACAAACAGAGAAAATCCAATCATTTACACAGCCACTTATTGGCCATGTTAAAAATAAAGCATACGTTCTTTCATCAGCACAGATACATATTTTCTATTGAACTGTGGGGCTTTGAGGGATAGTTAACTCAAAAATAAATTCTGTTGTAATTTACTCAACCTTTCTTTCTCAGACAAAACACAAAACATATTTTTAAATAATTTTTGTCCTTACAGTGAAAGTCAGTGTGGTCCAAAAACAACAATGGCAATAAACCATGAACATTTTTCAAAATATATATATATTTTTTGAGTTTCACAGAAGAAATAAAGTCATGCAGGTTTAGAAAGATGTGAAGGTGAGGAAATAATGACAGAATTTTCTTTTTCGCATGAATCCTATTTTTGGGGAGAACTATCCCTTTAAAATAGACCATTCTGAAACAATGAGCCATAAGCCATGAACAATCTTCCAGAGTTTTTGTTAATAACACAAGTTTGAATTATAATTCAGTGAATGGCTGCAAAAAAGCACACTGAGTGATGCCAATTGATTTTTTTTAATTGTCTGAAAGATTTCTCCCTTTATATCCTCATGGGATCGATGATGGTGGATTATGCTATTGTTCCAAAATGTACACTTCTGTAATAACTCATAATGATCATAATGCTGGCATAAAGCATATTGCTGGAAGTTAGCTTCTGGCTTAGGCAGCTCAAGCGAGCCTTTGAATGCAGCTGGAGTCTCGTATTGGTCGAGTCATTATCATTTGGGTCTTGCCGCAGGGGTGTGGAGGAGATTTGCAGTCTCTGCCCCAGGAGGATAGCCGTAAAATCCCATTAAGCCGCCTATATTTCCTGAGACAAAACTCTTTCCTAACTCAATGCTTTGCTGTGTTTAGGCTCAGATCCTCCTTGTATTCACTGGGATGGCGAAAAGCCCATACAGATGTGCCACCCAGTGTTACTCATTGTGAATTCTAGCTGCTTGTGTGCTGAGAATCGGTTAAAGGGAAAAGAGAAGGGCAGGAGATTTTTAGGCGGTTAGTTTTGTGCTTTTAAGTATAATTTTAATGACCTGTATTTGTTTCACCTCAGAGTTACAAGGCCACCCCTGTCCTGGCAAACGCCTCAGATCTCGTTATATGGAACAGAGTATGAAATTGCCTGTTGACCTCAGAAAAGGCAGACCAATTACATGAGAGAAAGGCCTATGTGTGGCATAAATTCAGTGTGACTGCAATATATACCCAAACAGTAATAATTGACATGATTAGCCAAAGTGTAGGGGACTGTGGGACAGATATGATGACAGCTTTGAGAGCGTCGAACCATATTTGAAGTGTAAATTAATCATATTTCAGCCTCCTTTCCAATCCCAGACTCCTCTGCTTTATCTCGGGCTGATACTTTTGTGTTTTCATCAGTTTTGAAGGCAAATCCTGTAGTGGTTTGGATTAAGAGTTGGAAAACAGAAAGGCTGTAATTATAATTGTGAGGGAGTTGAAAGAGCCCGAATTTCTCCCCTCACAATAGAGACTGCTTTATCTGTCACTCAGCTCTAAGAAAACACAGAGAACAAGTTCTGATTTGAACATGAATGTGATTGTACCTGCTTCATCTTTAAATGGGAGTTCCTTAAGGAACCCAAAGTTCAATCCTTCTGCTTAAGAAGGCCCTTTGATCTGCTGGTAAATTAGAGGTAATTAGGTCACTTAGCTGCTTTAGACCTAGACTTTAAATCTTTGATGAGTTTTGTAATCTTGATCTGGAATTCAGTCACTTTAAAAAGCTCTAAATGCTTTTCCAATATAGATAAGGACATGGTCAGATATATGCTCTCTCTTTTAGAGTACATTTTTAACAAAAGGAAGAAAGAACAAAAAATGTCATGAAGATAATGCTGTTTGATAAATATTTCCTTAAAATGTATCCTGTTTTTAATGGCTGTTTTATGCCTTATGGTAGATTTCCATAGATTTTCCTCAAAATAAGCAAACTGAGCATTTGCCAAGGGTGATTTTTTTTCTGTGTACTTTTGTATTTGCTAGAATATATATTATATATAACATACTTGTTTTTCTTCACAAATATTTATATATATATATATATATATATTACTACTATTATTCATAAGATTGGGGTTGGCTAGGATTATTATTTTTATAAAAAAAAAAAAAGTATTTTGTGCTGACCAAGGCTGCATGTATTTTGATTTAAAATAGAGTAAAAAAAAGTGCAATATTATTATAATTTAAAATAAAATGTTTTCTGTTTGAGTATATTTGGACATGTCAGTTGTTTCGGTGTCACATAATCCTTCAGAAATAATTCCAATATGTTTATTTACTTCTCAAGAAACATTTCGTATTATTATCAATGATGAAAACAGGATTCTTTGGTTAATAGGAAGTTCAAAATAATAGCATTTATTTAAATACATATATTTTGTAACATTATAAACATATTTTGATCAATATGATGCATCTTTCCTGATTTTAAAAATAAAATATTTTAAAAGCAATTTTAACACCACAGTAGTGTATATACGCATTTAAATATACTGTAAATAAATACATACAAAAATATACAATAAATTCAGATTTTGAAAATATTAAATAAATAAATCTGCAAATATCTATGACTTGATGCAGCAGTTGTGTGCCTCCGTCTAAAGGAGTACGGTTGTGGATATTTACTGGTGTTACTATAAGCCAAGGCAGCAGAGCTTATCCTACATTTCTTCTCCCTCCATGTCATTAACAGTGTAAGCAGGGATTAAATAAGGCATACTGGTGTAGTTTGTGGACTTGCATTGCAGAGAAATATGTATTGACTGGATAAAATGGGACCTGCAGGGAAAGATTCACTCCTGCCATGGGTGAAGCTAGATATTAGAAAGTGAGGTCTCTTAGGTCGAAATGCTTTGTGTTTAAATGCCCAACTCTTGCAGATATGGAACACATTTATAATTATTTACAAATGAAAGCAATCTGCTTCCTTTTTGTGATTAATAAGCCTTTGTTGTCAAGCACACTAGTTTGGGAGCATCATTTCTCCTTGATGCTGGTGGAGGCTTGACGGCGCTGCAGTTATCTGATAGACATCAGGAGGCATCTTGTGTATGCAGAGGGTGAACGGCACAAGGTCAGAGGTACAGCGGTGGGAGGAGATGTGGATAATCAAAGCCAGCAGTGTGGCGTCTTTGTGTGTCAGGTGCAAATGAAGTGTAGAGCAGCTCAGTGAAAATCTCTTTCAAAGATTGCTTGGTTTATTTTATTAGGATGTCAGCGCTGGGTTGTGTGTTCAGCCAATACAGTTTTAGGAAATGCTTTGAAATGTACACATTTCCACTTGCAGAACTCTATAATATCTAATCGATCGCATTCTCTTACAGTCCAAATGTGTAAAATGACAAGGTCAATGTAATTGATTGAGATGAGTGCGGTGGGCTTTTGTGTCAAATCATCCTGAGAAAATGAGTGCCGAAGTAAACCTCTGCCTATTGATAAATGTCAAATGTAAGACCACAGAAAAATTAACGTAATCAACTTTTGAATCTCTCTACAGAATCCGACATGATGATGTTTTTGTGGCTTCTATCTTGTGATGCAATAAGCCCTCGGAGATAATGTGATCCTCAAACAAAGGGAGAGGAAGAGAGAGAGCAGCTGTGAGGGAAGGCAGAGAGCTCACTATCTCACAAGCAGATTAACACGCTGTCATCGATCACAGTGTGACTTCATACATTATCTCAGCCTGCATCACTGATCCCACTCACAAACTTCACTGGATATGATGTGCGTTACCACGCCGAGGCCTTGACAGCCCCATAGACACCTCAGAGCTATGGGACTGTCCTTTTGTAGTGGATTATGACATTCGGTGTGAAAGAGAAAAATCTCATCAAAATAAGTCAACTGAGAATGTTTCTCAAATGTGATTTTATTAAAGTACATCCAAACAATTTAAAAGTCCCTTATGCTCACCAAGGCTGCGTTTCTAAAACAATTCAGTAAAACAGTGAAATATTATCCCAGTTTAAAATAACTGCAAATTCAGCAGCCATTGCTCCAGTCTTCAGTGTCACATGATCCTTCAGAAGTCTTTCTAATATGCTGATTTAGTGCTCAATAAACCTTGTTATAAATAATGTTGAAAACATTCAAAAAATATATATTCGTGGAAACTGTGATAATTTGTCCCCCACCCCCATGATTCTTTGATAAATAGAAGGGCAACATTAAAAATAAGGACCAATTCCCACTGTTAGTTGCTTATTATCATGTCCATTATTAAAATAATGGCTGTTTATTAATACTTATAAAACACATATTCTGCATGACCATATTCTACATCCCTAATTCTACCCAATATCTAAACTTAATGACTACCTCACTAAATGAATAAGCAGAAAAGTTTATTGAGGCAAAAGTCATAGTTAATGGTTTGTTAATAGTGAGAATTGGACATTAAAATAAAGTGTGACCGCATTATTTTGTTTAAAAATTGCCTTTTTTATTTTGAAAGATAGTGTGTAATTTATAGGGTAAACGTACTTATTAAGCTCACTAAAATCTACATTGAGACAGTTTTAGGACTGTTTAGTACATTTCTATACCCTTTAAGCCCATCCCTGTTCCCATTAAGCCCACATCATGTTTTATAAAAAATTATTGTTTATTTTAAGGAACATTTTAAAGAATCATTGTAAAAAAATATATTTTTAAGGTACAAAGTCAATCACAAAAAAACAGAACACTAAAATCCAGCAACAAGGCATTCAAGTCGATCAGTTATATATTCATAGTTTCATGTCATTTAAGCACATTGCAGCATCTACTAGTACACGTTCACCTAAGTAACACATTCCAAAATAAAATAAAACAAACTATTAAAACATTTAATTCATGGGGATGAACACAGAAATTAGCCTCATTATGAAACCTCTTTTTAAATGGATGTCAACTTATCTATAGTAAAGGCTTAGAATACAGTACAGTATAGTTAAGGCTGGAATACACTACATGATTTTTGCCCTGATTTTCCACAGATTTACAGTCTGGAGAAGTTGATGCTAGCTGCCAAATATCACAGCCAGTCTGCAGATTTGAGTTGACAGAATCCATAGAAAATCGATTAACTTAACTTAAAGTGACAATCATCAGTTAATATTTAAAGTCTGTTTATGAAGTATTTACATAGACGTTCAATGTGGAAGAGCTTAAAAAGAGCACACTGAGCTTAATTGGAGCAGCAACAATTTTTTATACATTTCATGTAATATTTATTAAAATGACAGGATTTTGCTAAATACATAGTCTAGGTCATGTATTAAAATCATACATATTTTAATATGAACAACTAGTATTAATAATATCTATGAAATTATACTTTTCTTATTGATGTCACACTGACACTGTGTGATTTTCATAGTAGTGTAAGCTCACCTTAAAATAATACTAAATCTTTAAAAATTACAGCATTGTAAAACAACGGATCAGCAATAAACAGTCAATTTATAATATTATGGATGTAAAAGTACAAGCCAGTAATGCCTGTGAAGTAACATGTTAGCGTAGCACACAATCTTATACAGCTAGTCAGCTAACTGTGTTCTGTAGCATCTGCACTTGTCAGTGTCATGCAGGAAGGACACCGGAGACTTCAGGTAAGACGAATAGGTTTTAATGAACATAATACAGGTAACACAACGTAATAGACGAGTGAATGGACAAAAACTCAGGGGAAACTCAGGACTTATAAACACAGAACGTATTCAGGGAAAACAGCAACAGGTGAGGAGTAATCAAACACAGATGGGGACTAATTAACTAATAATGATAAAACGAGGACAGGAAGGACCATATATGGGCACAAGAGGAAGGGAGACACAAGATACGGGAATACAGGTCTGACAGCGCTATGTTGCTGAAACTATCTTTTGGATCTAATTTAATTATTTCCCACATCCAAGTTCCAGGTTATAATATGCAAAAGTCTTAACATTAATCTCTTAATTTTACAATATAGTGAAACTTACCCACAGCAAAGGCATAAAGGGCTCCTCTTTTGGTGAAAGTTTAAGACGGAAAGTTACTGCTAATAAAGTAACTCTGTCTAAAAGTGGCCGCAGTGTGCAATGATCTGATTGACTTGAAATTATAGGAGGTATATAGTATCAAGTAGTAGGATAATAAATATTTTTTTATTTTTAGAATCTGATCTCAAAAATGGAAGTGTGCTTAATAGGTACGTTTACCCTACATAGTTCAGTCATGAAACTCTAGATGGCGCAGGCTGACGGGTTGTTAACGTAACTGATGATATTCAGAAAGTTAAATGACTTGGCACAAGCTGATTGGTTCATGCTATATATGCAGCCAATGAGCTTACTGCCTTACATTTATATAGCTGGCTAGCATTCACCTCAGATTCCTGCAGCACACTTTTAGAATTTCTCTGAAACCCTCCACCTTCCCCAGCTCCACCTGTATAGATCTGCTACGGGTTATTTTATATGCTATTTGTGCAGCAAGTATGTCTTAAATACTCATGGCACCATATCATCATGTGCATTGGCAGTAGCAAATTCCTGTACTTGGCTGCAGCAGCAGTAATCTACAACTGCAGCAATAACCAACAACAGCAACAATTCAGCAGCAATGTAGCAGATCTATTCTGTCAAGAGCAAATGCATTAACATTGTCACATCCATGTCATATCATACTAAAATCTTCCAAGAGTTGTCATTGTTGAAATAGTTTTATGTCAGTTAGATCTAATCCTCTAATTTAATTGACCAATATTGGTTGGTTATTATAATATATTCTAAAGTATACGTTGATGTCTCCAAGTCACAAAAACATGTTTTTGCAAAGGAAAAAAATGTAATTAAAAGGTTTAGAATTAGGAGTTCAGAGCTTCAGAAACTCTGAAGTCAATCAATATTTGAGTTCTCACAGTCCTAGATATCCTATAAATATCAGAGAATATCAACAGCGTGTGTTTTTCCTTTCCCTTTCTTTTTCTTTTCTCCAGAAAAGATTTTCTATGGAATTCATTGGTCAAAAAGCCAATGTTGAATATTTCATGTCCCTTTAGTTACTTGTTTGCTAAGTATTATGCAGGATAATGTACAGTCCAACGGTCATTAAAATGTACAAAATAAACTCCCTCATAATGACTGCTCTATCTATGTTTATTTTACAATGACGACTGTCTGACTGTACATTATACCTCACTTAACTGCACTGTACCAGACTCTTCAGTCATGTGTTTCATAGACTCTTACAAAAATCATTTAATAATTGTGGTTTGATAAAAAATTAAGAATGCCTTTAGCTCAATCTTGTAATTCAAACAGAAATGTCTGTAATTCAAATTGCAAAATGTATCTAGTCAGAATGTATTGGGTGTGTGGGTGAACATTCGGGGCTCCAGTCTATCCTTTATTTACAGCAGCTTTACACACTGGCAGAGCTTCAGATCTTGAAACCCCAACTGCTACATGGTAAAGTCAGGTAATCTCCCGCACAGACTTGAAGAAAGAATCATATTTGCCTCAGTGAATGGATGATTTGTGGTTTGAACAAAAACCTCCATTGCCACCTCAGGGATGGCACCGGGGTTGGGGAGGGATAGTATCACCAAAATGTATGCTTCCGATTTTAAGGCATATTCCTTGATGAACTCTGGAGACAAGGATGTTTAGAGCATAAGTTATATTTTAGTGGAAACAGCAGAGTGGAAAGTATATCTAGATGCTAACTCTGTCATGAAGTGGAGGACGGTATACATGACATTTTCTAAGATCTGTCCCCTAACATTAACAGGAAAAAGGTTAAGTAAAGAAACAAATTGTCCTCGGTTATTGAATTTAATGGCATTTCCCCTAAGTTTTTAATGACTTGCGTTTTGCCACGATGTGAAGCCTCAGTGAGTAACATAACTGTAGAAATGGCAGAGCGACTACATGTTAATTAATTTCGCTTCTTGCAACGGCTTCTTGCCTCCAGACCCACACAGCTGTCTCTGAGCCTTTACAGGGTGTGGGTTAATACGAGACATAATTGCTTCAAACCAAGGAGGGGGAATCTATTTACAAATCTTAGAGAAGAAATTAAAATCCTTAGAAGGGTGAAAGCGGACGGAGAAGGTGAAGTGCCAGGTCACATCCTTCTAAAGTCTGTTCTGATCTCTGAGAAAACAAACTGAGAGTAGAGAGTCATTGTTCTCTGTTTAGAAACAGCAATTCAGCAAATGCTCAAGCAGACTGCAAGGACATCAGAACTAACACACAAAAAAATAAGAAATTAAAAGATTGAAACAGAATAAGGTTGATTTTGAAGGTAGGCCATCTGCATTTTCTTACAATGAGCATATTTTAATGTTATATATGTTTTATTTTATATTTTAATCTTTTTAATTTTAGTTTACTTTAATTGCAGATTTTACAGGTTTTCTCATGCTAAGACTAATAAGTTTTACATTTAATTATTGTATTTATTCATTCATTTAATTTTATTTTACTTGCGAGACCAGTTTATTGTGACCTCAACAAACTCTCCTATTTTTATTTTTATTTAAATTTGAATCATTTTTATTTTATTTTACATTAAGCAGATCATCATTCTATAGCCTGAGTGCTGTTACTCATTTTTAAAGCGTATTTGAAAAGGTTACAAGGGTGAATTATTTCCTGTCTCCCTGACGGAAACTGTTAGTGAGTACTTGAGCTGTTCTGGACAGTCAGAGATTATTACAGACCTTTATAGTCTTTAAACGCATCAGAGCGAGTATTAAAAACGAATATTTTTAAGCTCTCTCTTTTTTAGTTACACATCAGATTAAATTCTGCATAGTGTCTCAAATGTACCACAAACTAAAGTAGTGCTAACAAGCAGGGACGTTACTAGTGGGGGGGAGCACCGGGACATTCCATTCAAATAGTGGGCCAAATGCCGAAACAAAGGAGACCTCCCCGATATTAGGCACTGTTTTTAAATTACACCGCATGCGAAACCGCATAAAACAAAAACTTCAAAAGCACGAAGCAGCGTGTCAAAGCAGAGCGGGATCAGTCACATGCACAGCGCTGATGAACGAGCTTCTGCCACAATTTATAAGAGATAAAAAGCACTAGTCGTTTGATCCATTCAGATGTGACACAGAATTGTTATACAGTTCTGTGATATGAGAAAGGTTAGTGATGCTGGCTGAAAACAGCCACGGCAATGAGGTATATTGGAAAACGCTAATAGAATAGTCAATTCAGCACCATAGTAAATTAACTTTAAGTTATTAACACTGTACAAATAGCCTATGTGTTGCCAGAAATGTATTTAATATGTTACTGTTTTAACATATTGGAGAATATGCTATATTCATTTCATAGAAGCTGTTTTGTGGTTTCTTCATGTTTCGTTTTTTTAACTACAGATTTTATAGTTTATTAGCCTATTAGGCTACTTATTTAAAATCCATATAACCATGGAAATAAGGACCATGGTTTTACTTCTTGTGACCACCATCCTACTAATACTAGTCAGTTAAACTCTGGATACTTAAAAAAATATAAATATATTAATATAATATTATATAAATTAGGTGCTTCTTATTTACAAATAATAAAGGTCTTAAAGGGAAATTCACCCAAAAATGAAAATTATCATAATTTACTCAACATCATGTCATTCCAAACCTGTATGAATTTCTTTCTTCTGTGGAATATAATTTGAGAAATTAAAAAAATCTGTTGTCCATACAGTAGAAGTCAAGGGTAACCTACATGTTTTTTATGTTCAACAGAAGAAAGTCATTAGGAATGACATGAGGGTGAGGAAATGATGACAGAATTTATTAGCAGTAACTTTCCAGCAGTCTAGCTCAAAATTAATGCTTTTCTGTAAAGTGATTTTCTATGTGACAATAATTCATTATTAAGTTTGTTGCATTTGCATTAAGTTGCATTAAGTTTGTAAAAAGTGATTTTGAGAGGACCCCATAGAAAATTCAGTGCACAGGGCCTAAAATTCCTAGCGACGGCCCTGCTGACAAGATAAATTGTCTAATTAGAACAACAATGTATGGTGCCTGTAAATTATGCTGCTTTGCCTGAACATTTACAAGCATTATTTCAGGGCCCACCATCCTGTTCATGCTCTTCTAAACAGTCCGTGTTCATATCATTGTTACTTGTTTGCTTCCAGACTGACTCAACATGTCAGGGTTGTTTTCATCAGGAACCTTGAAAATCCAATACGTTGGTTATCAAATCACATCACTCAAGGGCATCTGCCGGTCAGTGTATCTGGCGAATCGATCAGCTTATCAGTTCAGCTACTTTCATTTACTTCAAGCTTAACACGTGGACTCCGTCAGGCTCCACGTTTGATTTTCCAGTCTGACACAAGGGCCTCACCACCTCATATCAGCCTTATCATATGCTTTCTGGTTTCATCTGCTGCTTTCAAATGTCACTGCTTCATTTTTTAAAGGGCTTGCTTACCGTACATTTAGTTTTCCAGACAGAACTTCCACAAAGAACTGTTATTCATGTTTATATATAATCAACAGTTTATATACCCTGCCAAACAAAATGTTTAATGTATTTTTAATGTTCATCAAGGCTGTATTTGTTCAAAGAAAAATACTGAAAAAAATATTTTATAAAATATTTTCATATTTTAAAATATTTTTGCAATTTTTTATATTGGTTCCTATTTTAAAATACTTTAAAATATAATTTATTTCTGTGACGCAGCACTGAATTTTCATCAGCCATTACTGTTAAAAAGAACAGCATTTATTCAAAATATAAATATTTTCTAACAAATAACAACTCACTTTTTATACATCCTTGCTGATTAAACATATTAATTTCTTTAAAAAAATTACTGGCCCCATATTTTGGACAGCAGTGTAGTGTAACTTTCTATTCTAAGTCCCAAAATATGAAGCAGCACAACTGTTTCCAACATTGATTTTAAATCAGCATATTAGAATGATTTCTGAAGGATCATGTGACACTGCAGACTGGCGTAATGCCTGATGGAAAATCAGCTTTGCTTCACAGGAATAAATTATATTTGAAAGAATATTAAAAATAGAACACTGTTATTTAAAATTGCAATAATATTTTACAAAATTACAGTTATTTTCTGATCAAATAGATACGGCCTTGATGAGAATAAGAAACTTCATTAAAATTCTTACTGATCCCAAACTTTTAAACGGTAGTGTTTATATGATCAAAAATACAGTAAAAACTAAATAGTCTGAAATAGTACCTTAATTCAAAAAATGTATTTTAATATATTTTTAATTGTGCTGTCAAACGATTAATTGCATCCAAAATAAAAGTTTTTGTTTACATAATATATGTATGTATAATGTGTATATTTATAACATATATATAAATACACACACATACAGCATATATTTTGAAAATATTTACATGTATTTACATGCCTATATTTATATTTTCATATTTGATATTATATATAAATATATAAACATAATGTTTTTCTTAAATATATACATGCATGTGTTCATATTTATATACATAATAAATATACACAGTATACACATATATTATGTAAACAATAATTACAATAACTTTTATTTTGGATGCCATTAATTGCGATTAATTGTTTGACAGCACTAATTTTAAAATGTAATTTATTCCTGTAATGGCATTTTAAAATGTAATTCCTGAATTTTCAGTTCTTCAGTGTCACATGATCCTTCTGAAATGCTATTGAAAATAGTCGTGGAGCTTAATATTTTTGTCGAAACCATGAATACTTTGTATTCTATAGAATCCTGAAAAAATTCAAAACAAACAGCGTTTATTTGAAATATAAGTCTTTTGAATATTTTGAAAACATTATACACATCTCGACGGTCACTTTTGATCATAATTAATGCATCCTCACAGAATAAATATATATTATGTTTATAAAAAAAAAAAATGAAAACAGTTTTGCAGATAAGGTCCTATTCTTGTGTGTAGAAAACATTTATTTTTATGAAAGATTCATATGCAGTCCAACAAAATTATACAGACAAAAACTTCCAGCCCCAAAGGCCTTTTCTCCAGCAATCTCTTTTCAAAAATCAAAGTGTGCCCATGCATTTTTCATAGGCATATGTTCAAGTTCTTTGCTCGAAGATGACATTCCTCAGAACAGCATGCCAGGCACAAAGAACACGAAGACAAGACACACCTCCTCTCTGGCTCAATTGTGCTCTTGCTCTTTGCACCTCATTGGCTCAGCACGTCTAGTCTCCCAGCATCACAAATGATGGTAATTGTGCTTGAATCCACAATATGAGATGATTTATGGCGAAGTTAAACATATCGTCGCCTTTCGTCGACCGAGGGAGTGTTTACTGTAATGTGAGCAGCACGCTTGCTGTCTTTGGGTACATTAAGCGTCCTTCTGCTTTGTTTGAATGTAAACCCTGATTCAATTTTTTGACTCCAGCAGCATTCGGAAGCTAATAAAATCTCTCTTTCTCTCTCTCTTTCATGCATGTCTGCGGACACAACTCAGCAGGTGAGTGCATTTTTATCTTCATTACAAATTCTTTTGAATTGCAACTTTCACACATCGCCTTTCCAGAACTTTCTAATCTACTGGTTTTCATAATATGAATATCAGAATATCAAACTGCCCTGCAATTTAAACATCCATATGCTACATTTTCCACATTTATGCCGCCGTTTGTACTTGCCGCGTCTACACGATAGCGAGGTTCAAATACGCTGTATATAAAGCCACATCAAGGGCAAAACTAATCAAATGGTTGCCACAGGGCCTCTGCGTTTCTGTGCCTATGATTTTCTGAAGAATCCCGATCCAGCCCTCTATAAAATGACTTCCCTTAAACCACAAATCATTGCCTCACCTTCAGCTGGCAGCTCACGGCTATCGCTGACAGCTGAGGACGGCACTGGAAGTGCAACAACAATTTAATCTCCTAACTGGAAACTAAACTCCGGCCCTGCGCACATAATCAACATGCTAGCAAGATGAGGCCTGCTGTGTGAAGAAAACTTTGCCTCTGCATGTCTGGATGGCTCAGTTTAATTTTTCTGTCCTTGACAGTCTATCTTTCGCTCTCTCTCTCTCTGACTTTTACCTTTTTCTATTAAAATTTCATGAAAAAACACCGGTCATACCGGTGCTTTCAAACTGCTAAGCTTTCTGAGACAGAGTGAGAATAATATAGTGTTAAATCCACTGGAAATGTGCAAATTATCATTTTATCGTGCTGCGAAACTTGAAGGGTGATATTTAAAAAAAACTAGAAAGATTCGAGGCCTGTGGCATATTTCCAAGGCCGTGCACCTGTAACGCCACCGAACTGCAAAGTGCCATCTGCCAGTCAGCTCACAGAATAAACATTTATTGAATAAAAGCTAAACACGGAGACAGGGCAGAGCTGGGTAATTACGAATCAGAGGTAATCGGAGTGACTAAATGGATTTGTAATATGTTTGCTTTCTTGCGTTAAAGCTTGGGATTGTTAATGACATTTTTTTGCTTTTTCAAATGGTAAACAAAACAAGGCCTGCGTGTGACCAAAACTCCAGGTACTCCAGTGGTTTCCTGCACAGTACTACTTGAGAATGAAGTTATTTTTGTATTTGAACAATAGATTTTCATCAGAAAATTTGTATCATTAACATCCAATAAACAACACACTGTGAAGATAATAGTTTATGATTTAGAACCATCATCGCAGTATGTTGTTTATTAGCTGTTAATGATTTTCACAACATGGAAATAGACCTTCACCATTCAGAGAGATCATTACCGTAATGAGCATTTTATTTAAGCTTATCAGTCTTATCACCTCTGTATGTCAGTTAGGCTTCATTATGCACTAGTAGAACACAATAGTTGTCTCACTACACGTCACTCATTTGATCCATGGCAATCACAGCAATCCATTCATCCATCTGTTTACAAACTGCTTGTACTATGTAGGGTCATGAAGATACTACTTAAGTGCATCTGTTTGCTATCATATTATATTAAATAATAAAGAATTGATAAGGGTGTTGTCATATTTAGTATGTTGAGATTAGAAAGCTTGAAAAGCCCTTTTATTTACAATCTTGCAAATTCATAAGCACTAAATTAAATTAATTTTTCATTTAATTTAATGGTTTTATGCTGTCCTTAGCTACCTTAGCTATACTGTGTTTACAAAATAAACATACAACAGAAAATTGAGCGTGCGGTCCTTTCTGCACAAAACTTGGAATTGATCAATATGGACGCGAGCGGTGGCTGTGATCAAATCTCACGTCAGGTCTGTGAAAATTGTATAATGACAGGATTTTGTTCATTTAGATTATTTTCCTGACTGACAACAGAAGCTCATTAGTTGATCATTAACCAATAAGATTAGAATGTCAAATTAAAAATGTAATTAAATTTAAATAGATGGGTTGTCTGTGACCCATTAAAAATCCCACAGTTAATAATTAACAGATTAACAAAAGAAAAAAAACTGTGCGACAAGTATAGGCTTGTTTTCTTAATATCTTTATTGTAACTGATCGTGCGCCTCATCCACACACACACACACACACAACATAGACCTATAGGTTCTAGTATTGCTATTTCAGCCATTCATCATCAAACTAATATGCAGTCAAGCAAACATAAATGTTACACTTCTCAATTTAAAAGGCCCACTGTAAAATCAGCATGCATCACTCAAACAAACATTCGCTGTCTTGCGTCTCAGTTAGGGCAAGACTGCAGGAGTATGAATGCTGGCATGGTTATGTGTGTATCCATGATGCACATAATGCTGTGTTGCAGATGGAAGACATATGAAACAGGCATTTGGGTTAAGTGTGTAGGCTGTAATAAAGTGTGGAGGTGAGACCCGTGCGCTCCCATTCTGAAATAACCTCCCCTGCCTGGACATCTTGATATTTCTATTGGCGAGAGGGAGAGGGCAGCTGCAGAAGTGGCACTGGGGGCCGCAGATCATGTTTATTATTTCCTGGGAAGTGATTTCTTCTCCCTGCCGCTTCTGGAGAGTAAACCACACATCACTTACTGTCAGCGCTCCAGCCTCCATCACCCCTCTCCCTCTGTTTATTTATTCAGCCTTCTTTTCCTGCTCTGTCCGTGATGTTTGGAACAATCCCACCGAGAGTTTCCCCTCCGTCGCTTTTAATTGAGGCCTTAGGTAAGGGCTCGCACACAAACAGGAGGTGATGCGCAATCTTCCCGGTGAAATGGGCCTGTGTCTGTGTGTGAGAAGTGTTTGTGCTCACATAATCTCTAGTTTATTGCTTCATCTCTATCTGTCTGTCTCCCTGTCTCTCGTTCGGTTTCTCTCTAAATATCTTACTGTATCCATCTATTGTCTGCTTTTATATGTAGGGGTGGGCGATGTTCCCAAAATATCATATCACAATCGTATTATGCAAAATCACGATCCATGATCTATATCACAATCTTCCCAATTTTGATATGTAATATCAATAATATCCAGACTGGAATAAGCCTATGAATTACCTTTTTGAACAGTTTTTCATTAAACAATCAGTTGTCAAATTGGTTATTAAAAAATGACTTAAACTTTAAAACACTGTTGAATACAGATTGATTCTTATCAAAGTTATAAAGTGATTCAATCAAGAGCATTGAGTGATTTCCTCTGTCTTTTGTTGTTTGATTAAAATTAATGACAAACAGCAGTAGGTTTATTAGGCTGCTGTCTCTTTAAGACAGAATGCAAGTAATATGCTGACACACATCCGATTTCTTTACCAATTGTTTGTTGATTTAGGGCATAATTGTCTTTACATAAATACTTACCAAGAAAAGTATTTTTTGATGTATGTTTTGTGTATATTTGACCGTTTTGTGTGTCTGAAACTATACTTTGCTTATTTGTATTCAGGAGTGCGTGCGCAAAACATACCTTCGCAGTTAATATGCTTTTAATAATTTGTTTTAAAATACAGCATGTCCCATGGTAAACTGCCTTTATGACAATCACGTTTCATGATTTGACTTATTTAGGTGTTAAGCTTTTAAGGATGGGCAAAAGCGCACTGCTTTAAATGAAAGGAACAGCAAGCGGCTCAACGAACATTTTATTAAACTCAAAACTGAATTTCATTCATCGCACTACTACTGCTGGCTCATATGGTTTTTCAAATAAATCACATTGTTTAAAAGACATAATAGAGGTACAGTAGGTACGGTATACTGCAGTTTTAACATTATTATGAGAACAAAATATAAATCTACAATTCTCTTAAAGCAGTTTGTATATGTCTTCAAGATCAATCACAATATAAAATTATTAGATCATGCACCCATAATTCTATCTATATTGTTTTGTCATTTTATCATTTTATCTATTGTTGTAGTGTTATATCCATCCATCCATCCATCCATCGCCTGTCTTACTCTACATAATATTAGCTGTCTGTCTTACTCTCTACTTACTCTCTATGTTTCTTTGTTCATCTTATGGTTTTTTATCCTCCTCTATCTTATTGTCTGCCTGTCAATCTCTGTCTTACTCTATCGTTCTAGCTGGCTGTCTCTGTCTATCTGTCTGTCTGTCTGCCTTTCAGTTTGCTTTTTGCTTTTAATGTACATAAGTTGAATCAGCTTAAGTAATAATATGTTTTTTAGTTAGGAATTTTCTTAGCTGAAATGGCATTCCAGTTTCATGCCTTCACATTAGCATAATTACTCCTAGATAGAATAACCCGGCACTTTCATTAAAAACAAGATTACTTCAGTTATTACTCTTGACATTTGTAGCAAACATTAATGGTTCGGTGGGTTTATCAAAAGGGTGTAACTTTTTTCCCAGAAACAGTCTGGCTGGAATATTTTTTAATACATTCTTAGTCATCTAGACTAACCGTAATCATAACATGATTAATATGTGTTTTGATGAAATAATGCATTTGCTTCTGGCGGAAAAATAAAAAGTAGAGAATCAGTTCTGCAGTATTGCTTTTAAATACGATGTTCTAACTTCCCTGGATGAGTCTCTTCCCTGGTGACTTCCCCGTGCTGCGGTAAGGGCAGGCTAAACCATCGATCGTGCTCTGATGACATTTGGATTACATCCAGGTGGGGCCCTTTAGTGAATGTCACCAGAGGCTCTGCTTTTGGCAACTCCTTTATTTGAGAAATTGTCCCTGGAGTTTAATTTACGTCAAATTAACAGTGAGTCCAAAGACAATCCATAAAGATGAATGGCATTCTGCCGAAGCCAGAAGACATATTAAAGCCTAGCCAAATTAAGCAGCCTATATTGTTGTTTAGACACTTCAGCAGATTGGCAACCGTAATCAGATGCATGAAGGTGCACTGTCACTTTACATTCCAACTGGGAAAAATCCCAGCGGTTGATGTTTTCGACCGAGGCGAGTGAGTAGGAAAAAGTTCCTTCCAGCTGAGAGCTCCCTCATCAGCAGGTGTCTTGCCACCCATGGGTGTGCAGACGTCTGGAGGATAGAGGTTTGCGGTGGCGACTGTGAGGAAATCTGTGATTGAATCAGTCCCGGGCTTGTCATGTTATCTAGATGTGTCTGGGAAACGTTCCTCTCTCCTTGCAGGTGTCACTTGTCCTGCATGTCTGTCTGCCAGATAAAGCATGGCTGCCTGCCACGCGACACAATTACACCTCACCGTGTTGATGGGACCCTGTCCTTCATCTCCAGACGGATGGAAAGATATTAAGTGCTGTATTCAGAATATTTTTAATACATTATAAAGTGACTTGGTCTTCAACAGTTTTCTCTCTCATACTCCCATGTTGTGCAGATCAATGTTTTCTTCTATACTGGGTTGGCACTGAATTCTTGCAGATAACAGCAACAGTCGTGACGACAATACGGCAGCGGTAATACTCACCCGAGGCCGAACGCTTACCGCTTTAGCTTATTGTTTGTCATTTAGCTCTTATTTCTGATGCATGGCAAACTTTGAGCAGGAGTTTAATCTCATTTCCGGAAAATTTTGCCTGTTACGTACCGTATTTATTTCTCTCACTTCTAATCATCAGCCTTCCATAAAGCGCCCTCAGACATTGTGCTTTGTAAGGAAGGGTTGTTGTGTGTTTATTGGATTATTCCCATGGTCAATTTTCTGTTTTTCACACTGTACTGATTAAACTTTCACTTGGGAAATCAAGAGAAAGCAAAACTGTGGCAGACGAAAACAAAACTCTGGATTAAAATGAGAAAGAAACTTATTAGTTCTTGCTTTATTAACTTTTTCTTTCTTTCTTTTTTTCTTTCTTTCATCCTCTTTTCTTTGTTAATTGTCTTTTCTTTTCTTTTCTTCCATTCATCCTCTTTTCCTTCCTTCCTTTCTTCATTTTGCTTGCTTTTTTCTTCCATTCTCTGTCTTCCTTCCACCTGCCTTCATTTTTTGCTCTGTTCATTTCCTTCCACTCCTCCTGTTTTCCTTTCTTACATCCTTATTTTTCTTGTTTCTTGCCTTTTTTCCATTTTTCTTCTTTTCTTTTCCTCCTTTCAATCCTCCCTTCTTTCTTTCCTTTCTTGCTTGATTTATTTTCTATATATTTTCATTTTTCTTTCTTGCTTACATCGTTAAAAACTAAATAAAAACTAAATAAATAAAGTAAAAAGAAGGAAAGAAGGAGGAAGGTAGGAAGGGAAGTTGGAAGGAAGGAGGAAAAATGGAGGAAAAGAAACAAAGCAAAAATAAGATGGGAGGTAAGGAAAGTTGGAAACAAAACAAGAAGGATAAATAATGAAAAGTAACAGTTTATTTTAATAGTCCACTTTAGTAATTTAGTAATAGTAATTTTGCATCTACATATCAACTTCTAGTTATTATATTATTAGTGGACTGTCTGCTTAATATCTGCTAACACTTAGTTCTGCTGACTATAATTACTGTAAGAATCTTTGAAATTACATCAACTTAAGTCTATTAATACTTAGAGTTAAGTGGCATGTAGTTGCAAAGTTACTTAGAGTTAGTAGAATTTTTAAAGTGGACTATTGAAATAAAGTGTAACTGAAAGAAGAGAGAGAATGAAAGAAGAGAAATAGAAAAAAAGCGAAAAGTGGAAGAAAAATAGGTAGGAATGAAGATTGGAAGAATAAATTAAACAGCAAGAAAGAAAAAGACAAAAGGAATAACTTTTCTTGCTGTCTCTTGGAAGAGAATAAAAAGCAAAGGGAAGAAAGGTGGGAAGGAGACAAAGGAAAAAGAATGAAAACTTGCTTCATTCCTTCTCTGTTGGAGACTCTTATATATCAGATACTTCCTCAAGTTCAAAGGTTGTTGTCCTGCTCATATTTTAAGACTGCAGTCTGTCTCCTTGTCATTTCACTTGACGTGTCCCTGATATCCCCCTCCTTCCACTCCACTGCACACACAGATTTCACACCTGCCACCTCTGTAAGGTGCTAACACATCTCACTGAATCATGTCTGGCGAGGGCTTGATTGACATGTGACTAAACATGGCTTTGAGTATCTGCATTCAATAGCTTACTATAAAATGAGTAAACAGTGAGCTCGCAGCTTTACATTCAGCCTGTTTAATATTACCAATATTGAAAACATTAGCAGTTGTGCTCACAGCGTTTTTACGTTAATGTGAAACATCATTACCTATAGGCTATTTATAAATATTGCAATATAGGAACACATTTTTTCGAAAGGACATACCTTACAACTGATAAAATTAACAGAAAACTACATTTCATTAAAATGTTATTACGTGTTGTTATAATTTTTATGATTTCATCTCTCTACATCAGTAAACATTTCAAAAGACAGAAAAATGATAATTTCCTAAAATGTTTTTAGTGCAAATGGCACCATTTTGGAGACTGGCCCAAAACACTTATTTATATCACTATATTTGTACACATGACCTTTTATATACGCTGTTAGAATACAGAGTATTCTTACCTCTGCCTGGAGCAATACATTTTTATTTTTCGTGGTAACCATATCAGTTTTCTGAAGGCAGACCATCACATAGCACCCGACTGCATCGGCCGTATAGGGGAGTGGCTTCCACACTGTTTAAATGTGCCACTGCATCAAAAAGCACAACTGTTTCCCCACACTGTACCGCATATTGATCGTGTGGATTTTGTGGTTACGTGAAGGGTATGCTGTTTTATTTGTTTCTTTTGCTGCCTTCTTTCGTTTCCTTTCACGGTCCATACAGTTTGAGATATTGATGTCTGTTTGTTGGAACTTTAAAGGAATTGATATTTGATTCAGTGTTCTGTTTACAGAGTAGAGTGTCTCGCGCTCATTTTCTTCCCTCCAGTCGGTTGTTGGACCTGGAAAAAATTGCAGTGTTGAGTAGAGTTGTGTTCTCCTTTGTAACAGCAGCACTTAAATCCAGGTGGTCTCACAGCACAGGAGTGCAAATTACACAGCAACAAGCTTTGAAAAACAAAACTGCAGGAGACTTTCGTGCTTTTTAGGCAAAAGCGTTGGTTATCCTATTTAGGAATGTTTATGTGTAAGTAGACAATTGACATGTTTATGTGAAAGGAAAGAAGAGAAGTCTCTACTGAATGAGAAGTGATTTTAAAATGAAGATAATCTGAATCTTTTATGTATTTTCAGGCAGTGGTTTTCACTATTTGCCCCTAAACGAATGTAGAATTCAGCTGTTTATACTCCTGGGAACTAGCAGAACACAAGTGTGTAACTGCAATTCAATTTGAGGTTTTTGTAAATATAGTTTAAGTGAACAAGAAATATGACAGAGATGACAATTGGTTGTACTTTATTTGTGCTTACTCGTACTAATGATTATTTATTTGTTATTTATTTCAGTGTCCTCAGAAAATGTATTCAAGAAATGATGGAAAAAAAAATGTTTCATTCACAGTTTAAGTTTTAGGTTTGGAAAGAAAGAAAGAAAGAAAGAAAGAAAGAAAGAAAGAAAGAAAGAAAGAAAGAAATTCAAATAATTGCAATAATGTGCAAATAATTTGCACATAAAATGGACTTCCCGAAAACTCTCAGAATCACAAACACTTCGTAAAGATCTGATTTGATAGTTAAACATGCGTTTGTTAATGAATTTCAATTTCATTCGTAAATAGGTCGCTTGTGCACGCTCATTCACAATTAGCATAATCCCCGCCTGTGAATTACAGCTATACACAAATTGCGTATCCAGGAATGCAGTGGAGTATTCTGTCTCCTTTCTCAGGTTTGGCTCCTGCATATTGCATAAATTCAAAAAAGACTAATAGGCCATATGCCTAACAATAAATATTCAATTAACGTGTCCATCAAAGATTTTTTAGCCAGCTGAAAAATGTCAGGTGCTCTCCTGAAAACAGCCAGCTGGCGGCGCTTGAGAATGCTTTGGTAGCACAGTGTTTTTCCAAAGTCCCTTTCAAGGAAAGTCTGTTCACTCGGCTGCTATATTTGCAACGCCTTCGGGCAGATCAGACAAGACCAAGTCCTATCTAGATAAATGGGGGAGTCCTGAAATCTCAACAACGGCTCGCTGAACTCGCGATTAAACTAAATATTTCAAATCAGCAATAAAATCTGAAATGAACTGCCCCATGAATGTTGTTTCGTATGCTCAAATAGCATTTAAAAGGCTTATTTTTCAGGCTAGACCAGCTAGGGCGCATGCGTAGCTCCGAAGCGTTTATGATTTGCGCACGCGCAGCTGGTGGTCCAGCCCCAGGTTTCTATGGGAACCGGAGATTCTAACGGCCGCTGCAGTGATGCAATGACTTTACCAATCAATGATTGGCTCTTTTATTTAGAAGGCGGGACTGTCCCGCCATATTGCGCATTGCACTCCCATTCTTCACTCCTAAGTATAGGAGTGAACCATCTTTGTATTTCTATTGTGTTTGGTTTTTCCAGCCGAGACGCTTTGGTTGCTATGATTAGGAAAATCCACTGCAGTAACGTATTACTAGTATCTCATTTTGAAGAATATTACTGAATATTAAAATGCAGTAACCAGTATTATTAACTTCTCTATTGTTGTTTAGTTGTTGTACAAGTAGGATGATTGGTCGGTGTAGTATTTGCCCCGCCCCTCCTCCATTGATTGGAGGACTGGGTAAAAAGTGACTGTGAAAAGCGCTGTGTTCTACCCGAAGCTAAACAGTTGATCAACTCTCAGCTACAAAAAAAAAACTAAACAAAAAAACCCCAGAGCAAACGAACTTGTAAAATATTATAACGGCAGTGCATCAAAATTCAGTGTCATCAGTTTTCCAAAGAGAACAGAGAACGTTTTATACACCATTTACACGTGGTCGGGAGCAGGTGCAAATTTCTTTCATACCAACTAACATTTTGAAAATACAAACATTTTCATGAATTTGTTCTGCTCGTGTTTCATGAATGAGGCCCATTGTGATTTCGACACATATCTCAATTTCTAAATATTTATAAATCAAACATTTTATATCTGCAAAGATGTGATTGGCTTGTAGGCTATATTGCTTATTTGTATTTTTTGTGTATTTTTAATAATGAGGCAACTTGTATTATGCTTATTAGAAAATATAATGAAAATGAGAACATTAGAAATGAGTCTTCAAGTCAGCTTTGAAGAAATGTATTTTAAAATGTCACACTCTGCTTCACTACAAGTAATTTGTAAATTAAAAAGGTCAAAATGAATGTTTAGCTCTCAGTAGAAAATCATTGTTCAGAATCAGTTCCATGCTTCCTCAGCCCCAGTCCTCCAGTTCATCTCACCATCTCAGCCAAATTACAATACCTCAACTGCACACGCTCTCCTCGCACCCTTTTCACAGCCTAGCTCCAGTCCTCCAGTTCATCTCACCATCTCAGCCAAATTACAATACCTCAACTGCACACGCTCTCCTCGCACCCTTTTCACAGCCTGGCCACAGCAAACACAAAAGTATAGACGCACTCCAATGGCCTCTGCCTCGGAAAAAGCCTCCATTCCATCTCCTAATGGCAGGAGAAATTGCTTTCAGTGGCACAGAGATGCTATCTGTTGGTTGTGCACCAGTCAGGAGAGGCTGCGTGCGCGGGGAGCAGGTGAGGAGAGGCAAGATGGCCACACTCTCCCGCTCTTTCTTAGAAATTAATGACTCTTGTGCTATCACGCTACGCTATACCTGAAGAGAGCCGGACGGTGTGTGGAACCACATATCGAATTTTCCCTGCACTCACTTGTGGAGAATCCATTCTGAGCACTTACTTGAGCGGTTAAAGGTTATGTTGTGCTGTCCTTGTCTCGTGTTGTGGCACCTTTCAATGTTACAAGACTATTCTCTTGCATTGTAGTTTAAGTTTACGTATGAATAAATCATACGATTGCTGATCACTTCACATTACCACACATTAGCTATTCATTCCTACCGTAACTTCAAATGTTTGTCTATTGAAATGTATTTCTCTTAATTCTATCACCTCATTAACCAGTGGCTGGAGCAGGCTGGAGCGAGAATTATTCATGAATAATTAACAAGGCTGTGATTAACACGACCAGTCAAAAGTTTTAGAACAGTGAGATTTATTATGTTTTTTAATTCTCTTCTGTTCACCAAGCCTGCATTTATTTGATCCAAAATACAGCAAAAGCAGTCATATTGTGAAATATTTTTAACTATTTAAAATAACTGCTTTCTATTTAAATATATTTGAAAATGTAATTTATTCCTGTGATTTCAAAACTGAAATTTTTCTCAAAAAACATTGTATTATTATTAAGTTGAAAACAGTCGAGTATAATTGTTCAGGTTTCTTTGATGAATAGAAAGTTAAGAAGAACAGCATTTATCTGAAATATAAATCTTTTGTAATGTTATATAACGTTATATGTCTTTATCATCACTTTTGATCTATTTAAATCATCCTTACTAAATAAAAGTATTAATTTCTAAAATACCCCACCCCCCCCAAAAAAACAACAACATTATACTGACTGCAAGCTTAAAAAAACTTATTTCAGATAAATGCTAATCTTTTGATTTTTGTACTCATTAAAATAATCCTAAAAAAATACTTAACTGTTTTAAATATTTATAATAATTATTATAAAAAATCTTGAGCAGTAAATAAGTATATTAGATTGATTTCTAAAGGATCATGTGACATTGAAGACTGGAGAAATGATGCTGAAAATTTAGCTTTGATCACAGGAATTAATAAAAAAATTAATATATTCAAATAAAGTATTTATTGTAAAAAGTAAACATAGTTCACAATAGTACTCATTTTGCTGCATTTTTATCAAATAAATGCAGGCTTGGTGAGCAGAAGATAATTCTTTAAAAATCTAAAAAATATTATTGTTCAAAAACTTTTGACTGGTAATGTACACTTTGTTTAATATTTTATATAAACTAAACTATACAGGGAACCCTATTGCAGTTATGACATTTAATTTAGATTTTAGTTTTTTGTATTAATTTGATCATTTATTTATTTAAACAAAACAGAATAATTTTATTGACCACAGCATAATTATCAGTATTTAATTTGATCTATACATCCCTATTAGAAGATATAACAATCAACTCAGGTTCGCAAACATTATTTTACATTGACTATATTTACATGTGCGCCAATAATGCAATAATTTCCAATAATCAGAGTAAAGACTTAATTGCATTAAAATGTTTACATGACATAAGCAAACCTATTGACTTCAGTTTGCATGCAATTTTCATATTTCTGATTATTCGTTAAGAAGTATGGTTATTTTAACCATTATTATTCACATACTCCACAGTACAAATGATGAACTAACATATTTAGGCATGTTACTGGCTGTCTACTTACAGCAAATGCAAAACAAATGTCATGTTAAACCGCTGTATGGTCTTGGCAACCATGTATATATATATATATATATATATATATATATACAATTCAAAGGCATTTTGAAGTGTTCAAAAAAGAGGCCACACTCTGTCATTTCAACCAATCTAGGCGTTTGCACAGAATCTGAATGCATCGCAGATGTGAGCTGATGATCTTGTGTTTGGTGACAGCACCGCCATTTATTTTAGCAAAACAGAGTAGCCGCTTTAGACAATTCATCAACCGCTTGGATGGGATAGGGGCGAGGGGCGGGGGACATCGAGCAGAGGGAGCCGTGCCTGCTTGATCTTCCGTGAAGCTGCCAGCCACTACTGCATCTCCATTCTCCTACCTCCATATTTCTTCATTTAATAGGATTGCGGCCTGTCAGGATCCAATTTGTAGCCCAGGCAACATCTCCCCCAGAGAGCCAGTCCTGAGGTAGCCTGTTTTCTACATTTGCCAATGCCACTGTATATATATATATATATATATATATAATATGTTGTTGTTTGTGGACACAGCCCAGTGGCCTTGCCACATCCTGCCAACTCTGTCCATTTACTGAGGCATGTAAAGCTGGTGATGGGACTCTGTCATTATGGGATGTCCCTCTGCTGTGCAGTGATAAGGGAAGCTGGTATTGAAGCTGACAGAATGGAATGGTGGTAGACAGACTGTGCTGGTATTTATGCATGGCCCACTGTTTTTTCTCTGACTCAGTCACAGACAGTAGATCATCACTGACCTGCTACATAGTGTCAGCTGTTGTCACATGACTGATGCACCTCACTAGATAGGACAGCATGATTTTGGTTCTTGGAATGCAGTTTTGTAACTGAGAATATATCTTTACATCTGTCAGTAAGTGTGTTTACATGCCATACATAATGGGATTAGAATGGGATTTTGGCAATATTGCAATTAAACATTACCTCATGTTAACGAAATACAAGAAAATAATGCGATTAAGCTCATAATTGTAGTAAGTAACCATAATCGCATGTGGCTTACGCCTATTTTAATCACAAAAAAACAAGCATTCACTGCGCCAAATAACCTTCCAATAAATCTGTAGCCATGTTTTGCATTTGCTGTAAGTAGACAGTAGCCAGTAACATGCCTAAATATGTGAGTTCATCATTTGTACTGTGGAGTATGTGAATAATGATGATAAAATAACCATACTTCTTAACAAATAATCAGAATAATAAAATTGCATGCAAACTGAAGTCAAGAGGTTTGCGTATGTCATTTAAACATCTTAATGCAATCAAGTCTTTACACTGATTATTGGAAATAATTGCATTATTGGCGCACATGTAAACGTAGTCAATGTAAATAATGTATGCGAACCTGAGTTGATTGTTATATCTTCTAATAGGGATGTATAGATCAAATTAAATACTGATAAGTATGATGTGGTTCTGTGGTCAATAATACAATTCTGAATAAATGATCAGATTAATAAAAAAAATACTAAAATCTAATTTAAATGTCATAACTGCAACAAGTCAGTGTAGCCAGCTTTGCCATCACAGGAATAAATGACATTTAAAAATGTTAATTTTAATAATATTTCACAATATAACTACTTGCACTGATTTTTTATTTGGCCTATTTATTTAAATAGAAAAGTTTTTTTCATTTTAAATGAATAATAATATTTCACAATATTACTGTTTTATTATTAATTAAATAATTGTAGCCTTGGTGAGCATAAGAGACATTTCAAACACCCCAAACGTTTAAACAGAAGTGTACAGTGTGAAAAATACTCATACTGAGATTTGCTAAAGATTACTTTTAACAGTGTTAGTAAATTATTACTGCTTTTCAAGATTAATCTAATCTTGTGAAATGATGAAAAAGGAAATCTAAATGTAAAAATATCTAATATTAACTTAGTATGAAAAATGGCAGCATGTCTCATTTAGTGTTTTCGGAAGGGATTTCTTCAAAGTGCAGTTAATTTTGAGTAAATGTTGAAAGTACTTTAAGTAAGAAAGTACTTTAAGACCAGCTCTCTAAACAGTTGCATGAATTCATCAAGATTATATCATACTATGTCCAAAACTCTAATAGTACATGAATAATTAAAATGCAGTTATTTTTCTGGTGGTTTGAGGAATAGTTTTCATGCTGAGGTGATCTGAAATCCTAAAAGCCTCTGATATTATGGCCCAGTAATGTAAGAACATTAACATTATCGCTCCTATAACACAAGCTGCCATCTAAAATCTGCTGAACCGATGAAGAGATTTACAGCCCAGAGAATTCTTCAGAGCTTTAGTGCCTTGTGAATAAACGTGCTTTGTTAGTATGCATATGAGAGAGCTCATTCCAAATCCCATATTGAAATGCAGGTGTTTTCAACTCAAGTTTTTGAAAAGTTGTCAGAGGATCTAAGATGATGTTCAAAAATGTACTTTTGTTTTCAAACTGATTTTTGTTCACCCAGGAAAAAACACTTATTTCTGCTCCAATAAAGCAGCTCTCGGAATTTTTTTTTTTTTAAATGAAAAGTGTGGTTAATGATTCACCCACTCTTGAATATGACATACATTTTTCACAGCCATTATAAACACATTAGTTTTAAAGGTTATATTGTATAATTTCACCACTTTCCCACATAATTCTCTTCATATTCTAATTCCGGAAAAAAAATATCTCTAAACTCCTCACAAAGTTAGCTTTTAAATATGCAAGCATTAATTGCTGTAACTGACGAGCTGTTCAGTTCTCACACAAACCACATACCTTATATTCAAGCATTATATTAATTCCCAGTGCCCCAAAATGATCTATTTCGACAATCGCAGTTGTATTTTTAGCATTTTGCTAAGCCAATGTAACAGGAAACAAATCATAACCTATACGTTTTGGTACACTAGTCTCCTTACCAGCTTTTATAGCTTAACCAGCAAGACTTCCTTTGTGGACCAGCATTAACCAGCCTGGACCATCCTGTAAATTCATGCCGGTGTAAGCTGGCCTTTTCAACAGGGATGCTATGTGTGCTATGACAATGATGCGATTTTGATGCTACTAAAGTCTTTTCACAGCACATTGCCTCAAACATTATTTACTACGGAACTGCTCTTTCAGGAGACAGGAAAGCGGAGAGGCAAAACACAGCAGTTTAACATGACTACTTTTAAAACAAACCATTACAATAACTTTGAATAACCACCGGGGTAATTTCCCTTTCAAATTGACAGCGTGCATATTTCTGTCTCTTATCGTCGTGCCGTTGTGTTTAGGATGCCGTCATTGCGTGGTTGAAGAGCGGGAGAGCTTGTGCAGTGTGATATGTGATGTGTGTAGTAATTTTGACAGGCAGTGGCATTGTGCTGCCTTTACCTCCAGCATCCCACTCCTTCACTGACACTTTCCATCTGATGTCTGCTTGGCTATGTTTCAGCAGCGCTAGCAGCGTGTGCTAACGTGTTTATCAGCATTAAAGTGTCTGGGCATACGCTGTCATAAGTAATGAGCTTTCAAGAGAGGGGAAGACTCATTTTTATTTGGGCCCTGCTGATAGAATCCTTGTTTGCACCAGAGAAGAGAGGTGAGAGAGCTGATGTCAGAAAGAAAACAGGGCAGGCCACTTACATACTGTGACTATGCATAATGCATTCATTCCTATGTTTAGAGATCATTGCCCTGAAAGGCATACTCATGCTACATCCCAATTCGCCTACTTATACTATGCCCTAAAATTATGTACTCTTTTTGGGAAGAAAAAGTACATACTTTTGAGTATGTAGCGGAATAGTGGGCAAGCTTTGGGACATACTACTTCGTCATAGCTGCGTCTTTAACGGACGCTCTGTTGCTTAGTTACATGAATCCTGTAACTGTTTAAACTGCCCTGTCACTCATCTTGTCACAGTTAACATCATCCACATTTAATTTAATTTAATTTCCTACCGTATTGGAGAGAAATAAAGAAGCACATCGCGGGTCTTTCATGCCAAGAACTCTGCTCAAATGTTTGCATAATGATGCATTTTAAAGTTAAACACCAAACGTATCATTATACAAGTTCACAGTGTTGCTGCAGATGAAATATAACATGGATAACATTAAATAAATGTTATTTCATCAGGTTAGACATTGATTATTTATCACTCAAATCCCTTTCTCTACCGGTCCATTGGTCGCGCATATCCGCCATGTTTGTAGTTTAACACTTGTTATGCGTGTTTGTAGTTCTAATCGAATCCCAATCGCAGTGTGTTGTGGGCAATATTAGCCGTTAGAGTGTGCATCGATCTGCACTTCGAATTCTGAACGGAAATAGTAGTCCATCCGGGAATCTTTGCCATACTTTTTTAAACATACTTTGATTTGGGACATACTAATTCTATTTTCGAATACTATTTAGGATGGATAGTATGCGAATTGGGATGCAGCATAAGTCATTTTTTGTTTGTGTTGCCTTGGTTGGTATAGTCCACTTGGACATACTGACATCTAGTGGTGTGGATGTAGCATCATATGAAAGCAATGTAATATTTACATTATATAAATATGCAATTAGTAATCAGCCGTGATTAATTTGTTGCATGAGTTATAGGACATGGTTGTATTTACTGGTCATGTGATCTCAATATTGCTGCGTCCTTGAAGTGACCTGCTCTTTTATTAGTCTACTGACATGACTGGAGTCTTCATCTCATGTATGTGTGCTTCTTTTTAAACATATTTTTCATAAAGTACCAATCATTTATTTGAGGTGTTAGAACTAACCTTTAAGGAGACTATTTTTGTTTTATCATGCAAGCCAATATGGAACCAGAAATGTGGACATTGTTTGCAGGTTCTTGCTCGCACAGTTACATTTTAAGTGCAACTTTATGTACAAATGTCTTCTGTGTCTCCATCTACTGTAACTGTTTTTATAAAAAATAATTATTGTGTTTAAGTAAACTTGAATTGCTTGATATGCGCATAAATTGTCGAAGTTCTGTTCTAGATTTTAGGAAGTTTGCATAAAATAAATGCTCATTTCATTAAGCTGTTTTCAGCAAAAACCATGGCATGTTTTGACATTTTTACCATTGAAATTACTTTTCACAAAACAAATGTGGGAGTTGATGTGAAATGTTTTCTTTAGATGAATTTTCAGCAATGCACTTTGAATACAAAACTGTCATATGCTTTTGTTACATTTGGGCTTGAATATAATCAAATTTGACTGTACTCTGAAACAGTGAGAGGACGCAAGCTAAACTTTAATCCCAGAGAGATTGATTTTTTCTAAATGTCCTTTTAAGGCCAAAGACCCATATTCTCCCAAGCCCTTTAACAAATATATCTGTTGTGTAGTTGCGGGTTCGGGAGGGGAAATTAGCTTCTGAGAGGAAGCCAGGGAGAAGGTAATGAAGTGTAAAGAGAGCGATTAATAAAAACTCAGTGCAGGAGCCCATGCCACTGTTAATCCTGATTAAAACATAAATGCTGTTTTGGCAGCCCTCTCTGAATTAACTCATTAACTTTTACAGAGGCAATGAAGGAAGCATAAACACAAGATACCCATATGAGGTGGATGGCTAATTTCTGTGGCCTGGCCGCTGGACTGTTACTGAAACGGAGGAAGAAGAGGACAATCTGCAGACAAAATTCAGATGCATATATGCGACTGCGCTATTGTTCTGCATTTGTGAATGTGCTGATAGTCAATTTAAAGCTGGAGCTGATTTGTTATAACTTCATTACAGATAAGTTTGAATTAGCAGGCTAGCGGCAGCTTTAAGCTTCAAAGGATGCAGTATTTTTACATTTTGTTACCTTTTTGCACCCTGCTTGAGACGATGGTTTTTAGTAGGACATCTTCATTAACAGCAGCAGTAAAAGCTATTCCGTGGGGATAGATATTTGGCAGGCTTTGAAGTGTAGCTGAGGCGATGACTTGCATCATGCTAATGTGCGTTTAGGAGGTGGTTTCCTGGCATTAACAAAAGGTCATGTGAAATGAGCACATTGGAACCATTAGGATGCAGTTATTTGTCAGTCCCTGAAGAGCCATGCTAGTGAGCTGGAATGAGAGCGTGTGTAGGGTGTGTAAAGTGCTGTTTTAGCAGCTGTTAATGAAGGGAAATGAGCGTGCTGACTGAGGCAACATGGCGTCAGGTGGCAGAGAGTAGCCACCTGGCAAAATCCAAAGACCTGTGCAAACCAAAGAAGACAGAATAGACGTTCTCATTAGTCATCATGTAATAGATGCTGTGAATCGTGGCTTTTTGCTTAATTGCACTCTAAAATACTAGGGAGAGGAATTACGCAGTCGTGTGTGTTTTCATCCACGAACAGTTTTAGCATATTCAGAGGGAATTCACTAAGAATGTGCCATTTCTTATCTATCTGCATTTGTTTTAGTATCTGGTTCACTAAAGCAGGAGTTGCTGACCTTTACAGGCTGAGGGACCATCACTCATTCTGTATAATATACCAATATTAATCTACCAATGTAATAGATAGATTTGTCTGATTCACAAACAATTGACTCTTTTAAACTTGTTCATACACATAGAGAGAGAGACCAGTGAGGCTTGATTCATGAACAAACGACTGTTTAAGTAAATCAAAAACATACAGTGCAGTATAATTCACAAAAAATATTCTTATGAGGGGAAGTGCTTAGGGAAGTTTGCAGTGCGATTCACTAACAAATGCCTTTTAAATTGATACTTTTTAGTAAAACAAAAACATCCAACATGACTGATGTAGTTTAATTAACAAAGAAATGACCCCTTTGAGTGAATCAAAACACTCCACAACCAGAGTAGTCTGATTCATGTACTAATGACTCCTATGGGCTGCTTCTTTTAATTAATCATTCAAAAATATGAAACTTATATACTATTTAATGGGATATTTTAAGTGCAGTGGTCATGTGATTTACAATTTTATTATAATGTTGTATATTGATATAATAACAATTTATTACTATAAATGCAAAGTTTGCCTCATTTGTTTCGGGCAGTTTTTAGTCGTGTTGATTATTATATCTGTAAAATAAATAGGGCTACAATATGTTGTTCCTTTTTCTATTTTATTTTATTAACATATTAGGTGCTTCCCTTTATAATCTACAGCATTAGCTGAGAGAAAATGTTTCAAGGAAAGATGCAAGTGTTACAACTGTAGTAAATTTGCCCCTCAGATACAAAGTCCAAAGAAAATGCAAAAGAACTATTAGAGAGCTGATAGTGCTGCATTTGGCATTCTTAACCCTGGATTGGAGAGAAATTGGATCATGTTTTTCTGTTTTGCCTTCTTAGAGTAATGAGATAATGACGGCTGGAAATTAGAGTCTAATGTCATTCAACGTCTCCTCCTGTGAATTGCCTGAAGAGGCTGATTAGCCTGTTTTCCATCTCAAAGTGTTCCAGCACTCCATTGATATGCTGCTAGTGTATTGTGGAAACCAACTACGCACAGATGTAGAGAATGTTGCTATTGTTAAGCTGTAATCTTTGACACTGGCTGCAATTTAAAAGCATGGTCTAAAGTATATAAAACTAATATGTAGATGTAGTTTACAAGATGTTTAAGTATGTGGCTCTTTTTTAAATTACTTCATGAATCATGCCTGAGTCATAATACACCTCTGGGGGAGTTTACTGGCTTTTTAAGAATTTAATTTTTCTTTTTAACTACTGAAATATTTTGTACAGCTGACTTTGTTTTACCAGTTAATGCAACAACGTGTAAACCCAGAGACTCTGAGTTTTTTTTTTTCATAGCTAATTTACATTTCATAAGTATACAAATTTTAAATATTTATTCTAAAATACATATTAATGAGACTTGTTCGTTTGAATTGATGACAAAGCTCTGATTATTTCTTTATTTACTTAATACACTTCAAAACTTCAAAAGTTTGGGGTTGGTAAGATTTGTATTGTTTTTTTAAAACAAGGCTGCATATATTTAATCAAAAATACAGTAAGACAGTAATATCGTGAAATATTACATCAAACTGTTTTCTATTTTAATATGTTTTAAAATGTAGTTCATTTCTGTGATGGAAAAGCTACATTTTCTGCAGCCATTACTCCAGTCTTTAGTTTCAAATGTGCTTCAGAAATCATTAAAATATGCTGATTTGGTGATCGAGAAACATTCATTTTTATCATCAATGGTGAAAACAGTTGTGCTGCTTAATGAATATTAAGTTTAAAAGAACAACATTTATTTGCAATTTAAATCTTATGGAACATTATAAAGGTTTTTAGTGTCACTTTTATTCAGTTTAATGCATACTCGCTAAAAAAGTACTATGAATACATTATCATCATCATGATCATCATAATTCTTTAAAAGGAGATATTCTTCTAATTAGTCTGAAAATTGCAATGCATAATTCTTATGATTTGGTTATTGCTATAATACAAGCAAAGTGAGGTTTTGCATTTATTAAATATTTAATTACAATGCTGTGTTAAATGAAAGTACACCCAGAAATCTTTAGAAATATCTAATATTCTTTATTTACAATAAGTGTTTGGACACACAATGATTTCGAATTTATACCCTAGATACAATATAAATCATGTATTTTTAAGATAATATACCATGTAAGCAGCAGCCGTAGCATAGACTGTAAAGCATGTAATAACCATGACAGTTGCTGTGGTTGAACTTCAGTGCATCAGATGTCTCAGTTTATTGAAACGCAGTATTCTTCAGCACACAGATGACACGGATTAGACTCTGAGAGCAGCGGCTGCCGATTGGCACTGTATATGAAGCACAGGGGAGCATCTCTCAGTCTTGCTGGCACCGCTAGAGAAAGATGAAATGAAATGAAAGCATGTCTGGATTAAAGCTTGTTAAGAGGAAGAAGAGCCTTAATTGCTCTGGCTTTGTACAGCCTCACAAAGAGCCAGCACTGCTAATCTGTTGCTCAAGGGTGAATGTTTTCTGCATCCAAAACAAAAGGCAGTTTTTAAGCAGGAACACAAAGACCTGTATTCCAGGAAGGGTCTAAATAAATTGGAACGAAACTCTCCTGGGTGCAAAGGGAGACGCATGAGCTGAGTGAATGGGGTGAAGAAAGTGATTTGTTTGGGGGTTGTTAATTGGTTAGAAAGGGGGCCATTAATCATTGCTGTTTTTGTTTATTGTTTTAATGTACATCCTTTGACTGGTCAGGAAATGTAAATAGGGCAGTTTTCTTGTTAAGTAGCATGTTTAGTATCAAAATAGAATACAAGTGCTTAATTTCAGTTGTGAAGAATAGGCATGGTCAAAAATGTAACTCGTTGATCTAAAAAAAAAAGAAACAGTTCACTGAAAAAATAAGATGTATGGAAACAATTTTCACCCAGAAATTGTTAGTATGTATACTATGCAGTATATATACACTCACCGGCCACTTCATTAGGTACACCAGTTCAATTACTTGGTAACATAAATTTCTAATCAGCCAATCACATGGCAGCAACTCAATGCATCTAGATGTGGTGAAGAGGACTTGCTGAAGTTCAAACAGAGCATCAGAATGGGGAGGAAAGGAGATTTAAGTGACTTTGAACGTGGAATGGTTTTTGGTGCCAGACGGGCTGGTCTGAGTATTTCAAAAACTTCTGATCTACTGGGATTTTCACGCACAACCATCTCTAGGGTTTACAGAGAAGGATCCGAAAAAGAAAAATATATCCAGTGAGTGGCAGTTGTGTGGACGGAAATGCCTTGTTGATGTCAGAGGATAATGGGCAAACTGGTTAGAGATGATAGAAAGGCAACAGTAACTCAAATAACCACTCATTACAACCGAGGTATACAGAATACCTTCTCTGAACGCACAACATGTCAAACCCTGAAGCAGATGGGCTACAGCAGCAGAAGACCACACCGGGTGCCGCTCCTGTCAGCTAAGAACAGGAAATTGAGGCTACAATTCACAGGCTCACCAAAATTGGACAATAGAAGATTGGAAAAATGTTGCCTGGTCTTATGAGTCTCGATTTCTGCTGCGACATTTAGATGGTGGGGTCAGAATTTGGTGTAAAGAACATGAAAGCATGGATCCATCCTGCCTTGTCTCAATGGTTCAGGCTGGTGCTGGTGGTGGTGGTGTGGGGGATATTTTCTTGGCACACTTTGGGCACCTTAGTACCAATTGAGCATCGTTTAAATGCCACAGCCTACCGGAGTATTGTTGCTGACCATGTCCATACCTTTATGACTACAGTGTACCAATCTTCTGATGCTACTTCCAGAAGAATAATGCACCATGTCACAAAGCTCAAATCATCTCAGACTGGTTTCTTGAACATGACAATGAGTTCACTTTACTCAAATGGCCTCCACAGTCACCAGATCTCAATCCAATAGAGCACCTTTGTGATGTGGTGGAACGGGAGATTTGCATCATGGATGTGCAGCCGACAAATCTGCAGCAACTGCGTGATGCTAACATGTTAAATATGGACCAAAATCTCTGAGGAATGTTTCCAATACCTTGTTTGAATCTATGCCATGAAGAATTGAGGATGTTCTGAAGGCAAAAGGGGGTTCAACCTGGTACAAGCAAGGTATACCTAATAAAGTGGCCAGTGAGTGTATATATATATGGATGCATATGTATTGAACCTGTCATACATTTTCAGGATTCTTAGATGAATAAAAAGATTAAAAGTGTGTATTCAAAATAAATATTTTGTAACAATATACACTACTGTTCAAAAGTTTTCTTTTTTGAAAGAAATTAATACTTTTATTCAGCAAGGATGTGTTACATTTATAAAAAGTGATAGTTTAGACTTGTGGCTTATTGTTCTGGAAAGAGATACAGTAGACTGAAAAACAACCATTTTCACTTAGAAATTGCTAGTAAATTTCACAAATAATTACAAAGAAATGGCAAGTAATGCATTCAATTAAACATGACATTTTGAAGTAGAAAAACTGAAAAAGTATCTTTGTTTTATTTATAACTTCAAAAAAATCATTTTTATAGTGTATGTGCATTAAACACATAATTTATTTGCAGATAAGTTGGGAAATGCTGAAAGGCTCCATACAATAATATGCTATATTAATCATGTGGTTTCTTCATTCTTCAGTTCCTGCATCAGCTCATGCAAACCCTTCATAGACCCTCATGACTGTCCCTAAAGGGCTTCATTTTGATATTATGCCCCAGCAGAGCAAATCCGGTTTTCTGTCTTGTCCCCAGTCTGACCCAGCCTCTCTATGTCACTGGCTCTGGCTGGAATCTCTTTTCCTTTGAGCTTTCTCACACTGAGCTGTTTGACTTGTAAACTAAAAATGCTCATTGACTGAAGCTTGTGCACGAACACGTTTCAGTCAGGACACTTCTGGTTTGGGGTTTTATCAGGTCAGTGAGCTCAGCCAGACTCCTCGACTCACTGGAAGTTTGTTTATTCCTATTTAGGCAGCACATCAAAATTTCACTATGATCCGTTCAAGGCTGCCATGTTCAGAAATGTGACATATTGAGGTCTTGTACCTCAAAATGATCTCTGATGCTGATATTTTATATCCTGTTCCTCTGTTGCATCAGTTGCAATATTGGGCTACTAGATATGTGCACTCTGGGTTGATACTAGTGAGAAGTGTTTCATGTTTCTTGATGAATATATTATGATTATAGTTTAGGATTGGACAGTTTTTAATAGTCATTTGTCTCTCTGCACTTTGAACATGATATTAACTGCATTGAAAGTGATTTCATTAATTTAATATAAATATTTTTTATTTAACCTTTATATAACCAAGTAAGTCATTAAGAACCGGTTCTTATTTTCAATAACAGCCTGGCAGGAGAATTAATATCTCCTGAAAGACATACAAATATACATTACAATACACATAAGCCACATAAAAATAAAACATTTACAGGTTGAGGTTAAAGCACTCACTAGTAATTTTTTACATGCACAGGCTGAAATATTTGTCTCTAGTTGCAATAGCTTTTGTAGCACATTCCGATTATACATTATTACATTTTATATTAGTTTTTATAAGTATACAGTGTATACATACTGTCCAACAGGTGAGATCATGTATAATATTATGGTATAAGGGTCTGTACACACACACACACACACACACTGTATATAAGGGTAATGAAATCATTATGTATAAAAAGAGTAGGAACATGGTAAAAACTTTCAGCCCTACAGATTCAGTTTTTCATTTGAAAAGAGCCCTGAACAGCACGCTCTATTATTCTTTGCAGTCATTCCCTACATTCATTTGGGAATGCCACCAATAATGCTACAGCAAGATGTCACAGCAAGGTGGAACAGCATGTTTTGTGTGCTGAAAAGCCTCTTAAAACAAACATGAGCACACGGTTTACTCTGCAGATCAGCCCGTGACATTCAGTGCCACCCAAAGGGTTCAATGGAGAACATAATTTATTTTCTCTCCCCATTTGAAGAACTAACGAGGGAGTGGAGTGCATCTGTAGCATTTGCAGACGATGTATTCCCATCAATCATTGCACTGAAGTTTCTGCTGAGGAGGTTAAGCTGACAATGGAGTTGTTCTGAAAAGACTCTTTTATAAGCGATGATGACCAAGCATTGAATAGATCCTGTTTATTGTATCACAGCCATGTTTGTGCCAAGACATTAGATTATTACTTTGATACAGACAAAAAGCAGAGTGCTCACAGGATGCTCTAAAGACAATTAGATTGAGGAGCACAACCCTCTGCAAGAAAAACAGCCAGGCAGATGCTTTGTTGTAACTAATATTTTACTCTGTGAACCAACTTGTCGTAAAGCAACACTATTCAGGATAACAGGGGAAAATATGAATTTGATGATGAACATTTAAATAGGGAAATAAATTCAATAAAAATTTGCATAGACTGACAGTATTGTGTTAATTATATAAGTTGTGTGTCCTACTTAACACTGTTTGTCACTTTATACATTGACTCTCACTTTTGCTCTGGTTTGTTGATTGTCTTTACACATGGCAAAGGGAGCGCGATCGATACATTGGCTGGGTAGTGCTCTATCTCTCTGCCTTTCTCTCTTTTGCTCCGGCTGTTTTCCACTGGGACGGAGTAGGTGATGCCTGCCTGAGTGCATCACTGGCTCCTCTTGGCTGCCGGTCGATAAGCAGCCACTGATAGCAGGTGTCCTTACATTGATCCACCCTGCTTGTTCTTAGTCTCTGGTCATTATGGAGATGTGAGAGTGACCTTTCCACTGTGGTGTGCAGAATGGAAGAAAGGATGGGTAGAGAGGACTAGAGGCACATGCGCTGCTGTGTAGCAGGGGGCAGAGCCTTTAACTTCAGATCTAGCACACAGGTGAACCCTCAGATATCTCCAGAAGTCACAAGGGGAAACGACAGTACAGAGGGGAGCAGCTGTCAGTTTAGTGGTGTCTGTGACTCTAAATCATGGATGAAGACATAGAACAAAGTAGAAGAATAAACTGTGATATATAAGTATAGATTTATAGCTATTGTTCTGCAGAGATTTATAAAGAGAATTGTCACAGCTGGATTTATGCTAAATGTCAAGGCTGTCCATTTAACATGTTTATTCAGTACAATTTAATATGTGAAATTATTAGTTATAAGTAGATTTTTGGTCTTTAATAGGTATTACAAATGCAATATACTATGCTGACCATCACAATGTTATTTTATTTTGTTATATTTTTAAACAAAATATGTAGTTTGACAATTATGTAAATTAAAATTACAATTACAATTTGTATTTAAAAGTTTTAAATAGTTACCAATATCACAAAATATATAATTCTAATTCTTATTATACACACACACACACACACACACACACACACACACACACACACACACACACACATCATTATATAAAAAAATAGTTAGTTTGATAATATATTTATAGTTAGTTTTGTAATAAAAATAACATACTTTGGTATAATAAAAAAAAATGGTTTATATAATTTTAAATTAAAATAAACATTTACAAATCTTTCATTATTTAATTAATTAGTAATTTGTTATATTTTTATAAAACACAAATTCGTTTTTTTATGGGTGTGGGAATAAATTACAATTATGCATTTCTTTATTTATTTTAGTTACATATTTTTTAATTAGTAATTGATTTTTAATCAATCGTCAACCCAACATTTACAATTCAAATGATAGTAAGAATTAGTTATCTTTGTGTCAATCAAATAATATTGTTGCATTCTTAAAAACAATGCTCTAGAGCCTTCAACATACACAAAACTTCTAGAATGTGTACAATCAAATTTCTCAATAACCTGAAAAAAAATGTTGTGCTTGTTTTATTTGCACATTGTAAAGAGAGCTTCAATATTAGAGCCATTCAAGTTATGGAGTGCCACAACAATCACCATTATTTCAACAAAAACCTTTACTGCATTTTCCAATTCACAACAGGTCTTTCTTAAGGTAGCGATGAGAGCGGTTTAAAAATAACTGCTTGTTTCATCACAATTGTGAAGCAATCTGATGTAAACGACTGGAGCAATCACAATCCCGACTGAAGTAAGCACAACATACCCAACTGAGTGTAGAGAACTTTTTTCACCTTGCTAGTCTTTGCCAAAATCAGGCCCTCGGTAGACTGCAGCAGAGGATGTTTTCTTAGACCTTTTAATGCTCTGATTACTTTATCATCATGTGTTATTTGTGTTCGGAGACTGTGCGGCTTCTTTGTGTTTTGCAGGTACTGCAAATTGCCTTTGTTATCTCTGATGAATTGTGAAAGATGTCAAACCAACTCAGTATGCTTTTCCTAGTAACTTGGATTGCTCTCTGTTGTGACAGAATAGGGCTGAAAGAGAACGCTTTCTCTCCCAGCTTGAAGTTTCAAAGGGACTTTGAATTATGTGTGACGGGTTGAAGATAATGAAGGGTGTTGGAATGTGTCAGAGCAATGCTGCAGGATTTGTCAGGCTGCAACTGCACTAAAAGCGCTTCACATCGTCATTGTTTACTTTAGTAGATTAAAATGTCTGAGAGTGTGTGTATCTGGATGCATCCTTTACTGGCATTATTTGAGAATGCCAGTATGTTTTATGGTGTGTGCTGATTCCATGGTGTCTCTCTTTCCGTGTTTTCTTAGATCTAGTGCAAATGATGAAGCTGTGTAGATGTAGCTATAGGTTTACTTTAAGAAACTCGAGTAAATCATGAGCTGTTATAGCATTTAGGTGATGTTTATAGCTGTAAAGTAAGCTGAGTACAGGATCAGTTACCTGGAATGACCCAGAACTAAGAGATATTTCATGGAAAAATGTGCATTCTGTCGGCATTTACTCACCCATATGATTTGAAATACTAAAAATCATGTTTTTTCTTTAAGAATATTCAAGTTTTTTCAGTATTTCAGTAAATGGATGATTAAATGAAAATAGACATACATTTTTTCATTGTTTCTATTTTTTATATTTGCAGCATTATTTTAGTATTGTTTTTATACTATTGTAATATCTTGAATTATATATTTATATTTTATTCATTAGATTCATTTGTAATTTGGTTACATTTAAAAAAGAAACAAAAATTATGGTTTAGGTCACAGAACAGTGTTTTCATAATGTTGTTTATATGCTGTTGTGCTTATTAATATTCTAATAATTAGTGTTCATTTATATTTTCACTTTAATTTTGGTACTGTGTGTTTGCATTTCTGTGTAGTTTATACACACACACACACACACACACACACACACACACACACACACACACACACACACACACACACACACACACACACACACACACACACACACACACTTGTATGTAATAAATTATGTGTGTGTGTGTGTGTGTTTTAGTCATTTTAGTTAATATGTTTTCTATTTTTCTTGTTTTCTGGCTGTATTTAAACCATAAATATGTTGATAAATAATTCAAACATTATAAAATGAGTTAAATAACAACTAAATAGTATGTAAAATACATTTAAGAGTTAAAAATGCAGATTGTGTATGTGATGACAATATAGTGTGTTGCAGAAGTGATTACTCACCTCTGAGTCTCTCTCTTTCTCTCTCCCTCTCCATATAATTGGAGTCTGTGAGCAGCTCTCTGCCATCCAAATAGATTAATTATGAAGCCTTGTGTATGTGGAGTGTAAGTGTTGAACTGTGAGTGGGGAAGACACGAATCAAAGAAAATCAATTTAGGGGGTGATGTAGCCACCTCATCTCACTTCTCCCCTTAATTTCCTTCATGCTCTCTGAAAGGGCTCATCATAACTGAAGTGACATTCTTTCAAGTTTCCTCTGGGAATAAGAAGAGTTGTGTGTGTGTGTGTGTGTGTGTGTGTGTGTGTGTGTGTGTGTGTGTGTGTGTGTGTGTGTTGGATTAGAGAGAGTTGCACTTCTTAAAATAATATTTCAGGTTAAATACAAGTCAAAATAAATCGATAATGTTGATTACCACCAAAAATAATTCTTACAGTCCCTCTTTCTCTTTTTTATTATTGCTATTATATTTGTTTTAAATGGGACTTACATTGAAAATGAATGGAGCCCATTTTTGGATAATTTAAAAGCAAAAATAAAAATTATATTTTATAAATAGAACTTGTGTAAAAAGTTGTGTATTATTTGAGCTGTGCTGCTAAAAATCATAATAATTAGAAAATTATTGTTAAATAATAGTTTGAACAGATTAAGGCCCGGTTTCACAGATGGGGCTTTGCTTAAGCTAGGACTAGGTCTAAGTTAAGTTAAGGTATTTAAGTAGCTTTTATAAAAAATGCCTTAGAGGAAAACATTACAGGTGTGCATCTTGAGACGGAACAATGGCATTGACATATTTTAAGATATGTCAGAGCGAGATATTTTCAGTTGAGACAGCTAAAACAAGCATTTTAGTCTAGGACTAGCTTAAGCCTAGTCTGTGGAACCGGGGGTTAGAGTTTATGGTAGCATGACAATAAATTTGTATATGGACACACACTACGGTTATACAGTCGCTTTTCATTTTAATAGATACATTACAACATATTAAATACTTTTAGGAATTGTTTTTAACTTTGTTCTTTTAAATGAAGAATCCTGAAAAAAATATGTATCACAATTCCCAAATAAATATTAAGCAGTACTCCAACATTGATAATTATGTGACTCTAAAGACTGGAATAATGGCTGCTGAATATTCAGCTTTTCATCACAGCAATATATTACATTTTAAAATACATTACAATAGAACAATTATTTTAAATTCTAATAATATTTAATAAGATCTATTGTTTTTACTATATTTTTTAGTCCAGATTGGACTAAATGTTTGCACTCATCCACTTGATTCATTCATTAATATTATTTACATTTATTGGCTACACTATTGAAACAGTATTTTTATATTTACAAATGACCCAGCTTACTTCAATTGTAAGTTTCTCATTAATCAAATTGCAATAACTTGCTTTTCCTCTAAAACAACTTCTCTTTTCCACTTCCACTTCTGTTGCTTAGCCCGCACAGACTGTTGCACAATCTTAATCAATACCCTAATCGCTTAATTTAGACATTATTTTAACAAACACTCATTCAGTCTTGCTCCATTCAGGTATGAAACACCCCATTTTCACTCACTTCCACTTTAATATCTTATTTAATAACCTGTTTCACTTGGAAACATGTTATATTATGGAAGTAAAAAGGGGTGGTGACCACCTTTCGTGCTAGAAAGCATTTAGTTATCACCGTCTTTGTGTTTTGAAAGAGCTGCGTAAAATGCTTGGATAAATGGATCAGAATGCTTAGTTTCATTCTGACCTATAAAAATAGTTTTAAAAAATCACCTGTAGAGCCAATCTTAATTTTTTCAGATTAAAAAAATTATGTTTTTAGACCTTTCCACAATTGTGTTTTTAGGCCTTTCCACAAACCGTTCCTCCGGTGAATAAAAATGCACAGAAATGTAATCAGCTCGGTTTATTTTGGATTCCGTGGTCTGCTCGAGATAAGCCCCATTTTTAGTTACAGTCTTTGAAAAGCTCAATGATAAACATCGAAGTGCCTCTTGAGGCGGTTCTCCGTCTCTCAGTTGGCCTTTGTGTCTCTCTGACTCGGAGTGACTTTGGCTGAAAGAAGGAGGTGGAGAGAGCTAGAGATGGACAATAAAAGAAAAGGACAGCATGACTGTTAATTTGAAGAAGACGAAGAAACCTTGGCTGAGAAAGTAGATGAATAGAGTGATGTGATGAGTCATTTAAACAATTTTATGTATTTTCCCATTTGCCATTTCTAGTAAATCAAGCAGCTTGACCTAAATGACTGATGTCAGATGTGTTCGAGAAGCCTTTGTTAGTTACTTGCTCTGGCAGAAGTCAAGTTCGAATTGGTTTTCCCTCTTGTTTTCTTTTTCAAGACTTGGCAGTGTGCTCCTTCCTGAAGGTTTTTATTTTGTATTTTTCTTGCTGAGCGGGGGCCACAGTGGAGACGTATAGCTGTGAGGGAGGCGCTGTGTTAGTTTCCCTGGCGCATTATTGATGCTAGCTGTACACAATAGGGAGGGGAGTGCTTTGCCTCACAGTCTTTCTCTTTTTTCAGTAGATGCCTTGTGGCTTGTGGTGTGTGTTTTCTCTCTGTATCTGTCTCTCCATCGCCTTTTTCTCACCATCTGTTTTGTTCTCTTAAAGCACGGTGCCCACAAAGTCTCCTTACTGAGCTGTTATCAAAACTCACTTAGGGCTGGGATGAAGAAACATCCCTTCCAAGGAGCCGGTTATACTTTTATTTATGCAAACAGTGGCAAGCAGAAATTGAGTAAAGAATTTGTTAAAAGCATTACAGAAAACTGTCCGTCTGCTACCTGCCAACCTTTACTGTTAAAGTCAAACACTCGCTCCTCCAGTCACACAGCTGGTACATGAGCTCTGGGAGATGAAGCAATAGCCGTGTCTTGATGGGTCTCAGATGCTGCCATTTGAGTCTAGAGCAAGTATATTAGCAAAACATTTATCTAGCTTCCTCTTCTTCTCCTGTTGTACACAATGTAATAGTGCGTACAAATGTTGTGTCCCATCCCAAATGATGCACTATGTACACCACTGTCTAGTATGTGAATAGCCCCGCCCCCTCCAGCATGTAATTAATGCTGCGACAGTTGATAGCAGCATCGAGTTTTCAGTATGAACACACTATTTATACAAAAATAGCTAGAATAGTCCACAAGTACGCAAATTGGGACGTGCCTAAAGTACAAAAACTCTTGGGGACAACTTATGAACTCAAAAGTAGGACAGTTTTTTGGAGGTTGTGAAAGCGGCAAAAAAAACTGATTGCTCTAGAGGGATTACCCAGGTAACACATGTACTGTAAGTCACTTTGGATAAAAGCTTCTAATAAATAATGACCAGTAAATTATGTGCTTTTTTGCAGATGTCTCAGGGCAACTTTTTGCATAAACATGAGTGACACCCCACTTTTCCCTCCAGCTGTTATTTGCAGTTATCCTTCCTTCATTGTGTTTTGCGCATAAGGGTCGCTATTTAAATTGGAGTTCAGTGAACATACCTATTGGCAAGTTAAGAGAAAATGCAACAGAGGGTAAAACAAAGCCCACACTCCCCCGCTGGTTTGTGTAAAAAGCTTCTAAGGCAGACTCATGGACATTTAAAAGTCAAATCCAGCCACTGAAGAGCACAGCTCTGAGGGACCTTTGAACAGACAGTCAAGTCAGTCTGAGAGATTCTGTTTATACTCCACCAGCACTAATGGAGCAAATCAAACACTCTCCTGCCTCAGCGCGCCACGTCTGTTTGGTCTTGTCATGAGTTTTTAGAGGAGCCGGGACTATGACCTGCTGGGGTTATATGAAGTGTAGGGGGTATATGGGACTTTCCACTGGGAAGCATTTGGGAATGCTGATTTTTTTTCAACACAAAATCCCTATGACATTGAGTGTGATATGCATAGTGATTTCAGAAGCTTTTTATAAGTCAGGAACTCCCAAGATACAAACTTCCGCGAGCGGTTCTTTCCAGAAGTGTTCGCGTTCAGGGTGAAATGGATAATAATTCACCTCATAACATTAGGCGCATTCATTACATTCAACCTGTCTAATTTAAAAACCTTGATATTTGACATCAGTTATTTCATAATTTCTGATTTTAAGGGCACATCTAAAAGCAAAACCCTGATTGACATTTAGAGCTCACGCTATTTCCGTTTCAGTGATCTCGTCAAAAAAACAAATCCTGGCTGCCTTTTGGGTTTGATCTACAAATGGCTGAATTCTAAATTGATGACGGAATTGATGACTTCCTGCCCTTTGCTTTGTCTCTCATGTGTCATTTTGCCGGCATCTGAGTGATGTGTTAGATGTCGATGTGATTTTTACCCTCAAAGCGAAGTCAATCTCTCATAAAACACACATCACCGCTCGGTAAAACGATGTGTATCTTTTGCTTCTGACACTTCATAGGATAAGGGGAAAAAATTGTCCGTCAGTTCCGTTCGGTTTGAGATATCATCCTCTCCTTTCCTTTCGTGGGAATGCGCTTCTGATACACCGACCTCCGTTGTTGGAAGCAGCTTGCTATTAGTAAGTCGAGAAACAGAACGAGAGCTATTAGGGTGCAAATGAAGCATTGTGAAAAATCAAAAGTTTCCCCGGCACGCAGCAGCCTCCTGAAGGCCGACTGATTACATCTCACCAGGTGCAGGTGGGGGAGATCCATTTTCACCGCTACACTTCTCAAATCCACTCATTACGACATGCCGCCTGATGAAGGTTTGGACTCATTAATTGGCAAGGGGAGGAGAGAGAACATTCAAATGAGCAATTATGGCGAAGGAGTTTATCTTTTTTCCTCCACACGCTCCGCAGCGTTTTCCAGCGTCTCCAATCATAATCCATTTAGTGGATACTTTTCCATTTTGTTAATGTGCTAGAGGTTCTGACCTCGCAGTTTGAATGCTTTGCAATTTCGTATGGCTAAACCACAAAGCGTTACAAGCCATATAAACGGTGCAGTCCTCCTCTCCTTGGGTGGTATAGAGAGGAAATTTGTTGCAAGGCTTTATAGAAGGGAGGGGGCTTGGTTTGAAATATGTCAAAAAGGACTAGTTGTTTGAACACCCAAGTTATAATTGTAGTTCCCCTTCATGGGAACTTCGAACTGCGTCCCCTAGGGGACACTATGGGGAACGCCTCCAGCGTGACTCGTGCCTGAAGAAACATATGAAAAAACACCATCCGTTGGCCGGCGACAGCCCATGACGTCACTACCGGCGCGACCACAATATAAGGACGGCCGGGCGAATACATCATCAGCTTTTTCGTCTTCACTGACTGGTCTGTTTGAAGAAACGTGCATTCTGGTAGGAATACAGTTTTCCTTTATTTATCATGGCGAGCACTAGCAAGGCGTTTGAGATTGTGTGTGGATCCGTGTCCTCGTTATTTGACACCCGATGACACACACGATCGTTGCGTCTTTTGTTTGGGCGAAGAGCACGCACGCGATGTCTTTGAGGGGGCAATCTGCGTGCACTGTGAGAGCTCCGTTCTCGTCTGTCCCTCTTTTCGAGGAAAGAGGGGCAGCCGTCTGCTTCCCGCGATTCGATACCCACCGCTGCCGAGGCACGGAGGCGATTGAAATCGCGGGGTTCGCAGTTGGATATGGCCGATGAGTTAGAGAAGGACCGCCCCTTTTCGCGTGCGTCGGCCGAGAACGAGAGTGAGCTGCTGGATTGTGATGATGCGATCTTTCTGACATCATCAGATTCAGCGGTTAGTGCTCTGCTGGGTTATGCCCAGGAAGAGCAGGAGATGTTTGAGGGTGAGGAAGTTGAGACTAAACCCTCTCAATCCTCCTGCACTGCATATGAATGAGTTTTTGGAGGTTATGGATCATAAAAATAAATCTTTCTGGCCATAAATCCCCAGCTCGAGCGAGCCTTCCTTTCTTCATAAATCTTGATGTGGAGGTTGAGAAGGAGTGGAAAAAGCTATTTTTCTCGTATTCATAGGTTTCAGCATACTAGTTATGCTGACATTGAGGTGCGTGAAAATGGCTATGAGGATGCCCCTGTGCAAGAGATGATAGCCAGCTTATCTCGCTGTGGGCGAGACATCCTCTCTCAAGGCTCCCTCCTTGCCATCTAAGCCCCTGAATCTTGCTTAAATGGCAGGGCATATGCAGCAGCAGGTCAGATCGCCGCCGTTGCACACTATGGCGGTGCTTCAGGCGTACCAGACTGATCTGCTGAAAGACCTGGATACGGCTTTCTATAAAGTCCAGGTATGAGCCCGAACAACCAGGGGTCCTAGCCCATCTCGGTCTGGGGATCAGAGATGGGCTCAGAAGGCTAGTCTCGTGACTCATGCCCTCCCGCCTGCGGTAGGTAGGGCTAAAGAGAGGCATGGGTCAGAGAGAGGCAAAACCTGAGGGAGGTGTTCCGGATGAAGGCGTCCTATATGACACTTTCGTCCGGACTAGAGTAAGACATCTACTCCTTTCCTTAGGGGCATCGGCCCTCTTGATCCTCTCTAATTCCCCTGCAACCAATGGATGAGTACGATCCATTTCTAAAGGCTATCGGCTATCGCAGTGATTACATCACTGCGTCGATACTAGATCCAGGCTAGTAGCGCTTCCTGTGGGTTGAGCTAGCACCGCTCCCTCACCATAGAGGGTCACCTATGAGCATGCCGCTCCTTCTGAGCGTCTAAGTCTCCACTCGCCAGAGCTCGTTGTTGGTCGAGCTAGCATTGCTCCCCTCAACTAGAGGGTCACCTATGAGCGTGCCGCTCCTTCTGAGCGCTTGAGTTCTCCTCTTATTCTGAAGAATGTGTTCTCCGCTCCCAGAGCTCTGCGATTGGTCGCTCTCCTGTTGGTCAAGCTAGCCTTGCTCCCCTCACCACAGAGGGTCACCTATGAGCATGCCGCTCCCTTCTGAGCGTCTAAGTTTCCTCTCATCTGAGGAATGAGTTCTCCACTCCAGAGCTCGCTGTTGGTAGAGCTAGCGTTGCTCCTTTCACCTAGATGGTCATTTATGAGCATGCCGCTCCCTTCGAGCGTCTGAGTTCCCTCTCATTTCTGAGGAATGAGTTATCCGCTCCCCAGAGCTCTGTGATAGATTGCTCTCCTGATTGATCGAGCTAGCCTTGCTCCCCTCACTATGGAGGGTTAACTAGGAGCATGCCGCTCCTTTCTGAGCGTCTAAGTTTCCTCTCATCTGAGGAAGGAGTCCTCCGCCTCCAGAGCTCGTGGTCGGTAAGAGCTAGCATTGCTCCCCTCACCTAGAGGGTCATTTATGAGCATACTGCTCCCTTCTGAGCGTCTGAGTTTCCTCTCACTCTGAGTGTCTGAGTTTCTCCGCTCCCTAGAGCTCTGTGATAGGTCGCTCTCCTTGTTGGTCGAGCTAGCATTGCTCCCCTCACCACAGAGGGTCATTTTAGAGCATGCCGCTCCTTCTAGCGCCTCCTCACTCTGAGGAATGGTTTCTCCGCTCCAGAGCTCCTCATGGGTAGAGCTAGCACTGCTCCCCTCACACAGAGGGTCACTTATGAGCATGCCGCTCCCGTCTGAGCGTCTGAGTTTCCTCTCATTCTGAGGAATGAGTTCTCCGCCTCTCAGAGCTCGTGCTGGTCGAGCTAGCTTTGCTCCCCTCATCTAGAGGGTCATCTATGAGCAGGCCGCCCCTTCTGAGCGCCTGAGTCCCCTCTCATTCTGAGAATGAGTTCTCCGCCTCCAGAGCTCTGTGATAGTCGCTCTCCGTATTGGTTGAGCTAGCATGGCTCCCCTCACCATAGAGGGTCACTTATGAGCATGCCGCTCCCTTATGGGCACCTGAGTTCCCTCTCATTCTGAGGAATGAGTTCTCCGCCTCCAGAGCTTGCTGTCGGTAGAGCTAACTTTGCTCCCCTCACCTAGAGGGTCATCTATGAGCATACCGCTCCCGTCTGAGCGTCTGAGTTTCCTCTCATTCTGAGGAATGAGTTCTCCGCCTCCAGAGCTCGTGCTGGTCGAGCTAGCTTTGCTCCCCTCATCTAGAGGGTCATCTATGAGCAGGCCGCTCCCTTCTGAGCGTCTGAGTCCCCTCTCATTCTGACGAATGAGTTCTCCGCTCTCCAGAGCTCTGTGATAGGTCGCTCTCCGTATTGGTTGAGCTAGCATGGCTCCCCTCACCATAGAGGGTCACTTATGAGCATGCCGCTCCCTTATGGGCGTCTGAGTTCCTCTCATTCTGAGGAATGAGTTCTCCGCCTCTTCAGAGCTTGCTGTCGGTAGAGCTAACTTTGCTCCCCTCACCTAGAGGGTCATCTATGAGCATACCGCTCCCGTCTGAGCGTCCTGAGTTTCCTCTCATTCTGAGGAATGAGTTCTCCGCCTCTCAGAGCTCGTGCTGGTCGAGCTAGCTTTGCTCCCCTCATCTAGAGGGTCATCTATGAGCAGGCCGCTCCCTTCTGAGCGTCTGAGTCCCCCTCTCATTCTGACGAATGAGTTCTCCGCCTCCAGAGCTCTGTGATAGGTCGCTCTCCTCATTGGTAGAGCTAGCACTGCTCCCCACTTAGAGGGTCACCTATGAGCATGCCGCTCCCTTCTGAGCACCTAAAATTCCTCCTTCTAAGGAATGAGTTCTCCGCTCCAGAGCTCTGTGAGAGGTTGCTCTCCTAGTTGGTTGAGCTAGCATAGCTCCCCTCACCATAGAGGGTCACCTATGAGCATGCCGCTCCTTTCTGGGCATCCGAGCTCCCTCACTGGAAGACTGAGTTCTCCGCCTCCAGAGCTCCTCATCGGTAGAGCTAGCACTGCTCCCCTCACTGTAGAGGGTCATCTATGAGCATGCCGCTCCTCTGAGCGCCTGAGACTCTCACCCAAGGATGAGTACTTCTTCGCTCCAAGTGGAACGTAATACCATTATATAAGTGCACACGTTAAACTCTGGGCACTTTTCTAAAATCCACTTAGTGGTAAGATCGCACATCAAGTGTTCATGCGTTCTTTCTAAAATCCATGCTATGGTAAGTGCACACGCTAGACTTTGGGCACTTTTCTAAAATCCACCCAGTGGTAAGTTAGCACATCGAATGTTCTGCTTTCTTTCTAAAATCCCGTAGGGTAGGGTTACGCGCAACCGTGCCCTTATTTGAGTTGGTCAGGCCCGGCTTGTGCCTTGGGCTCCACTCCTGAGTGCTGAGTTCCTCTCAAAATGAGTTCTCCGCCTCCAGAGCTCGCTATTGGTAGAGCTGGCGTTGCTCCCCTCACTTAGAGGGTCACCTATGAGCATGCCGCTCCTTCGAGCGTCTGAGCTCATTCTGAGGAATGAGTTTTCCGCCTCCTCAAAGCTCTGTGGTAGTTCGCTTGCCTTGCTGGTCGAGCTAGCATTGCTCCCCCGCTATAGAGGGTCACCTATGAGCATGCCGCCTCCTGTTGAGAATCGGAAGTTTCTCCACTTCCAGAGTTCGGGGTAGATCGCTCGCCTGGTGGGTCGAGCTAGCATTGCTCCCCTCATCTTAGAGGGTCATCTATGAGCATACAGCTCCCTTCTGAGCATCTAGTTCCCCGACATAGAACGTAAAATAAAATATATATAAGTGCACACGCTAAAGCAATGGGCACTTTCTAAAATCCACTTAGTGGTAAGATCGCACATCAATGTTCTGCGTTCTTTCTAAAATCCATGCTATGGTAAATGCACACGCTAGACTTTGGGCATTTTTCTAAAATCCACCCAGTGGTAAGTTAGCACATCGAATGTTCTGCTTTCTTTCTAAAAACCCTTAGGGGTAGGGTTACGCGCGCAGCTTCGTGCCCTTATTTGAGTTGGTCAAGCCCCGGTTTGTGCCTTGGGCCCCACTCCATGTAACCAAATAATTTGGTTTAAAAAGGGTAATGCTACCAAGGGGTCTGTTGAGACAGCTCCCTCAGCAAGCTCATGTAGAGCAAGCGGTAGCCCCTAGTGACCGGCCAGGACCTAGTGGCTACCACTAGGTACTTGGCCCTATCCCCTTAAAGGAATCTTTCTGTATAAGAATGATTCCAAACCTGTGAGCTCTACCTTGGGTCCGGTAATGCCGGCACCTAGCAGGTAAGTACTTCAGGTATGCAGCTCGGGTTTTTGGCCGAAGGGGATAATGTCACTGACAGCATCAACCGTCCAAACAGGGGCAACTCCCTGAGCCAAATGGTAGAGTTAACTTGTGCTCGCCTCCTGCGGGAATTTGGCTTGCATTCCCTCAGCATGGCGGCGTGGGTATAACGTTTCCCCATAGTGTCCCCTAGGGACGCAGTTCAAGTTCCCATGAAGGGGAACGTCTCAGGTTACGTATAACCATGGTTCCCAGTGGGGAACGAGACACCGCGCCCCCTAGGCTTTGGGGCCATGCTTCGGACGCAAGCTTCAGACGAAGAAGCGGATGATGTATTCGCCCGCCGTCCTTATATTGTGGTCGCGCGGTAGTGACGCGTCATGGGCTGTCGCCGCCAACGGATGGTGTTTTTTCATATGTTTCTTCAGGCACGAGTCACGCTGGAGGCGTTCCCATAGTGTCCCCTAGGGGCGCGAGTGTCTCGTTCCCCACTGGGGAACCATGGTTACATACGTAACCTGAGACGTTATTAATCAGTGTTAATTTTTACAGCTTGTAATTTTAGTTTTTTAAATGAAAATATCCTTTAAATTTAGTCAGTATTGCTCATGCCATATTTATTAATTTTAGTCAGTTTTACTCGGATTTGCCTAAATTAAAAAGTTTTAAAGGTACATTTTGGCCTCTATATCAACAATCACTGGTTGAAACTTAAAAGTGCAAGTTATTTACAAAGGAACTTTTTATGCTCCTTTTTTAATGCTTTTCATGCAATTTTACAGAGGGGCAATCCAAGTCTTTCATCAGTAGTGAGACACAGTCCCCCCACCACAACAGTGTCCCCATAATTGAAAGTCATTATGGATATTTGGACATAAATTGTCTTTTCCCTGCATTAGAGAGTTATTCTCAATCTGCACACAAAATTAAAAGCTGCCTCATTGCTGGCAAAGAATAGAAGGCATTTTAAAAGTCTTTTTTTCCCACAATTGACTGTAGGTACACTGAAAAAAATGGTATGGAAACAATTCAGATTTTTTTAAAGTAATTTCACAAAGAATTACAAAGAATAGGAAAGTGACTTAAGTGTGACATTTTAGCAAACATGATTGCAAACTTTTCTTAATTATGAAAATATTTGAAAATGAATGATTCATGTCTTTTACATACAGCATGTCATACCGAACGAACCGAATTACCTTTTTTGTGCTTTCAATTAGCCTTAATTCCTACAGAATAAAGGTTCGTAATTGGCATTTATCTTTCCACGAAGAACCTTTATGGAACCTTTCCACTGCACAAACGTTTCTTAAAAGTTGAAAAGTTTTAGATTATAGATGATCTAAATTTTCCCAAAAAATGTTGAACTGTTCATAAAAAAAGTTTTTGCAGAATTTAAAATGGATCTTCTATGGCAATATACACGAGCATATCACTAACTGTTAGAAAAAATATATTTCATATACTAAGTAAGTATTATCTATTTGCTTTGAGGTTTCTGTGTTACTTTATGCTTTAGTTGTTGATTTTGTGTGTTTTAGCAACTGATCTTTTTGCTCTTACTTATGGGGGAATTAATTATGGTTTTATTTTGTTTTATAAATGTTGCTGATATGATTTTATAATGTAAAGTACCTGGTCTACATGAAAAGTGCTATAAATAATTAAATGTGATTGCTTATTTAGGATGTTGAATTTACTGCTGAATTCAGAATGTCAAATCCAAACTCTTTCATCATTGTACATTTTGATCAGAAATTTAGGCAAGATTGTCACTGTTCTAAACTCACTATATATATATTTCATAATGAGCTCTGCTTGTATTGAATGTCTTCTCCAGGTTCTAATATGGATGGGAGGTTAGCAGTCACCCAAAGAGGAGGTAAGGTGGAAGCAGAGGACGGGTCCAATCCATATCACACCACACAGGACACAGACAGAGACCTTCCGCTGTTCACGACGGCTCCCCCTTACAGTGGCCTCGACCACCATCCGCCTTTTAGGCCCTACCCACCTTACGACCCCCGGGGCCAAAGCCACGAGCAGTATTTTCAAGACAGCGGAGGGGCAGCTCATCATCCCACAATGCCATCATCTAATTCCCATCACCTTCAGGATCCATACACACAGCTGGTCCCACACGAGGATGCGCCTCCATTCTCTGATGTAGCAGCTCCCAGAACAACCACACAGGCTCCATCGGCCGCAGCCCTCACCCAGCCTCATGTGCCCAACATCCAACACAAACCTTCAGCAGAAACGCAGAGGAGAAGCACAGAGGAACCACCCCTGTCTGTGACCGTAACGTCACTGACCACCACTGATGTGCACACCTCCGTACCACCTGCTTCTAAACTGTCAGATAGAGGAGATGTCACTCCAACCTTAAACAACGAGCCCAAAGATGCAACAATCCCGGTGAAAAGAGACAAAGAAAAGTCTTCAAAACTCAAGGCAGTACATGGCACTCCAGGAAGTGATGTTGCTGTAAAAGCATCATCAATGTCTGGGGATTTGGATGACGAGACCACCACCTCCACCATCATCACCACAACGGTTATTACAACCATGCAGACGCCAGGTACCATTCACACTGTCAGCATGACAAATTTACATATTTATCAAACTTCTCCCTGATGCCTAATTCAGGGCTCTTCAGAGGTTTACCTGCCCTGCTTGTGCCTAAAGATGTGGGTTTTGAGATGCCAGTGGATAAATCATTTTATACCGCTACATTTGGTGCCTTCTTACATGAGGTCTTTGATAGTTTTGTGCAATAAAATCAGGGCATTAGAAACACCATGTAACATAACAACAGCCCTATAATGTTTATTTTTTATTATTAATATAGGCTACATGTTTATCCCCATTTGTGCTTATATATGAATAATACTGCAATTTGTGTATATTGAAATTTCATTTGAATTTAGACATTTAACTATTTTTATAATTTATTATATGGTGGCATTTATTATTTTTATTAAAGGTATACTTTATATATTTATTATATTGAATTTAATTATTATTTTAATACTTTGTGCAATTTGTGTATATTGAACTTTCATTTGAATTTAGACATTTAGCTATTTTTATAATTTATTATATCGGGGCATTTATTGTTTTTAATTAAGGTTCTTTATTTATTATGCACTCTTTAAAAAGTTATGTTAATAGGAATGCTCAATACATTGGCACCAAGGCTATTATCAGCAGATATTATAATTTTTTTATAATTTTTTGAAACCATCCAATATTGGATATATAATAGTCCATGATCAGTTCTGTTACCTTACATTTCCATTACCTTCTATCATCATATAATACTCACTTTATGTTAATATTTTGCAATTATTTAAAGTGCCCCTATAATGGATTTTTTTAAATGACCTTTCATGCAGTGTACACAGCTCTAAGTGAATGAAAAACTCTTGCAAAGTTTTAATCTGAAAGTGCACCATGTATACATTTATTGTCTTTCAAAAGAAAGAGTCGACTCTGAATCATTGAGTCGCTTTTAAAACGAATCCCAAGCGGTTTCATGTTGATGTCAACATGAAACATTAGCATATTGCCAGCCCACATGTTGGTCTTTTTGTATTGGTCTGAATGAAAATGCAAGTTCATTCTTTGCCAATAGCTGCTGATTTTGGAGTGGTAAAATAGTTATTTCCCCAGAAATGTTGTACACAAAGCAGCACTGCGCTCACAATAGCTGCTTTATCGGGCATTACAGGTGAGATGAAATAAAAATAAGCAGATTAGCGTCAAGCAAAGGAGGGGTTTGGGAAAATGCATCGTTTGGGAGTCGCTGAGCAAGTAAGGTAAAAAAATAAATGCATATTATAAGACAATGAAAGTGTTCTTTGACCTTGCATGCATGTTGACCTGTTGTTGGGGACTCCCAAAACCCAAATATGAACCTTTCATTACCCATAATAGGGGCACTTTAATAGCACTGTTAAATGTTATCTTTAGCAAATCCAATTTTCACACTGTATGTTGGTAAAATGTGTCTCGTTTTAGTATTTATATTTGATTTAAACTAAATAGTATAGTATACTAATTTGAATTCATGGCATAACAAAATGTATCATCTGCTTATCGGTATCTGTCAGATTTTTTATATCAGTGCATCCCTATTATTGAAGTTGTTTAACCTATGTATTTATTGTGCATATTTGTCCATACAATAAGAAACTTGGATCTGATTGGCCCTGTTAGAAGTGATGCAGCCTAGCTATACAGGGCTTTCTGAAGACTACTAGCCAACTAGTTGTTCAGACAACCAATCGACAGTTTAAATATGAAAGATTGTAATTTTACATATTCCTAATTGCTAAACCAAGTATATTAATTTATATGGAGCGAGAACATATCTCTTGACCAGCAGTGCCGTTTAACTCTAGAGGGAGATGAAGGAGCCAACAGAGCAGAAAGTATAGAAAATATTCGCTCGCCTGCCATTTCACCTGAATTGTCCACGTGTTCTACACAGCAGGGCAGGAAAACTGACCCTGCTGATCCAGACAGATAATGAGAAAACCTTGAAAGACAATTAAAGATGGGAGGGAATACAATGGAGTGAGATGAAGTGAGAGTGAATGAGAAAAGGCTCGCCTCTATTGATGCACACTTTCTCTGTGTCCCTCTGCCCTTCTACCTTTTTTAATGCAGCTCCGTGCAGCACCAATTTCACATCGCCGGGAGGCTACATAGAGACACCGCAGCAAGCCAGGAGTTGGCACAATACGGATGTGGACTGCACATACACCGTGACAGTCTACATGGGCTATGGGGTGGAAATTCAGGTAAATTCATCACACGGTGCTTTTGTTATTGACCCAGTTCCTGGAAACGATCTAAATTACTGTGGTAATCCAGTTCTGCTCTTTTATTCTTGAAAGGTTAAGTGTGTAATGTACTGTGCCTCTAGCATCAAACAAAAAAATAGTGATTGTTTTCACACATGGTTTTGCAGACACACCCCCTTTCTGCCATTGGTCGGGCAAACAAATAGCCCCTCCCCAATCTCGCACCATTGGTTGAGTCAATGTAGCTGACAAACTGGTTGGAGATGTTTTGCTTATAACATAGAGCCACAGTGTTACACTTTTTAGGAAACAGCCTTCAAATAGCTTTCTTTTATTTCTCTGAATATGAGAAAAATATTTTTTTGTATTGAAGAAAATTACTACCTTCAACTTTTAGTCATAAAGGTCACATATAAATGCAGCTGCTGTTCATACATACGTTGACAGAAATGGCTGATGTGAACAGTTCAGGAGATTGTTTGTTTGTTTGTTTGTTTAATTAAATGGTGAGCAGATGTACAGTGTCTCTGTATTTTAATCAATAGTGAAGTGTTCTTAAATAATAATTCTGTCTTATTAAAAATCCACCCCCTGTTAGTGCTCTTTAAGTGTTTTATTTTATTTTATTTATTTACTTTTTTTACTTATTTATTTACATATTTTTTTTTTACATTTCAAGAAAATATTTTGTTAGACTCCATTTTGATTAGGATGTTGTCTGCGCATACAGTATAGACAGCAAGGAAGCTCACTAGGGTTTGGAACAAAACCATGACATGCGCCCTCTCAAAATCACCTTCAACCATATGATTAACTACAGCTTCCTTCATAAAATATACAATAGCCATTACCTCCCTGACCTTCCAGATGGTTTAGCTAATATATCTTGAATATTAAAACCACGCATACCAAATCACTATCAACCATCATACGAGCTGCTGCGGCATCTTAGTCAGTTGAGAGAGAAGGACGGTGAGAGGGAGGGGAGCCTAGCGTCTCATCTCATTCCTCCTCTCTTTGTACAGACTTGTTAACCTGGGACAGTGTATAAATATCTCTCTGTTTTTCAGCAATTATTCAATGTGACTGATATGTGCGGAAGCCACACAGTTCTTCCCCTAATTAATTGCTTATGGATTATCTGTCCACTCCTTTTGTTTGTTTATGGTATTCTTTAATGCCCTCCTGTTAAACTGTCTCTCAGGCAACTCTTAACTTAATTAAAGCAGCCCCATCCTTCTGCTGATAGACAAAAATAATGTTTAATTCAGACAATGTGAGGGCCTGCTTTGCATTTTCTGTGTTCTTACGGCCTAATTTATTCGACCGGTCCTGGTTAAGCTTTCCCTTGATCCAGAAGCTTCTCTGAATGCCGTACAATCCCGTTTTGAAACTTCGTGAAGATCTCGGACTTTGAAGGCGGTCATCAGGAAGGTTAAACTGCATTTAAGCCATTTCCATCATTCAATTGAGGACGATGGAAAGAGGTTTGCTTCTTTAGATGACTTCCTGCTCATGCTGGATGGCCGTGGCCTTTACCTGCTGGATTCCTCTGGGAATCGGGTGGCAGGTGGTTGCTGACCTTGCATGTCGAGGGCTGTGTTGGGCAGAGGGATCATCACCTGTACAGGCCTGACCTGCTGATCCAGGCCAAATGGCTAAACCCTCATCAGTCTGAGCTCAGCGGAGGTCGTGCCTCACTCTTCCTTTAATACCCAGATACTGAACTTTAGACATCTCCCCCGAGAGCTACATCCTGCTGAACTCTCCTACGGTGATGGAGATGAGTCATCTGAGGAAGTGCTGCTCTCGCTTTCACTGGAGTTCAAATATCAGCTGTATAGTGCCACTCCAAAACGTCCTATTTGCTGAGGACCCATTTCTTGATGGAAGTTGAATTTGAGCTCATTTGACTCAATTATATGTCATTTTTAAAAACACATATTACACCTTTCTCCAGTACTAGATTCCTGTTATTTGGTACATCTTTTGGGGTTGTCAAATACCAATGCTAGTAATATGTATACAGTATATTGACAAATTAAATTAAACCAATGGCACTTCGTCTATGTAACAAAGTTCGTAAGGAAGGAAGGAAGCAGACAGGGTTGGCTCGTGAAGACTCGGGTGAATTTTATTTACAGATAAACTTAAACAGGTGCGCACTCTGCGCGTCTAAAACATCAACTCTCTCGGTTGTCTCAGCGATCACTCTCAGCATTCGCTCCGGCTGTCTCTCTCTCACAGACCGTGCGCCCGAGTCCTCACTCCGCTCTCTCAATGAACTCCTGTTCCACGGTGGCTTTTATCTGGTCTCCACGCCAATTACTGCAATCAGACACAGGTGTTCCTCATTTTGCACTTGACCCACTTACTTACCGCTGTCTCCTGAGTCTTTCTCCCGCTGCAGACTTCGCTGAACCACGCCCGCCACATACCCCCACCGCCCGACTCAGGCCGGAAGCCCTCCGCCTGCAGCCCCCATTCCTGGAGAGGAAGTCAGCTACAGTCATCTGGCCTGTGGATCACCTTGAATTTGAAGGGCTGTAATGCCAGATACCAACAGGTGATCCGCTGGTATCCTTCATGTGGTGGAGCCACTGCAAGGGCGTGGTCCGAACAGAGGGTGAATTCGTCCCAGGAGATAATAGCGAAGGGTGAGGACCGCCCACCGGATCGCTAAACACTCAATGGAGCTGTACATCGTCTCTCTCTTAGAGAGCTTCCGACTGATGTACAGCACCGGGCGCCTCACCCCTTATCTCCTGGGTCAGGACAGCTCCCAGCCCCGGTCCGACGCGTCCGTCCTGCAGCAAAAAAGGGAAGAAAAAGTCAGGAGAGTGCAATAGCGGCCCGCCACACAGAGCAGCCTTCACCTGGGTAAAAGCCTGCTGGCACCGCCTGGCCCACGGGACCGTATCTGGGACCTCCTTTAGTGAGGTCAGCGGGCTGGTGAGCTCCGAATAGTCAGGAATAAACCTCCTGTAATACCCCGCCAGCCCCAGGAACTGCCTCACCTCCTTTTTGGTCTTGGTCTCGGCAGGCCGCAATAGCTGCCGCCTTATCAATTTGGGGACGCACCTGTCCGTGACCCAAGTGGAAACCCAGATAACGAACCTCCACCCGCCCTAATCGCACACTTCTTTGCTGGTTGGCCGTTAGCCCCGCCTCCTCAGCGCCTCAGCACCTCCCGCAGGTGCACCATATGCCGCTGCCAGTCCTGACTGTAGATGATAATGTCATCCAGGTAGGCAGCGGCGTATGCGTGTGCGGTCGGAGGATTTTGTCCATGAGGCGCTGAAAGGTAGCGGGCGCCCGAACAACCCAAAAGGAAGCGTGACAAATTGGTGCAATCCAAACGGCGTTGTGAAGGCTGACTTTTCTTTGGATAAGGGCGATAAGGGATCTGCCAATATCCTTTGGTTAAGTCCAGTGTCGAATAAAACGAGCGGTACCCAGCCGATCAAGCAACTCGTCAACCCGCTGGCATTGATAGGCGCCGAACTTCGACACCGCATTCACCTTGCGATAATCCACGAGAATCGGACCGAGCCGCCTGTTTTCGAACCAAAACGATCGGGCTTGCCCAGTCACTGCGGGACTCTTCTATCACTCCCATCTCTAGCATCGCCTCTAATTCTGACTGGACCACCTTTTTCTTGTGCTCCGGTAAACGATACGGCCGGCTGCGCACTACCATGCCCGGCTCGGTCTCAATATGGTGCTGGATAAGGTTGGTTCGACCGGGCCGGGGCGAGAACACGTCCGCAAACTCTTTCTGCAACCGGGCTACATCGGTGAGCTGGGAGGGCGAGAGGTGATCCCCCCCGGGGGCCAGAGTGAGTGACGGTACTTTGGAGTTCACCTCTGGCCCGAGATCTTCCTCGCTACCTACCACCGTCGCCAGCATCACCGGCTCGACCTCGTTCCATTTTTTAAGGAGGTTGAGGTGGTAAATCTGACAGTGCCCCGCCCGATCCGCTTCGAACCACCTCATAATTGAGATCGCCTACCTGCCGTGGTGACCTCAAACGGTCCCTTGCCACTTGGCGAGTAATTTAGAGCTAGAGGTGGGGAGTAACACAAGCACTTTATCTCCCGTGAAATTGCGTAATCTGGCCCCCGATTGTATAGCCGGCTTTGCTTGTCCTGGGCCTGTAACAAATTCTCCATGGAGAGCTGCCCCAGAGTGTGGAGTTTTGTTCTCAGGTCCAGCACATGCTGAATTTCATTTTTACTCTCAAGGTCCTCCTCCCAAGTCTCCCTCAGGACGCCCAAAACCCGCTGGGCTGGCGGTGACAGGAGCTCAAGGGGAAAACCCCGTGGAGGCTTATGGGACCTCGCACAGCGAACAAAAGGGGTTCCAGCCACTTGTCCCAATTTTTTATCCTCGTGAACGAACTTTCGAATCATTGTCTTTAATGTACGATTAAACCGCTCCACCAGGCCGTCCGTTTGTGGGTGGTAGACGCTGGTGCGAATCGATTTAATTCCCAATAATCCGTAAAGTTCGCGAATGGTCCGTGACATGAACGCCGTGCCCTGGTCGGTGAGAATCTCTTTCGGGATTCCCACCCGGGAGATCATACTGAACAGAGCCTCCGCCACACTTTTTGCGGAAATGTTGCGGAGCGCTACTGCCTCTGGGTATCGGGTTGCATAATCCACCAGAACTAATGCAAATCGATGCCCTCGTGCCGACCGCTCTAATGGCCCGATGAGGTCCATACCACCGTCAAGGGGACCTGCATAAGCGGAAGGGAAAGGCGCTTTTGGGGAGGCCGGGATTCACTAGCTGACATTCACGACAAGCCGCACACCACCGGGCGACATTCTCGTGAATGCCCGGCCAAAAGAAGCGGGCCATTAGACGGTTTAGTGTTGTCGCCTGCCCCAGGTGCCCGGCCATAGGATTGCAATGAGCCGCCTGGAAAAGCATTTCCCGACGGCTTTTGGGTACCAACAACTGGGTTGTATCTTGCTTTGATTGAGCGTCCTGGGTCACTCGATACAACCTATCTTTCAAAATAGCAAAATACGGATAGGAAGGGGGCCGTGCGGGCTGGAGAGGCCGGCCGTCAATGGAACGGACCTGCTCAAACGCATTTCTCAGGGACTCGTCCTGAGACTGCTCCAGGGGGAAATCATCACGCTCCGTGAGGATTAACCTCTCGATCGCTGCCCGATCCCCGGTGCCGCCTCAGCGAGCCCCGGCTCAGCCTCCCCCGAGCGCACGGCCGCCTCCCTGCCCGGCTTTTCTTTTCCCCAGGAGGCATCCGCACACAAAACTCCCAATAAAACTTTAAAAGAGGGCCAATTGGTTCCCAAAATCAGCGGATGCCGGAGGTGGGGGTTAACTGCCACCTCCACATTATGCTTTTGTCCCCGAAATTGGATGGCTAAACGCACTACTGGATATTCCGCCACGTCCCCGTGCACACACCTCACCCGAACCATGCAGCTCATATCCAATGCCTCAGGCTGAACTAGGCTTTGATGGATCGAGGTTTGGTTACAGCCTGAATCCACCAAAGCCCAATACCCCTTAATACTCACAGGTATCTGGTACCCGCCAGCCTGATCGGGGCGGCCTGCGGGCATCCGAACCCGGACCAATGTCCCCACCTCCATCACCGGGACAACGATCGATAAAGTGGCCCGGGTCCCGCAACGCCAGCAGGCGGCCCAGGCTTCCCGCCACCCTAGTGGCGGGAAGGGGGACAAGGAATTGGCGTGGAGACCGGGGAACGGGAATAGCAGCGGCCGACCCACCTCCCTGGCGTGGCTCGCGCCGACCGACTCCGGGCCGGGCCTCCCTCCATCGGGGCTGGGCTCGGGGAACCACGCCGGCACGGGACCTGGGCAAGAAGGTAGGGAGAAAAGAAGGAGGGAGAGAGAGAGACGGACGGTAGGGTTTCGCCAACCCGTGGCACGCCACCATCTGGTCCTCGGCGAGTTGGATGGCCAGGTCCAGCGGCGCGGACGGTGGCACTGGACCCACTGCGCGGTCTTCGTGGGAGCAGCGCAATAAACTGCTCCAGCACCACCCGGTCGATGATTTGGTCGACGCCGCCTTCCCGGCCAACAGCCATCTGCGGCAGGCGTCCCGGAGCTGGTGAGCCATCACGAAGGGCGGCCGTTCTCCCCAAGCTCCAGCGAGGAAGCGCTGGCGGTGCTGCTCGGGCTCCGGCCGACCCGCTGGAGGATGGCTCGCTTTTAGGTCGTCGTAGACCAGGAGGTTCTGGACTGGCAGCTGCTGCGCCGCCAACTGCGCCTCCCCGGTTAGCAGGGGGATGAGGCGCACTGGCCAGTCCGTCTGGGGCCACCCACATGCTGCGCGGTCTTCTCAAAGAGGTCAAGGAATGCCTCTGGGTCATCCTGCGGCCCCATCTTCTGTACCGGCATGTGGGTGGGCGGGGCCAGGGCTGTTGGACTTTCCCCGGCCCGAACCTCCCGGTCCATCCAGCTCCGGAACAGCTCGCGGTCCTCACGCTGGTTCTGGACGAGGGCACAGAATCTCCTCTCCTGGTCTGCCCTCATGTCCATCAGCGCTTTGTGATGTTCTTGGTGGAGTCCCGCGAGCGACTGGATGACATCCGCAAATGGCGATCCCGATGGTGAGGACATGATGGCAGCGGCGTTCCGGCTTCCTTCCCCGGGTTTCGGCAACCAGTGTAACAAAGTTCGTAAGGAAGGAAGGAAGCAGACAGGGTTGGCTCGTGAAGACTCGGGTGAATTTTATTTACAGATAAACTTAAACAGGTGCACTCTGCGTCCTAAAAACATCAACTCTCTCGGTTGTCTCAGCGATCACTCTCAGCATTCGCTCCGGCTGTCTCTCTCTCACAGACCGTGCGCCCGAGTCCTCACTCCGTCTCTCTCAATGAACTCCTGTTCCACGGTGGCTTTTATCTGGTCTCCACGCCAATTACTGCAATCAGACACAGGTGTTCCTCATTTTGCACTTGACCCACTTACTTACCGCTGTCTCCTGAGTCTTTCTCCCGCTGCAGACTTCGCTGAACCACGCCCCCCTCGCCACAGTCTATATTCCCAATTACGTAAGCACTTCCTCAGTTTTTCTCTTTTCAATTAAAACTGAAGTAAACAGTACTTAAGCAAGTTCAAATTTCTAACAGCAGTCTTACAGCAAACTAACTTTCTTAAATGGAATAAAATATTTAATAGAACATTGCTTTTTAACAGTGAAAGTGGATTTGTGAAAGTGAAAGTGACCAGGCACTGCTGTGATTTGTTTTTTTATTTTAGTGTTGACTTGGTATTAACTTTTAGTTAATTTCTAGTGTCTGTATAGTCTACATATGTTCAACTTTAAGGTTCATCTTCAGATGGAACAAGAGAGAACATCACTACTATTGTACATGATAAAACACTCCATTAGAAACTGCTTGACAGTATAAATGCGCCGTAAATGGAACAAACTGGGAAAAAAATATTTAGTGTCTTGAATTTTACATCCTAAAGTAATAATGCCTGAATGTACAGTTTAGTGTAATGATCTTTACACCGATGATGCCCGCAAGCGAGAAATATCTTGTCTATTAGGGCAGAGCAGAAAAATAGCTCGTCCTCATTCTTAATTCTGTTTTGGACAGAGAGTAGATGTTTAATATGGCATCCTGGTGCTTGGAGATCACTTCTGTCCACTCAGCCATGACAGTTGCCATGACTCTGGGTATTATCACTGCTTGTAAACAATTACCAAGTTAATAAGAGAGCAAGATGGCACATTGGAAATTTAATGAGTCTGAATCTTGGGGTGCTGAGGAGTGCAGACGACCACCTAGACTCTAGAGCTTCAAACTATCGCTTTATTTTGCAACGCGGAAGTAAGCTATTTCCTGTGAATGTGCAAATTTCTGATTCATATTTCTGCTTTAGGTCTACAATTTAAATCTATTTTAAAAACTTAATTTACTGCAACGATTGTATCATAAAAAGCACTATACAAATAATCTTGAATTTAATTGAATTTAGGTGAATCATTTGAAGAATAACACGTGCAATAAACAGTATAACTATTTGTGCTGCAAACTGGTATTTTCATGATTTTTATAATATATATATATATATATATATATATACAGTATATATTATAAAAATCATGAAAATACCAGATTGCAGCACAAATAGTTATACTATATATATATATATATATATATATATATATATATATATATATATAAATAGTTATATATATATATATATACACACATATTTGCAACATTAAGCAATAAAACTGACTACTTTTGTACAGTTAAACATTCAAAATAAGGTGTGTTATTACCTTGTTTGAACAAAAAAAGCTCTGGTTTTAAAACTGAAATGTTTAGGCCTAATTTCTGTATCAAAAATAATGACTCTTCTTCTTAGCTATTGGTCGAGCAAACTGATTGCTCCGCCCTAAACTCACGCCATTGGTTGATTCACTGTTGCTGGGTCAAACTGATTGGAATGCATAAACAAACAGAGCAATGTTCATAATTTTAATTTCTACCTATTATAGGCAAGGATTGGAAAAAGGGTTTTAACATTGAAAATGTCAGCTTCAATATAAACCTAAGAAGACCTTACAAATCTCAAAAGCTGTGTACAAAAGTTTTTGTGTGTGTGCTTTACAGATATATTGATTTTACTAATTGCTTGAAATTTCACAAAAAAAATTGCTACTGCTTGTACTTTTATGTCTTATTGCTTTAGAAACATCTCAGTACATTTTCTTTTTCTTGTTGTTTGTTTGTGCAGCCATTTTAGGTGTTGATTGCCAAGCTATTTTCATCTCGTTTCCTCACTAGAATTGTGTGTCCTTGTTGTCATCCCACCTACATAATGGAAAAAATAAGCCAGTGGCAAGTAAATATCCACATCTGAACTAAGAAATAGCAGTGCAGGATTTGAGTGTTTGAGTCTATGGTAACTACTTCACAACAGAAACATTAGTTTTTATATTATTCTTTGAAGACACAAAAGATAAAACCGCTCTCTTGGCTTCAAAACCAGCTCTCTTGGCTCTCTTGGCCCAATTGAGTTTCCATACAATGAAACTCAAAGAGTTTAGACACATTTTTTGACAAATCATTTTAAACAAATCATTTGAAAGATTTTAATGAATTGAAATGTTCTGCAAAAGAAAGTAATACAGATTTAAACCGACATGAGGATGAGTAAATGATGACAAACTTATGTGCAAACTATCCCTTTAATAAAGAGTGTGTCAGATCCTGAGAGAAATGACTGCAGTACATTTAACATATTTCAGTCAACTACAACTTTTCTGACGGTTGTAACGTTGAAGTTATTCAAACATCCACCATTTGGCCATTTCATGAGGAATGAAGCATCTGACATTCAGATGGATGGAGTTATCTTCTTCACAGTTTGTAGATTTCTGCTTTTGTATTATTCATTCCCGGCTTCTTGGCCAAACGCTCAGCTTATTATGGTTAGCGTCTCCGTGCTGCCTGAGAGATTTAGTCTTTTTAACTGTCTCCCCCTCACGCTGACTCATCAGTGTGGTGATAATGTCGCCTGAGTCCGGATAGCTCTCCTAAATGGACCCACAGATATTCCAGAGTGTGTGCAGAAACTGTCAGCGTGCTCCGTGGGTAGATATGGCGATATAGATCGGATGCTTAAACATCACCATGTGCAGTGGGAGGGTCAAAACTCAAGCCGCTGTCCACCGGAGTGAGAGGGATCCATAAGTCCTCTCCAGAACCATGGGTGGCGCATGGATATTGACTGAGGGTCGATACTCTCAACTGCTTTGGATTAAGTGGGTCCTCTGTACAGTTCAATAAATATAGTTTGGTCTCCAGCCTGTCTGAGCTGATAGCTGAGATTGATTTGAATGTATTTGTCAAGCTGGACATTTAAACACCCAGAAGCCTGTTGGCAGGGTCGCTTCAAAGAGTCAGGTTAACAAAATGCTTTGCTTAAAGAGATTTCTACAACTTTAGAAGGATCTTCTTCATTTCTTAAGGATTGTGTGTTTATTTATTTTGATTTGGTGTTAAATGGTGGTCATAATTGGGCCAGTGACTAATAAAGAAAAGGAAATCCTTTAAAAAATAAATGCATGAAATGCACTCTTTGTATTCATGTTGGAATCATATGAGTTTGAAGAACCTTTACATTTAAAAAGTTTAAATTGTATGATTCTATTAATTAGGTATATGTTTTGTGTGGATGTTATTTTTCAGATACGGTGAGGTAAAAAAAAACAACGTATTACTATACAATAAGTCAAAAGTAGCCTAACTCTCAAATTGGTCTCTCTGTCTATCTGTCTGTCTGTCTGGAGAGAGAGAGAGAGAGAGAGAGAGAGAGAGAGAGAGAGAGAGAGAGAGAGATTAAGAAATAATAAAAAGATTATGCCATACAACTCTTCCTTTCACAAGTTCGCTTGCCCATCCAGTCCTAATGTATAAGCGAACTTGGCTTTCTGTATTTAATGGAGGCTCGAACCCAAGGCTCAGCTTGAGCACATAGATTACCCCCCCCCCATTGCGGTACTACCTAGAGGGAGAATAACAGAAATAGAGGAGATGAGGAGGTGGAGGGATGCTAAAATAATTGATGCTGGGAAGGTGCAATGAGTGCTGCTTATATAGGCTTGTAATGATAATTGACAGAACTGAATGATTAGGCTCCTCCCAAACCTATATTTGGAACTTCATTTTAAGAAATTAAATTTTTTTAATGAAGCATTTTTGAATTATGATCTCAGGACTTTATCTCCCTGACAACAGATTTTGTTTAAAATACTCTTAATGAACCAAAGGTGTTTTTGGGAGCTGGAATTGCGGTGAAATTGCACTCAGTATTAGGTTCAAAATGTACTTTAGCGTGAATTTCATGGTTTCTCTTATTTGGTTTCTCAATGCGGTCCTCATCCACTAGATGTGAGATGCAAACCCTTAAATATTCCCTTTTTTCTTTTTTTAGATGTTGAGTGGAGCTATTTCAGCTTTTCTCTGATCAAAGCTGCTCTCAGTGCACTACATCTGAGGTTTTGAGCCAATTCACCTCACACATCAGTGTTTGAAGTATCATTCTCCTCAATAGCATAGATCAATAACCACAGACAGCACAATTTAATCTGCCCTCCTCTACAGCTCACTTATAACTAGAGGGCTAATGGTCAAGCTTTATTAATAGCCTGTCACTTGTTTTCATGAGCCCTGTCCTCTATGTTGAAACAGTTTGTAGCGCTGCCTGTACAGGATGCTGCTCGTGCCCAGAACTAAACACTGATGTTTTTACAAGTGCAGATGTATAGAAATTAGATCCTATTGTTTTGCAGAGGACTTTCTTTATTCTCATTTCCAGTAATCTTATCCCTTTCAGAAGGATACTTCAATGTGGCTCAATCTTTGGTAGATTTAAGCCAGCCAGGAGAGATTTGTGCTAAACTCATTTGGATTTGAACAGTGCTGTTTAGCTGTGGAAAGAGGTTATAACAATTAAGGCCACTATCCTAATTTTCCCCGTTTCCCTCAAAGCCGCCAGGAACCTTTCGCTGTTTCATGAAGGAGAACACAATGAATTAATGTACAATACAATATAGTTGAAAGGGTTTTATGACTTCTATCATTCATAAAACTTTTCCATGAAATAATTCACATTTTCCCAAATGTAACTCCAAATGATCTTCTAATGACCCAAATGTCAAACGGTCTACAGTTAGGGATGTTTCAAAGTAGTAGCAACACTGAAATTGCATGAATCTTAATTTAAATTATTGATACAACAGCAGAAAACAATGTGTTAATGAATACACTTTTATTTAAATACATTTAAATAGGTTTTAATAATTATTTTGTAACTACATAATTTTTTATTTGTTCTAGTAAACAGTGGTTAATTTATAAAACAAGAACATTTCGAGTAATAGGACAATTAAAAACAGTGCAACAAATGTGTTTAACTGCAGGGTCAAATCTCCAGTAAACATTACAAATATTATATGCTAAATGAAACAATTGCAATGTGTTACAAAGAACATAGGGTTACATAACACGCCACAACACAAATCAGTTAGGGTGACAGCAGATAACAAATGTTATTTGTTATATTTGCTGTGTGCAATATATTTGGAATTGCATACTGCTACTGCTAAAAAGCTTTCATTTCCATCTGTTACATGTTTTTCTATCTCTTTCTTGACTAATAATTTGATTTGGCTGACAAAAATTAAGATCTGATCTGGAAAAAAAAGATTGGACACCATTTCTTACTGACTGAATTTTTACTTAATATTATTTTAGTGTACTGTACAGTGTGTAATGCACAGAATTCAGTAAATAGTAAGATAGTATTCCATTTGAACCTAGCCAAAGTATTATCTTCCAGTAGATTACCATAATAATATAACAATTAAAACAAGTGTTAAAGAATTGGTTTGAGACCTAATAATGAATTTAGAGTAGATGCATTTGCCATTTTGCTCTTTAAACACTTTATATACATTTTAATGACTCATTGATTATGATTTCAAGGCAACCAGAGAGGCTTTCCAATAGTTTTACTTATCCTTGCTTGTTGTTTCAGTGGTATGAGCATATAATCATAGCAAAATAACAAAGTCACACACTTGATTAGAATCCATTTAAACTTATCACATCAAGTAAAATTAGCTTTCCCCCCCTCAAATTAACTCTAATAATGAATGTGAGGCATGTCATTCTAATCTGATAGTAATGTGCATGTAACTGCATGGATCACATACCAGGCATGAGACACCCTTGAGTGTTTATACCAATGTCATTTCCCATTGCCCTTGATTAATGCAGGGCATCTATTGTACAATAAGCTTCATGCATTAGAATTCAGAGGCACCTGAGTGAGGGAACTCTGTTAATTTATCAGCGTCCATCAGAATTAATTACAGATCCAGAGTGTGAAAGTCAGCCGTGCCTAATCACATGGGCGCAACGTCCCAAAAGCGTCATTTATTTTAAGACGCACCGCCCCGTGGCTTATTTGAAACCGGTGTTAGTGCATCGCCGTGCAGTTCTCCTCTTGACTAATTGTGTTTGTCCTGACGATGCGCTTTTATGTCCAGCCGGTTCTCTCTGACTGATTGGATCTGTCTTTTTCGTCACAGATATCTGAGGAGAGAGCGTCCGGGCAGAGGGTTTTGCACTTCTTTGTCTCTTGTGGTGTCTTACTGAGGTGTGATCAGCAAACAGGGTTCCTTATCTGCACTTTAGATGGGAAACTCAGCAACTTAGTACTCAGTAAACGTAGTGTTGATTTGGTGTTTTGTAAGCCTGAATGCGTTGCTTTATCAAGCGTGACAATTTAGCTGTGATATCCTTAAACTAATTGTTTATTAAATTGACAATGTATAATAATATGAGTATAATAATTACATCATATATTCAAGTTTACATCTATATACACTGGTGGCCAAAGGTTTGGAATAATTAAGATTTTTTGTGTATTTGAAAGAAGTCTTTTATTTACCAAGGATGCATTTCTTTATACAATAAGAATAGTAATATTGTGAAGTATTATTACAATTTAAAATAACTTGTAAAATATAAAACATACAAAACTTCAAAAGATATTTTTTATTTTAGCCATTATTCCAATCTTCAGTGTCACATGATCCTTAATGATTATTAATAACGTTTCTTATTAAATGTTAAAAAAAGTTTTTGCTGTTTATAATTTTTGGAAACCCTGTATATTTTTTTACAGAATTCAAACCTAATTGTACAACATTTATTTGAAATAGTAAAAACATTTATAATGTTACAAAACATTTCTGTCTCCTTTGATCAATTTAAAGCATCCTTAGGTGAACTAAGAATTAATTTCTTCCTTTTTAATCATACTTACCCAAAACTTTTAAATAGCAGTTTATCACAGTTTCCATACAAATATTAAGCAGCAAAAACATTTTCAACATTGATAAAAATATCTATTATAAAATATAGTATAGATTTAGTATATATATAGTAATTACAGTGTATAATAAAAATGCATATGTATATTTACTGTACCTGTTTGACAGGCTTCTGGCCCCTATTTGTTTGTTTTCTCTTTGTTTTTATGTCCTTGTTTTGCATTTTCACTTTTTCTGTTTTCTTTCCACCCTAGACCTGCACACTTGTTTTCATGGTATCCAGCGTGTGTACTGATGTGTTTTTGTGTACTGATGTGTTACAATATATTTATATATTGTAGAAACTTAATATATTTAACTTATGGCAAAATTTGATGATGATTTCTCATTACATAGGGGCACCTATACTTGTCTTACACTCTAGTCTTAATCCAAACCCTACCCAGTCCCTATCAGATCACTGTGTATTCTAATTCCTCTGTCATCTACTCAAAATACTGTTTTCATTCTGTACCCCCTTACAAGGGCCTTCAGATATAACGTGCATGCAAACAACAACATTTTAGCTGCAGCCATCTTGTTGGGCTCATTTTATTGTCACCCTCATTCAGTGTACGCCTCCATGTGGAGAATGAAAAGGACCATGGAATGAAAGTCAGGCAGTAGTGAGCAGCGCTGCCTTCCAGCAAATTCTCCCCAATGCCCATTAAAACCTTTCTGGCCTGGTGGATTGCATACGTGAGGTTAAAATTGAAAATGTATTAAATTGAACAGGGGGCCTTGAAACTGGGAACGGGACTGGAGAACGGGATTGAAAGAGTGTTATCTGCCTGCTTAAACACCCAAAGAATTTAATACTACTCATCAGTCGATAAATGCAGAAAGGCTGGATAACGAGGGGTGTATTTTGATGAAAAAATAAAGTGAAGTATAGAGTTGGATGATTCATTGGAACAAGGCTTGCATATTGGGCTACATATTGACCATAAGGAAGAATCAAGCGTGTTCGTACACTTCCACTGTCAATACAGCCAAATGTGTGATTCATGTGTGGCTCTCCCACACACTTTTCATCAAGAACTGGCAATGGTTTGTTCTAAAGTGAGAACAAACTGACTTTAGCTGAGTACAGGGCCAAGAACAGAGACACAAAGTAGGTACTCATCTACAATACTCAAGGGACAGTACATTGAAAAATGCTCCATAATACATGATAAAAGTATGATAAAAGTGATTCATATGACTTCAAGATTCAAGAGCTTTATCGTCATGTGTACCAGATTACAATACACCTCTCGAGAATGACCGGATAGAAGGGAACAAACATAACTTACATAGACAATACAAAATGCGTAACAAAATATAGAATATACAGTATAGTAAAAATATAAAAAAAGCATAAAATGATGTAGAAAAAGAAGAGAACCCGTTTGCTAATAAGAAAAACAACCGTCAATAAAGAGTTATTCACAGTATAAATGTGCAGTGCTATATTTCACAGTAACTTTGAGTGAGGAACAAACCGAACATTTTATTTTAAAATTATTAATTGGCAATTTGACCTATGTCTACTTTTATTATATTATAAGATTAGTTATTTTGAATAGGATATTTTAAATGAACTGGTTCACAAAATCAGAATGAATGAGTCATTTCCGAGCACAAAACTGATTCAATCCAGTTACAGTTGTTACCAGTTCACTGTCTGATAAAATAATCAGTGAATAACATCATATTTTAGACTGTTCATGTCATAAATCTGTGATTTGACTTGGAATATAGTGCATGACTCATATAAACTACTTTTATGATGGTTTTGTGTTCATTTTTAAAGATTGAAAGCTTCAGTCACCATTACATCACTGTATTTGTGAAGCAAAAATGACCCAGGAAATTATTCTAAAACGTCCTTTGCGTTCCAAGGAGGAATGAACATCATGAGGGTGAGTAAATGGTGATAGAATCTTCTTTTCTGTCTCATTTCTGTATCATTTAGTTTTTAATCGTTTCTCTCTCCATCTATCTTACTTACTATTACGTTCACCACATTCAATCACTGCCTGTCCTCTGTCACCACATTTCTGTTGTATTTTGATACACTTCTATTGCTTTAGCAAGGCTTTGCAATAGTGCTCCAAAGGGCTGAGAGAACACAATTATCAAATTATGATAATGCAGTCATAACACCACACAGGGGATGTGAAAGCACAGACAAGCTCTAAAAGGTGCTTGTGAACCATGCTCGACATTTATCTCCTCAGATACACCTGTGAGATGGTGCGAAAAATGCAGAATGACGGCGATGGCTGTAGCCTTCCACCTTTCCCGTCTGAGCCTGAAGGCTTTTACGTGCACGACGTTCTCCTAAACATCAGACCGCATCTCTCCCCCCGCCCTTCCTGAAGGTCGCTGGCCACCAAGGGCGAGTTCTCCCGCGCGTAATCCTTTCTGACACCGCTTCAGTGCCATTTTCACTCAAAGAAAGAACGCTGCTGTCGAAAATCATATACGACAACTGCTAGAGAGAGCTATTGCTGTTATGTTCTGGAGGTTTAAATGAAGCGGCTGCGTTTTGCGCTTCTGATCATGATTTATGTGATGGATAGGTTGAATAATACAAATGTAAAATCTGTTTGGCTCATTGGATTGTTTAATGAACCTTCACACATGTTGCATGCAATGAGGTGAGGAGATCAAATTGTTGTTTGGGTCAGTGACATGAAGCTCATTTATAATCTATTCATTTATTCAGAAATATTTGATAAATGCTGTTCACACATACAGTGACTAGAAAAATAACTAGTATAAATATAGACATGAAAATACATGTAAATATTTTCAAAATGTATTCTGTATGTATGTTTTTATATATATACATAATAAATATACACAAAACATACACATATATTATGCAAACAAAATGTTTATTTTGTATTCGATTAATCGCGATTAATCATTTGACAGCACTTATAGGCACTTATATTTATATATATATATATAAGGGATGAGGGACAACAATGAATAAGCTGTATTAAAAATTATTCAAAAGTAGTTTGGCATAGTCTTATGATTTATTTGGAAACTTAATCAAACATAATCAGTGTGCTTAAGACTGTGCATTAATGGTGAGGATTTTCAATAACTCTTTCTGCAGGTTACATCAATATGCCAGAAGGTGAAAACAAGTAACTATATTTATGAGTGAGTCATGAATCTTATTTTCAATCAATTTGTTCGAAAAAAATTCTCATTCAGGAACACAAAATAAGCGATTTAGTGGATTTAGTATAGCATACTAGCATGCCACTCTTACTCTGTTTACCATATATTTCAATAGCAGAGATTACATTTAATTCAAGTTCATTTGTATAGCGCTTTTCACCATACAAATAGTTACAAAGCAGCTTTGCAGAAAATGTTAAGTTTCTACATTATATTTAAGAGTAGGTTATTAGTGCTGACTATGACAGGTATGTACAGTAAGAACCATGCAGTTAGTTTACAAATTACACTTAATCAAACAGAAGGTGAACTTTATGAACTGCAATGGTTATATTGCGATTAAACTTTGCGATTGCGAGTAAATTTGGCAGTTTTATATGTTGTTCCAGGGTTAGCATCATCTGAGGTCTGAGATAATAAGAGTAGCATGCTAGTGTGCTGTTTGTGAATTAATTGACTGTCTTTATAAACATATCATTGAATCTTTCACTCAGACGATTCGTTCACCAAGTGCTGATTCATTCAGGAAGTAAATGCTGCTATTATGTGTTGCTCAAAGTCTGTTTATGAAAGTCTGGAATTTATGCTGGTGGAAACAAGGAATGAATACTGCATCTAAAATGTAAGTTAATTAATTTCTTGCATACTAAACTGTTGGATGGAATGTCTCTCTCTCAATCACGTTGTTTTTCTGAAGGTTGGCACAGTTGTGATTTGGTTGCAGGTTTTTTGGGAAAATAATCAAAATTAAAGCACTTACATTAGACAATTAAAGTGACAGTTCTATAAAATATAAAAAATATGCCTTTGTTTACTCATCCACCTTTTATTCTAAACCTGTATGAGTTTCTTTCTTCTATTGAGCACAAAAGAAGAAATGTTGAAGATTGTGTGCAACCAAACATTAACTTCCATAGTTGTTGTTTTTTCCAAACTATGGAAGTCAATAGTCACCCACAACTATTTGAATAACAACAATCATAAAAATATCTTATTTTGTGTTTAACAGAAGAATTAAACTAACAAGGTGAGTAAATGATGACAGAATTTTCATTTTTACACCTTTAAACCTCTGAAGGTTTAATAACAACTGAAGTATATTTGAATTTTGTAGACATTTTTAGAAAGTACCCAAGTAGAACATAACATTTAGAAAACATATAGACCTCAGTATTAGATATGACCTTGGTGAAAGGTAACGTTTCTATAACAGATCTGTATCTGCTGTGCTGCCTAAATGAGAATTGATAGTTTACAGACAGTAAACTTTAGTCGCACAGAAGTACATAAATCTCGCTTCCAGCTCTGAAGGGCTTGCTGCAGCTTCCCATTCCAGTCGTCACGCTCACCACTGACCCACTTGTCTGCTCTTTGATGATAGATTTATAGGGATGAGTTGGCATGGGACATCAGGCGTCTGTCATATCAGCTCAGTGTCTGACTCAGATCTGATTTCATTAAATAGCTCTAATCTCTGCAGCCCATGAAGCAGCTGTGAGTTCTGGCTCTGCTCCATACCAGCTCCACCTTGTGCCACCAGGCCATGGCGTTGCCTCCCCCTGTAAGTCCCTACTGTCAGACCAAGTGCAGGATACAGTGAGAGGGAGGGCGAGAGAGATAGGCGGTATGTTAAACTGAATATATAGCGTATAGTGGGAGGGAGAGAGATGGATAGAGTGAGAAGCGTTAGAGGTAGAGAGCGGGGGCGTAATGCACCGTTTTCTTTGAAGGGGCACCGCTGGCGGTCCTACTCACTTAGTCCTCTTTTTGAGATCAGACACGAGCTTTATAAAAAGGAAAGGAAAAAATGCTTTATAAAAACAGAAATTTAATGAAATGTAATTTAATTGTTTACTTTTTATGTATTCATTTATTTTGGAAAATGCAATCAAAATATTGCAATATTGTCAAATCAATAGAAACCTGTTATGGCTTATATACCTATATATATATATATATATATATATATATATATATTCATTCATACATACATACATACAGTATGAGATCAGACATTAGAAAAGGAAAAATGCTTTGTAAAACTGTTTAGATATTTACACAAATAGTCTACTGGTAGATATGTAATTTAATTGTTTAGTTTTTATGCATTCATTTATTTTTGGAAGTCGCATTCAAAATACACTTGACTACACTCTTAAAAATAAAGATTCCGAAAGGGTGTACTTGCAGTGATGCCATAGATAGAAGAACCATTTTTTGGATCCCAAAAGAACCTTTCAGTGAACCGTTCCAAAAGAACCATTTTGAAGGACATTTAAAAAATCTAAAGAACCTTTTCTGCATTTGAAAGTTTCAATGGATGTTCAATGTTCTTCATAGAACCACTGATGCCAAAAAAACAACCTTCATTTTTAAGAGTGCATGTGTAATAGAAGTGTATTTTTACATGAACAAACTATATATTTATATATGAGAGAATAAATACAAAATTAATGCTTAGTGTGACGAGTGGGGCGGGGCCGAGAGCCGTGGGAACGGAGCGAGGCCGGTGGAGTAAATGATAATAAACAAACACAAAATAAAAGAGCCCCTCATGGATGACTGCCGCACACAAAACACAAACTAAAGTCCAGGCCTGGTCCTCTCTCGTCTTTCACTGTCGTCACTCCTCCTTTTATCCTTCCGAAGCTCCTCCGTGGGACTCGAGACCGGTCAGTGGCGCAAGTGTCGTTCATTATCATTTACTCCACCGGCCTCGCTCCATTCCCACGGCTCTCAGCCCCGCCCCACTCATCACTTAGTTTTTTCAGACAGAATTTGTGCATATTATAAATAAAAGAGACACTAGCTTCTTCAGATGCTTTATCCACTGGTCTTGGTTAGCTTTACACACTAATCAAGCTCAAATATTGCAATATTTGGTTTGTTTTGGTTTGGTTTGTTTTGTTTTGGTTTGTCTTGTATCTTCTCTCCTCTGAGAAAGCGCAAGAGTATGTCTATATAATATTACTAATGCATTGGGAATGTGAAGCTTTGTTACCATGTCAATAAAGCTACTTCAGTCTAGAGAGAGAAATAGAAATGGAGCGAGTGAGAAGTAAAAAGACAGAGAGAGAGAGATATAGAACGAGTAATATGAAGAGCGAGATGAGGGAGTCCATTACTCATCATCAGCCCTGCAGCCTCTCTTGCAGGTCTTTTGTAGCATGTTATTGTTGTGAGGGATTTGAAGTTTGTCCAGGGCGGCTGAGGCAGGGTTTTTAGATGTGGAGAGTGCAGCGCTGTACTTTAGAAGCTTTTCAGGTGTGAGTGTGTTTGTGTCCGTGCGCATGTGTGTGTATGTGTATTTTTTGTGGTGATTTGGCCTCGGCAGGTCAGCTATCAGCTCTCTGCAGCCCTCTCAGCTCCCTTTGATTTATTCTGTTGCGAGGGCTCTCCCCTTCTCTCGCCTCGCTCTGCCCCCGGACTCCCAGAGGTCAGCTTTTGGAAGATTTCAGCCTCAATTTTCTGCACCCTTTAAATGCACATCTAGGCATGTTCACTCAGCCACAGTCTGTGAATTTCTCAGTGAGAGGACATTTAGACAAGAAGGAAAAAGCGCCAAAGCGTGAAAGAGAAATGGGACATCGGTTCATTATTCAATCCATTTTACAAAAAGAAACTCTTAGGCTTTTGATTAATGAAAAGCAATGGGAGAAGGATACAATGAAGACTGATGAGTTCTATGTGTTTGTATAAATGTGAATACTGAAGACTGATTGTCTTGTAGTTGTAAGTGACAGTTAGAGACTGAATTTTAGACTGAATGATGTATTTTGTTTATTTTAAAGGTGCGTTACAAGCTGTAATGGGGTTCATTTAGTTTGGTACAATAAATGCTGCATTATACAAACAAATAGAATGAAACCATAGATAATAGGGAGTAGAAATAAAAGCTTTGAATAAAATGAAATGATTCGGCACTTGGTCACTTTATATTTTTTCAGCGTCTTGCTTAAATTACAATGTTGAAAATATAATTTGTAATAAAAAGTTAAAATAAAATAAAAATTAAAGATGCACAATAGACTGTGTGTTTAAAAGTTTGATTCAGTAATTCCTTGATTTTGAAATTTAATTATGCTTACAAAAGCTGTATTTATTTAATAAAAAATAGAGCAAGACTGTAATATTATGAAATAATATTACATTTAAAATAACTGTTTTTTTATATTAATATGTTTAAAAATGAATTTATTTATGTGATGGCAAAGCTGAATTTTCAGCATTCAGTACTGCAGGATTCTGTGTCAAATAATCATTCAGAAATCATTCTAACATTTATTATCTGTTGAAAACAGATTAATATTTTTGAGGAAACCGAGAGAACATTTTCTCTTTGTTGAAAAGAACACTTCAAATAGAAATGTTTGGTAACAATGTAAAAGCCTTTACATTCTTTTGATTGATTTAATGCATCCTTGCTTTAATGCAAGGTTTTGGTCTGTGATTTTATGAATTACGTTTTTTTGGGAGGGGGGTTGATTGCATTCTAGTGAAGGTTAGTGCAGATTGTCATACCAGATTGGTACCTTGTTCCGTAGGATCATTGTGAAATTTGTTTGGAGATTAGATTTTGTTTTTCCGAAGAGTATCACAACAGTCCCACCAGGTATTTTTCATTGCACGCCACTCTTTTCATCAATATGCCTATTGGTCCTTCTTATTATCATCAGGAAGCCCAGACCAAACATCCAGGGCTCAGTGTGAGCTTTATCTACAGCTGATGTTTACTATTGTTAGGCCTAGACAAGTTTGTGTACTTTTCGGTCTTCTCCAATGAATGAAGCTAGGAGTATTAAACTCTCAGTTTTTATTTAACCAACATTTATTCACAACTTATTAAAATATAATTCTAATGAGGGTGAAACAAAGTTAGACAGCTGCTGTTCAGATTTAACCATTGCTACCGCATATAACAACACACTAGTGACTGGCCACTTGAGTCAAATGAAATGACAGATAGCTTATGACGTTTTTCTCAACACATTTGGTAAGAAGAATAGATGACAGTGCTCTAGCTAGTGTCATTATTATAAATATTCCCTTTTCGCTCAGGCAGACAAACCTAATGGAGAAAGAGAATCAATATTTCAGTGAAGTGTCAGCTTTGACTATTTGTCTTGTAGATTGCATAAACAAAAGAGGAGTGACTGATGTGTGTTGCATGTTCAATATGGATTTTAATGCTTTCTTAATGGAAACAAGACGAATCTTTAATTGATATGTTGGGAATAATGCAAGCGGCACATTTCAGTGGATTTTCTTTGTGCCTTTTGAAAGTGGCTGTCAGAATGTGCTTGTATTTTTGACATTGTTCCTGACACGAAGCTGAAAAAATACTGTAATATTGAGATTGTATTTATTTTGTGGCGAAATGTTGGGCAGCGCAGGCATGAACAGAAGGAAAAAGATGCCGATGAGGAAATTCTGTCCTTGTGTTTATATCAGCTTAACTCAAATCACACTATGGTTGTTTTGAATAAATGAAGCACCTGGAGCAAAACGATAAGAGGATGATTAATCTTCAGGGAAACTTTAGAGGGAAAATATTTTTAAATGAAAGAAAAATTGCTGCGTGAACTACTTTTCTTGCTGAGTAATGTCTCCGGAGACGACTTTCATCAGCAGAATCTGAAATTTCCTCAATCTCTGATTGAAAAGATCCTCAAGTATGCTCAATACTGTATCCAAATGAACTCTGTCTTCATCTTTCTGTTTCTAAAATCATTATTAACCTTCCATAACAGACCACCCACCCTTTATACATACTTTATTTATACTCTTTTTTTTCATAACCCTGCTCTTGTTTTCATGTTGTCAAGATTTGCCTTCCTCTGCAATTTCCCTGTCGTTATTCAGCCGCGTCGCATAAAACCAATTTCTGGTGCGGCGTGCGAGGGGATTGTAGTGATAATGAAAAAGAGACTGGCTGAGGTAAATGTTAAAACGAGATAAGCGCAGACATGGAGAGTGTGTGAATGCCCTGTCGGTAGGAAGGCCAGCGTCATCGCCCCCCCGATGACTCTTTGTTCCTCCCACATGTCGAGAACAACAGCAGGGTAATTGGATGCTGATAAAGTCTGTGACATAAGTGTGATGCACATATTACAAGCATGAAGGCACTCATAGTGACAGGGCTGAATGGTCAATACAATAGAACCCTGTTATGGCTTATATAGTCTGTTTTCTTTTTTTATAGCAAAAACACATTAGGCGACAGCAAATGTGTTGCCAAGCTGTATTGCACATTTGCATTTGAAATTGATGCAGGTTGGGTTATTGCAGCGGGAGTAGCTAGAGGGAAATATTATTGGATAGTGGTTGCTTTTTCATAGCTTGGGAGACTTAAAGTTGGCATGACATGAAAATTCACTCAATCTGTTTTCTAAATGCTTGTTATTTATCTCACTGTGAATTCGGTAATTCATGCACATGACAATGAAAATGACCTGGTAATTTGTAATTTTATAATAACTTGATCTTCCTCTGAAAATGCCAGACTTCTCTCTGGTGAGGTATTAAGGACTTCTCTAATAATTTAGCCCTCTTAAGCTTGCATTCATTTGTTGCCATATTTTAGTGCAATGACCAAAATCTCAAAAATCCATCCAAACATCTCAAAATCCACACAAAAACTAATGTATAGAACAAAACTCTGCCCTATAATTCTTGTTTTTTTGACACTTGCAACACAATACAGAAGGAAAAAATCAGTTGCAACTTCTGTTTAATCACAACTTTAATTAAATATTTTTTAAAGTGCTACATTTAAAAATCAACTTTGTCTCAGTTGTTTCTCCTAAAATTTCTCAGGATATGTAAAGATGGTTGACTGAATAATAGAAATGGATGATTGAAATGCCTAGCTTTTAATATGAAACTTTTGGTGTTGAATTTGGTGTTAAAACTCAATAGCAGAATTTGAAACCTAGGTCCGAGACAGGCTACAAAATAAGTTTACAAGGTTTATTACTTACATATGCTAGCACAATGATTTTTCAAATTTTTCATTTTTGATATTAAAACTGGTTGAAAAACATGAGGATAATGACAATTATTTGAATCTGTCATATCTACAGCCACGGTTTTTACTTTCTTCTTTGAAACACACACATAGCTATACATTTTATTGACAAAATATTCTCAAAATATCTTCTTTAATGTTCCACAGAAGAAAAGGACAGGTTAACATATTTAAAGACAGATTATTTAATCTGGAATACACATATGATCTTTGTAATATCACATTCACTCTTTTTGACAAGGTAATGGTAGAGAAGATACATTTATGACTGCTGCCTTTTACTCTAAAACCCTGTTCACACCAAAAACGATAACTATAAAGATATTAGCATCCACACCAGCGGACGATATTTTCTGTTTATTCTAAGAGCACGCTCGTCTGCTGCTTTAAATTCTTGTGCTCCTTATATGAGGATGGAAAAACGTTCTGAATGAGATTATAACTATATAATTTATCTGTGCCTTTATCGTTATAGCTGTGGTGTGGACTGTGCTATTCTTTAATATTGAGAAGGATTTTTATAATTATATATTTATTGTTATCTTTATAGTTACCGTCCTTGGTGTGAACGGCCTTAAGAAGCAGGAGATTTACTTAAGTCTCATTTGCTCTCTATTAAATCCTCTTTCTGTCTAGGAGAAACAATTGAGACGGTAAAGAGATGTCATTTGTGACATTTATTTCCTACAGGTAATGAGAGCATTTCTGTGCTCAATCTGTCCTTACATCTTGTGAAGAATATCAGTATTCACAGGGCCTATTCATAGTGGATCATTCAGGTGCTCAAATAAAATGGAAAATAATGAATGTCGTCTTTGTACGGCGTGACAAAAGTCTCAGCCTGTCAGTGAGCGTTAATCTCAGGGTTCTTCTTTATCTCGTCACCGGCTTCAGGTCTGTGGCGATACGGCGCTTCAGCAAGGAAGGTCACGCAAATGACACATGGGGGACGTGTCTAATCATTTGCGGTACAATAGTCTGCATACCGGACAAGGCTCGTCTTCCTTGGGTAATATGTGAGGGGAGAGGTGAGCAAGATAAGGGCCGTCAGAGCCAGAGTCCATCTGCGAATTTTCGCACGGCTGTCAAATGGATTGCTTAGGTATGGCCCCTCCAGATGGCACAGATGGGTCTCTTCATCTCTCCGCTTCTACACTCGAGGCACTCCTAAATATAGCACCAGCGCCCTGATCTCTCCAGATGACCCTGTGTCTCTCCTGCCCGTTTCAACTCATCCGCACCTATGGCCCAGATCTGTACCGGTGTACGAGTGCTACATCATTTCCTGTTTGCTCTTAATTACAGGCTCTAATTAGGAGCCCAAATACAAGTGTGTTCCCTTCCCAACCTGTCTCTCTCGGCTCCAGAGGAATGGACCCTGCTAATTAGAGGAGATTTACATCCTTCCTGTTTCCCAGAGAAATGGAGCCATGGGAATTCAAGAGAAGAACGCAGCAGAAACAACAAGAAAGAGCAGGGCTTTTGGGCTTTTTGTATTCTTATACAGTGACACGAGGGACTGTTCGACTTTTACGTGACTTGGATTTGCATAAAAGAGAAGCTCCATGAGAATTCGCTGAATGCACAAACACATCAATCAAATCCAAACAATCCACATTTATCTCTGCTGTTATAAACTCTGATGGGTTCGTAGTAGTACTAACTTGCTTTGCAACAGGAGAGAGAGAGCGTAGTTGGTGACCACTCTATATCAGATCAGTGTTGTCATCTGCTGTCCTTCATGTAGGGAGAGCTTGAGGCGTGTGTGACCCACTTAAGCAGTGATGTGCATAGAAGTGAATTCCACACACTGTTATGAGACTGTCAGTTGAGAAATTCCTCACTGTGGCATTTGCTAGCTTGGCATCTGTAGTGTGGCATCTTTTGTAGTGGCATGCCTGGATGTGGGGAGGGGCAGTGAGTTTAGAGTAGTTGGATTTTATTTTGCACTGAAAAGCTTGAGCAGTTGTTGAGTTTTATAGTATCAGTCTTATTTCAGTTATTTCTGGTTCTTTATGTCTACAAATGACTAACAAATAATAGTTATTGGCAACTTTCAATATTTGTTCAAGTTAAACATATTTCTGACAACTTCAACAAAAATCCAGTATCATAAAATGTTTATGATATTCTAGATACATTACTATTCAAAAGTTTAGGATCAGTTTAATTATTACAAATGTTTTAAAAATATCTTATGCTCACCTAGGTTGCATTTATTTGGTTAAAAATACAGCTGAAATATTTTGAAAGATTATTACTATTTAAAATAACTGTTTTCTATTTGAATGTAATTTATTCCTGTGATGCAAAACTGATTTTTTTGCAGCCTTTACACCAGTCTTCGGTGACAAATTATCCTTTAGAAATAATTAATATATTTTAAAGAACCTTAAAATGTTTATATACATATATGCACTTTTTTACACTATATAATTCAATATAATTAATTAGTTCATTTATAATCTTATTACATGTATCCAATTACACTATATTATTCATGATGAAAGTTGTGTTCCTTCGTTATTGTCCTTTCAGGATATTGTCTTTTCAAGGACAAGTTGAAGTCAGGGGGCTGACTGGAAAAGGCACCTGTTTCAAAGAATGGTCCTTGACCTGCTATCCCTCTAGTATTTATTTGTAAATCAGGCATTTACACTGTACTAGAGAGGGGTCATGTGTTGGAGAACAGAGTAAAAGCCTGTGCTCTCATCAGCTTTGAGGCATCAGAGATGATTAAAGAAACACTGCTGGATGCACGCCTACTGAAAGAGCTGAACACATGGACATCACTCCTCTCTCATTCACTCTTTCTATCCCTTTATCTTATCTCTTACTTTATGTTTTGTTTGTTTATGGGCTTTTTGTATTTTTTTGCTTGGACAGTGGCAAAGAATCAGGATACGAACCCTGTGAGTACCACAGGATTTCCTGACCCACTACACTAAGGCTCTGTCCCTTTCTTTGCTTTGTTACTCTCACTCAGATTTGAAAAGGTAACTCGTATCACCTGCAAATTAAGCTTGTTTATTTATGAGATATCACCTCAATTATTCTCAATTTCGTTATTGCTGTAAACAGGAAATCAGAATCAGCACAGCACAGCACAGGAAGGCAGGAAAGCAGGATACCTTTTTAAACTCAGACATAGCTGGAGGGGTTTTCTGCTAATTCTCTGTTAATGTGACACAGCATGCATTTCCAGATTAATTAACCATCCGCCTGCCCTCAGAGTGCTGATACAGTGACTGTATCAGTATGTCTCTCTTAGGCCATGTACACACACTGCAGCTAAATACGATTGTCACTTCTAAATCCCACTCCACACGCTAAGTTCAGTTGTTTACAGGAGTGACAATGCATTCTAGATACTAGTTTATTCCCTAAAAAATCAGGTAGTGACAACTGTATTTACATTAATCCACATGGTGTAGAACCACGTTGTGCGACTGGTTTTAATGCAGCGACACTCTTTTGGTCCCTAACAACTTGTCTGAGGTGTTGTGCTAGAAAATCACAGAAACGTGCGAGGTATGTGAGGGATGAGCCTTATTCAGTTAAAAATTTAAATTAAATCAGGAAAAAATGCTTTTCTCCACTGTAGTTTCTCCCACCAACCTTTACTATATTTGTCAAATATCAAATAAAATATAGAAACTATGTTTTTATTTTAAAAATGTAATGATTTTTTAATTACATTTTAATCTAAATAAATGCTTTGAAACATTCTATTCATCAAATGATCCAGAAAAAAAAGGCTGGTACACTCAGTTTCTGAAGACTGGTGTAATGGCTGCTAAAAATTCAGCTTTACCATAAGGAATAAAGTACATTTTTAAATATATTAAAATAGAAGAAAATTATTACAAATTTGAATAATATATATTCATATATTAAATCAATATTTACAATTTCATACAAGACCACTGATATTATCTTATCTGATCAAAGAAATGATCTCATATAAAATATATATATATATATATATATATATATATATATATATATATATATATATATATATATATATATATGGGACCATATATATATATATATATACCATATATTATTAAATATATTGTGCCGCATATATATATATATATATATATAGATTTAGTGTCTGTAAGCCAGTACATATCCAGGCTATATATATATATATATGCTAGAGAGCATTTGGATGATAGAAGATATATTGGGAGAATATATGAAACCAAAATATAACTTTTTGGTAAAACTCAACTTGTCGTATTTGGAGGAGAAAGAATGCTGAGTTTGTATCCACAAACGCCATACCTACTGTGAAGCATGTAAACATATATGGGGCTGTTTTTCTGTATAAAGGACCAGGACGACTGATATGTGTATATAAGGAAAGAATGAATATGTATCGTATTTGAGTATATATAACCTCCTTCCATCAGCAAGGGCATTGAAGATGATATATATATATATATATATATAGATCGTAATAGATATACACAGTACACACAATTATTATGTAAACACAAACTTTTATTTGGGATGCGATTAATTGGTTGAGAACAATAATTTGATTGTACTTCAAATTCCATGTTTGTCTTCCACTGCTCTGTTAAATTGCTGCTATCTCATAGCAAGAGAAAATAATATTGACAAATAATATAATCTTCATATTGACTGTGGTCTGTACAAATGTAAATTTGGATGTACTGTCCCTTTAAGGTCTTTTTTGTATTTGGGACACAAAACACCAGGCTTCCTGTTTCCCCCTGTTCACTCATAACACACGGGGCCTCTGGGCAGGCAGGGAGCGCTGGGATAGATGACGTAATTTCCCTTTATTCTGAACCTGTCTGTTGTGTTCTGTGTAAAAAGCGGCAAACATTTTAATCAACACTGACCTTGAATGACACAGCGGCTGTGCTTTTGCACGCCAACGTCTGCATCTGACTGACAGTCGTGTTTATGCGAGGGATTACATGCGTGGGGTAGACGGTCGGGCCATGTGCCAACGCAAATTGGATTATGGCGAGCAATATTCTGGAAACATTTTATTATCCGAGGGCTTTTAGTGTAATGTGATTACTTTGTAATGCACTTTTGTTTTATAGACTGCTTCAGCACATTGCTGCTCCGGCTTTATTAAGTGTGAATTTATTCTGTAGTACACATCATCAGGTTGTCACCTGTTGCCTTCACAGCACTCAGGGGACTCTAAGAGCGTTTCCGCAATCCCAATTTAAATTCAATCCTCATCGTTGGCCGTGGACGAATTGAAATTGTTGTGCTTTTTGTAAAACTTTCCTGATGGTAGACTACAGACAGCGTCATTAATTTGAGCTGGGAGTTTGAGGTGTCTTCCTGTCGTGAGGAGTTACTGGTGTCTAGATTGAGGGCGATGTGTGCGAGGCCTCATTAACCTGTCATCACGTCTGCGTCTAGGCAAGGTCCCTCCTTAGGTCAGACTCATTTGCCTGCATCTGATTAAAGGCGCTTTCATTACCTGAGAGGAGCGCAAAGGGCACATCCCAACTGATCCCAGATCAGCCACAATGGCTCAGTTTTGCGACGGCTCGCTAGTTGAATAGGTCTGACTTTTTTGTTCAGCGTGATTGTAATTATTCCTCAGACTCCCACTCTTTTACTTCGCTCTATGTCACGACTTCCACCCACGCTGCAGTATTGGATATTGGCTCATGCAGTTGTTGCATGTGTTGTTTAAAGTGGTAGACGGGCAGAACGAGTACTAATGGGCGGCTGTGGCTTTCTATTAGTGACAGGTGAGGATATGCATGCTGGCTTCAGCAGACAGGAGATTGCCCATGGTGCAATTACCATGCAGCTTGGCAGACAGACAGGCCAACAGCATTATGAGTGCAGTCAGTGTGGCAGAATGTGTCAACCCACTGCCACCTCTGCATATCCCAAAACACATCAATCTGTTCTTCTGGTTTTGTGTATGGTCCAAACTTTTCCACATTTAAACACTCCTGCACCACGAGTATTTAAAGACCCCATTAAATTACTTAAGTGCTTCTGATTGCATGAGTCATGTTTGAAACAGTGGGGGGAGGTGCTTTTTCATTACAGGTCATTTTAATTTTAATGTTTTATATCAAATCTACAATTCTATAAAAGATGAAATAAGACGCGAGAAGAAAAAAATAAATAAATACGGTTAGTCAGCAGGTAATTTTTCAGCATTTCCAATCAAGCTGACATTTTATGAAAATATTAAGATTTTTCTGTGAAAATATTATGATTTGGTACATTTCAAGATGATGGTAGTATTTTAGTATTGTTTATATACCATTATAGTATTAATTTATTTTTTAATTAGCAGTTTTTTTAAATACTTTTTAGTAATTTAGTCTTTTACTATTTGTATAACTTGTTTTGTTTTCATACCTTACTTTAGCTTTTTTGTTGCTTTATTTTTATTTCAGTTTTATTAATTTTTACATTTCAACTGAAGTTGCATTTTATTGCAGTTATTTGCCAGGGCAACATCTCAAGGCAACAATTTTGTGTGAAGTTTTTAATTTTTTTACCTCATATTTACATTTTATTTTATTTAAATTAATGAAAGCAACATTTAAAAAAAAAGAAGAGCTTTATCAGAATGTTCATGTTGCTCTTTATCAGACAATGGAGATTAGTTAACAATACTATACTTACTAACTACTACTGCTAACTACTATCTAACAATGCTAGATATTTGAAAAGCTAGCTATGGAAATAGTCATAGCAAGACAACGGAGTCTACCATTTTATTTTCCAAAAATGTTTTGTCCATCACTGTAATGTCCATCCCAGAATGATATTAAATCGTTTAGGAATAGTAGAAATAACACTGGTGGAAATAGTCATGACAAAAAACAAAAATGACAGTTCTTTTGTGATGTACTACTACATGTGATGCACTTTTCATATGTTCTTTAACCGTGTCTCTGCTCTCTTTCTTCTTATCTCTCATAACATTAAGGTGATGAATGTGAGCCTGGCCGAGGGTGACGTGGTCAGATTTGAAGACCTGGGCGGCCGGGATCCTTCTGTCCTGGCCAACGAGTCCATCTTACTGAAAGGTCTGGTGGTACGTAGCTGGAGCAACCAAATCTCCATCCACTTCCGCAGCCGGCAGCCGCAGTCCAGCGCCTTGCTGCTGCGTTACCAAGGTGAGCCGTCCTACGCGTCAACCTCTAAACATCTGCTTCATCTACTTCCTGCTAATTGCACTTGTGCCAATGTCTCCGGCTGGCACAGATCCAGCGCTCTAGACAAACCTGTTTATGAGTGTACACTTACTGATTAGATTGGCACGAACGATTAGGACTCTGGGAGTAGGGAGCTCTCAATCATTGCTTTCTATTAGGAGAGACTCTCTGTGCACTGAAGGGGAAACACTCCTTGTTATCTCATGTCAACATAATATGCTCATGTTAGCCTGAAAATGACAGCTGCTGTCAATAGGCCGCATAATTACATCAGAGAATGACTTGGATAATTCTCTGTTAATAATCTTTTAACAGAGTCATCATGGGGAGATCGGCACAACAGAAAAGGTTACGGAGCGCTGATGTGCCCTGCCCCGCGCAGCACCACTTTCTCGTTTGTTATGCGGGGCGATAAAATGACAAATGACTGTATACAGGCAAATTCTTTTGTTTCTGTGAGCTAATGAACCGTGGTGGGTTTGCAGTGGCGTAATATCATTTTTTGCACATCCTTAATATGCCTTTTGAATAAGAAAGTCGTTTACACTCCACCCCCTCTTTCTGTCTCTCTCTCTTTCTTAATGAGTGTGTGGGGGGTAATCAGTGGTGTTCAGCTTTCTTAGGAAAGAAGCCGTACATTCCCTCTATTAGACTTATAGCAATCATCCGCAGGAGCCAGACAGCACATATTTCATGAAGACTCTTTTCTTTACAAAACTTCCAATTGCTTTGCTGCGAAGGCCCTGCTCCCCCTGTTTCCGGTTCAATTTAATGTTCTCCAGCTGTTATGTTGGGTGGATGTGCACACGCAAGAGTAGCTAATTTTGCCACTTGGTTTAAACTCGCCTTGATATTGATATAATGGCAAACAAGGAAGGAAAGGAAACAAGCTGGGATTGGGATATAGTGTAAATGCATGGTGCAATATGGCTGTAGATTTAGGGATGAACAAAAATGATACATCTACTCAACCTGTTGTCATTTTGAACCCGTGTGAATGACTTTCTTCTGTAGATGACAAAACAAGTAGTTTATCAGAATGTTCGTGCTGCTCTTTATCAGATAATAAAGATAGATGGTGATCAGAACCTGATCATTTTCCCTTTTGGCAAAACTCAAAATCTCATGTATATTTATATAGCATGTCAAGATATTACATGCCAAATATCAATGAAGTAGTGTTATTTTATATTAGTTTAGTATTTATTCATATTTTAATTAGCTTTTATTTTATTTTTGTATTTTCAGTGTCAGTAATTTTGCTTTATGTCATTGTTATTCTTTTATTTAGTTTGAATATATACATTTATTAGCTTTATATATTTCTAGCCTTAGTTTTAGTCATTTTGGTACTTTTTATCAGTATTTTAAGTTTTTGTTTTCATTTTATTTATTTTCATTTTATTTTAGCTATATATTTCAGTTACCAAAAGTATTTCAATAGTTTCAGTTAATGATAACAACACTGCAATGAAGCCAAATATTAATACCAAACTGCTGTGTCAAATGTTTCAATGTGCAAGATTTAAAAGCTTTAAGGTTTTTCGATTTAAAGTGTAGAATTTGTATAACTTTTAATAATATCAATAATTAAAATATTAATATATAGAATAATAAATGAAGCATTTAAATAATATATAATTATAAAAATGAATGAAATTTTGCTCTCTTATTTAAATCTGTAGATTGACGGGATGTCTGTCATTTTTGCAGCTTGACATAATTTTGAAAAGTTCAGCATGAAGATACTGTGCAATAACCTTTATTTTCAAAAAACTAAAATACAGTTTTAGACTCTTTTATTCAGTGTAAAAAAGGTAGTGATGAACGCTTTCCTTCATAAATATTATTTTTAAACAAGAACAACTGATAAGATGTAACAGGCAGTTTCACTTTGTTTCCAAAAAACATGTTGCATCTCAATATGTTAAGTTTGAAATCTCCCTAGTGATGTTAAAACCAAACCTACGGCCTTGTACTTCAACATACTGAGGTTATAGAGAGAATGATCCTCATGAGCTACCAAATAAAATGATAGTCCACTTGATTTTCTGCAATCATTGAGGTTAGATGCAGGTTCTGTTTGCATTTTTGCACTTTCAGTTCCCTTGCTTTCTTTCACCTCACTTTCAGAAAACTACTCGAAATGGAATAACACTTCTGGATGTTTTTGTTCGAGTATCAGTTTTTCTTAACGTGGTCAGGCATGTATAGAAAGAAAATTGTCTGTGTTTCGACATGGATGAGCATGTATCTCCATTTAATTGCCTCAGCTTTTTCCAAGGCTCTGTGTTGTGAGCATTAGAGTGTAAACACATCAAACTCTTTTATAGTGCATTTAACTTTGATCTCTTGTCATGTGTCTATAGCTATGCTATTTTCTACTATACCTCTAACACACCGGTCCGGTCTCAAAGTTCAGCAGGCCGTACAGTTTGACGGATGACAGATTCTCTAAATGGGAACCTCCATCAGAGACACGCACATTAAAGATTTAGACCTCTCAATAATTCAGATCACAATGAAAGGACCCTCACCGCCCCCCCTTTGCGTCTAGATAAAGGTTAAACACAAACAAGGCAGGACTGATGGAGTGGAGTTAGAAATGGAGGCTGTTGGGGTCTGAATGGCCTTTCAACGGGTAATCGCCCCCTTCGCCGCACCAACGCTCAAATGCCACAAGCTTCAGATGTTGTCACTCTCATACGACACTGAAAAGGAAGCACATCTGTATGCATATGCATGTGCTGCAGGTAAACTGATTTGGCGAATGCTTTAGACAGGGTATTATGAGCTGAGGATCTCAGTCCTGCCCTAGTAAGAGCTCAGTTGTGTAGTTGAGCCGTGATAAAGTCGGCTGATCTGGGCTGAGCCTAGCCGTGCATGGCGAGCGGCTGTGTGAGGTGATGGCTGAAGAAGCTGTTGTAATATCCTCCACCCTGCCGCTCGCCCCTCCCAGAGGAGATTAACCCTGCAGGGCAAGGGATCACCTGCTGAGAAACACGCTCTCACCCACTGACACGCATCCTCAGCCGAAGCAGGGCTCCACTTCTTTTTCTAGTTGTTTTTTTTGTCTGTTACTTTCTTTGCACTCTCATTCAGCCAAAATTCTGACTCACCAAGCACCACATGCAAGTAAAAAAAGACTTGTGTGAGTAAATGAAAGCGTTGCTGGCCAGTTGGCATGTAACTTTTCGAAAGAAAATCCTTTGTTTTATTTAGTTAAGGAGTTGTTGTTGGTTTTTTTACACCTTTTTTTATAAAAAAGAAAGATAAGACAACAGTATTTTTTTTCTGACATGTTTTTCATTATCACTCAATAATACGATTTGATTAATTATTGATAGATATTGCATAGCACTAGCAATGTAAATGTTATTATTAGATTTATTATTATTATCGGAAGTAACAATCAGTTACTAAAAGGTGCTACAGTTTTTAAAAGAAGTCTCTTATGCTCACCCATGATACAATTTTTGAAGGGGTCATGAACTGCCTTTGTTTTTGTTTAGTTTTTTTAGATTGTTTTATTGTCAAGATTTTAACATAAAAAAGCATAATAATTTAGAAGTAATTGGCTATTTTCTGTCCTGTTTTTAACCCCCCTCATCAGAACACTCAGTTTGAATAGGCGTGATGATTGTAGACTCGGAAGTAAACGCCACTGCTATGATTGGCTAACAGTTGTGTATGTTTGACCACATCCTTCACTGATGGATGCTACTGTGATTTAGGTTAAAAACGCATACATATTCAGTACATACTGCTGTATCAAATGATCTGGAAGAAGAAACAAAGTAATAGTGACCACGTAATAAAAACAGTTACTCACACTTGTTTGTTGCGACATTACTGTCAGATCCAATATAGTCGGCACAGCATGTTCTTTTAGTTTCAATCTTTCTGAAAATCCTGCATCGAATTGTGCCTTGTTTGTAAACAAATCTGCGGTAAAATTAAGTGAACAAAGGACCAAGTTCTTACCGACATGGTCTGGAACTTCATTAAAAATAAACTTCTTCCTTTTATTTTTTGCATAGACCTGCATTTGCCTCTCTCATTTCTTACCTACTACATACACAAATTAGTGGGCGGGGCTAAACAGGCAGTGATGTAGAAGCAGGCATTATTCTTCTGCTGCGGAGGTGGTGTTTAACCACACTATTACATCATAAAGTGCCACATTCCACAACCAGACATTTTGGCAGATTGGCTTCAATATAAGCTGTTTTATACTAACGAGAAAGAGTTCTGAAACTTACAGGATGTTTTTATAGTACAATGATCTCTTATATATCAAAAGATCAAGAGATTTTGATTTCTCAGTTCATGACCCCTTTAACAAAAACAAAATAAAAATGGTAATATTGCAAAATATCAATACAATTCAATATATTTTATTTATCTATGTATTTTATATGCAATGTATTCCTGTAATGGCAAAGCGGAATCTTCAGTGTCACATGACCCTTCAGAAATCCTTCTAATATGCTGATTTGGGGCTCAAAAATATTTCTAATTATTATCAATGTTGAAAACAGTTGTACTGCTTAATATTTTTGTGTAAACAGTGATATAATTTTCCCCAGATTCTTCAGTGAATAAAAAGTTTAAAGAACTGCATTTGATTATAACTTACTGTCTTACTGACAAAGAGGTTTTCTTTTAAAATGTAATTATAAAAACAATTATGAGGTTATTTGTGCCTGATTTTAAAGACAAACTGCCAGTAAATACATTTAGGCCTGATTAGGTCACATCTACTTAAAGTTAAGGATCAATTCTTGAGGCAGCCAGTTGTAACTGGCTATGTCTCACTAGCATTGGGTCAATATCTCTCAAATCCCTCGGGAGTTCTGTACTCTCAAAATGGTCAAAGTTTATTATTTACTGCTTAAATCAAGGCATTTTATGATACAATCTTATTGTATGTCATCCTTTGACCTTATTTGTCGGCAAGGTCTTCATGGAGGCACTGAAAATGCTGTCGCTGACAGACTGGATTTCTGTGATAGATAGGAATGTGGTAGTTTTATGTGTCTAGACATGCCCTGCCTTGACTCATTCACACACCTCTCTTTCCTTCTGACCCTGTGCGGCATTGGGTCAAGGCCCTGAATCCCAAATGATCTGGAGCTCGCCCGCGTCCGGATTTTATTTCAGTCCCTCCCTTGTGGTTTATAGAGCGCTAGATGAAAGTAAAACCAGTTCTAATGGATCTCTGGGTGAGCTTGACTGTGTTACAGGTGAGTCGGAATGGCTGTAAAACAAAATGAAACAATTCAAACTCTTCTGTGTCTATACGCTGTCATAGATCATTCAATTCCCAGAATTTTTCTGTTCCGGAAGACGATGGCGCTTTGATATTCAATTCTGTTTGATCCCTATAGGTTCACCTTGTCTGGTGCGAAAAAAGCATTTTCATTAGACAGGCGTGCAAGATGAGACAGATCTGATTATGGATGGACACACCGTCTCTGAGAGAATGGCTAATTAATTTCCACATAATGAGCTGCCTCTTTTGAGAGGTTGACAGGCTAATGAATCCTGCCCTCTCATCGCAGAGTTACGCCTTGGAGTCGTCCAAAAAAAAAAAAAGACCAGGACTGACACAGTAAGAAGAGTCATGTCAGGTCATTTCTAAGCATGGCTTTAAGAGCGAACAATGCTGCAGGTGGGAGCAAGGCCATGGAGATTGATAGATGAAAATTAGGCCATTCATGAAATTTAAAAAAGAGCAAAGGAGATTTTGCAATGAAAAGGCTCCACAATTAACCGTCAAACACTCTCCTTCCTCCGCTTCTCTGTGGGAAATTGCTTTAACATTTAAAGAGTCGGTGGGTCGACAGAAAAAGATGGTACCATGCTGAGTCCCATAGAATTGCACGCTTTCTCAGGAACTGAGCATTATTCGAACAAGAGAGCTGTAATTCTTTCCTTTCTCGGTTTTATAAACGCCATTATCATTTCAACTTTATGTGACCTGCCACTCTGTACACAGTATGTCACCTTTCTCACCCGATTAGGGAGTCGTGTCATGCAGGTTTCAGGTCTACAAATCAGACACGGACGTGTCTTGGTGCAAACGTTGCCCTTCTCAGTGATAAACGTCTGGATGGATCAGTGTCTTTGACGGCTGCATTAAAAGACAGGCAAAGTTTCCATAAAAGAGCTTTGACATTTAGTGGTGTCAGAGCGTTCGGCAGCTGAGGTGTCAGATCAGCTTAAGCAGATGTGCGGCTCAGGCTGTATTTCACCTTTATGCCAGGTTCACCTCTGCCTGAGGCCGTCTCACTTCTGCAACATTAATTTTCGTGCTCTCCTGCCGTGTGTGATGGCCAATAATAAAAGGCCAAGCCGCCCTCGTGTTCAAGGCTACAGCAGATGTATGACTGAGGAGTTTTTATCTCCCTCTATTGTTCTTTTAATTTTTTTGTTGTTCTTCTGTAATTTTGTACACCCTTGGTATATAATCACTTTGTCTTTTAACTTATCAGTATTCAAGTCAGCAGGTGCTTGCATCCTGTTCTGCACTGTTAATTTGACTTATTTTCGAGTGAAACATGATATTTAATAAGGAATAACTTGATTTTATCTATTAGGAACTGATTGGATTGTAAAAAGTGGCCATTACATACCTGAATGGAGAACAGTGGTTGAAGTGAGGGGTTGAAAACTAAAGGGCGGTTCACATGTTATAGTTTACTAAGATATGGAAAGTCAATTATTTTGAATCAGAGCCAGTGATTTGCCGTAACATGAGAACATTTTCTGCAAATAAGCAGCAACAGCAAAGTAATCTGCTGCCTAAAAATGTGCTATACTGCTGTCAAATAACATGTAACATGCATTTATTTATTTTAAAGAATTAAACATTTAATATATCCTAATAGAATTATGTATTTATAAAACATTTCATATAAATAAAATATATATTGGATACCTACATATTAAAAGTCAGAATTTTAAGTTATTTATTTATTTGAAAAGTTTATTGACTAAATTTTACAAATATTTTGGTAACATTTTAGTATAGGGGCCAATTCTCACTATTAACTAGTTGCTTATTAACATGCCTATAATTACCAAATTAGCTGTTTATTAGTACTTATAAAGCACATATTCTGTGTGACCATAATAGCAACAAATAACAGCTGCCTTATTAACTATTAATATAGAGCATATTAGGAGTTTATTGAGACAAAATTCAATTGTTAATGGTTTGTTAATAGCGAGAATTCGGCCTTAAAATCAGGTGTGCTCTATATTTTTATCTTATTAAAAAATTATCTAAATTATTATTTTTACATGTATATTTTATATACACACATTTTTTTGTGCTGTTAATCATACTATTTAAGCGATATCCCAAATTTTGCTTAACATGAGTGTAAAGAAACCATAAATGCCTCTTGAAATAGATTGTAACAGTACAAAATGATAAAAAAGGCAGACTTCTTTCACTGAAAAAGAGTTGTTTCAGAGAACATTACAATCTTAGTTTTGATACATTACAAAGACAAACATTTTTCTCTCTGAAATAAAATGCATCAATGAATCACACATAATAAGACTAGAAACATGTATTATGCTTCAAGGAACATTTTTCACATCCACAGCTTTCTTTGCCAGACATTTTGGAAGCTGATCAATAGAATTACTGTATAAATGAGTCTGACTTCCGCTGACTAACACCCCATCCACTTGATGATTGTGATGATAACGGCCTTGCGCGAACACTTCTTGGCAGCTGTTAGCAAACTATAGCAAATAGCTGTTTTAAACGGCATGCTATTCCAGCACAGCAGCGGTAACATCAAGGCTGTTCTCCATCGGTGGTGATGGTGAATTAACACGGAGTTAGATCTAGTGCATGTAGGTGTGCGTAAAGTGTGTTGACAACTCACTCCTTACTGCCACACAGATGTTAGCATAGCTCCAGATCTTCCATCCATTTATTTATAAACCCTCCCTCCCAGCTAGGATGCCCAGCCTGTTGTGTTTCAGGGAAGAAGGCACTTTTAAAAAGGCATCCTCTCTAGAGGATTGAGCCAGTCCTTTTTCTGATCCAGCAAATCAAGTATCATGAGACTAGGCTGTCCACAAAGATTTCTGTGTAAAGGTAAATTCAATTTATAAAGAAATAGCTGGTGGCTTGTGCATCTAGCCGCACATGTCAAGTACACGGGCGCTGAGCAATACAAGCAGACAAATATTGTGTGATCCGACTACTTAAGCTCAATTGAAAGCGTCTGACCAGCCTGCAGCTTTTATGTTTGTTTGAAGCACAAATTAGTTTCTCTATGTAGTTCTCGACGATTTCAATGCTATTCATCCAAGGCTGGCTTCTGTACTCCGGTTCGGTCGCAACCCAGAGTCTGTCAGAAATAACATGCAAATAAAAGACTTTGACTTACAGGAACCATCTTGGCTCAGCTCATGAGGTTTAGCCAAGCAAAGAAGACGAATAAAAGGAGATTTTAATTAGCCCCTTTGGCAGAGTGTGTCCTTGTCTCTGTCCATGGCAGCTACAGATAATGAGGTTGGCATGCCTTTTCAGGTGAGTTAATATATGAAAAGTAGCCTATTTTAGAAGCGTTTAAGATTAAATGAAATGCTGACCGTGCCTGGCCAGCTAGTTCAATGGCTAACGTTCTCAAATGTCCATATGTCCTCGAGAGTCAGGGAGCATTGAGGGACTTGTTCTTCATCAATCTTCAATGAGCTTACACAAGAAAACCTGCGATCACATAAGACGCCCCCTCTACAATCAAATCTGAAGGACTCTCACGCCTGAAGAGTGATCTAATAAGAATGATCTGAATGTATCAAAGCGAGCATGAGAAGTGCCGTACACTCTGTGCTTTATTAGACAGAAATTAGAAACAACAGGCTGAATCCTCATAGCCAATTAGCTGAGAAGTGCCATGTGCCGCCAACGTCTCAGAGAACAGAGCTGCATATGATTGACTTTAGATATTGAAATTAAGTGTGTGAAACATTCTCCAAGTTACATCTTCAGTATCTAGCAGTGGTATTGTGGGGATTGGCTTCCTTTCAGCTTAACTTGAAATTTGAAATCCAAGTCCATAGGAACTCGAACTGGAGTTTATCTATCCATCATTATCCATCCATCCATTGTTCTTTATATAACTCAATCTATCTAGTTGAATTGAACTTGAATTGAAATCTATCGTTCTATCTATTGTTCTATCTATCATTGTGGTGAAGTTGTGGCCTAATGGTTAGAGAGTCAGAGTTGTAATCGAAAGGTTGCGGGTCCGAGTCTCGGGCCGGCAGGAATTGTAGGTGGGGGGAGTGAATGTACAGCGCTCTCTCCACCCTAAATACCATGACCAGGAGCGTAGCCAGAAAGGAGACTCTGGGTGTGCATCAGAAAAACTGGTGTGCCACATTTATTGTCAGATTAATGCGCAAAAACAAAAAACAATCATGCTTATTGGGTATTAATATGTTAGTTTAACCATTTCATTTTGTGTAGGCTACATGTGTCTGTTAACCTATTCTCCATTTTGGATGTCTTTGAAAATCACTATTTTATATCTGCAACAAAGTGAGTGTGTGTGTGTGTGTGTGTGTGTGTGTGTGTGTTAGCGTGCTGTATATTTAGTATTATTAAACCTTTCATTTCTGCGTATGTCTGTGTGTCTGTGTTTGTATGCTTACTGTTTATTAAGCATTTTTAAACCTTTCATTTCTGCGTGTGTGTGTGTGTATGTGACAGAGAGAGAGACAGTTTTAATGAATTCTCCATTGTGAATGTGTTCAATTGTCAGCCCTGCATTTCACATTGGCCTACCAGGGTCTTCAACCCTGCTCCTGAGAGCTACGTCCCCACAGATTTCAGCTCCAACCCCAATCAAACACACCTGAACCAGCTAATCACAGTCTTCAAGGCTACTTGTTAATTTCAGACAGGTGTGTTGGAGCAGGGTTGGAACTGAAATCTGCAGGATGGTAGCTCTCCAGGAGCAGGGTTGGAGATCCCTGATATAAACTCTTAAAAAGAGAAGACTTGCAAAGAGTATTGTCACCTGTCATTTATTTCAAATATCTATATCTGCAACAAAATATGTGTGCATGTATATGAGTGTGTCTGTGTGTGTATCTGTGTAAGCAAGCTTAATGATTATTAAAATGATAGTTTAACCATTTCATTTCTATTTGTGTGTGTGTGTGTGTGTGTGTGTGTGTGTGTGTGTTTCTGTGAGCCTATTGTCCATTTTCGATGAGTTTCACTGTCAGTTATGCATCCAGCTATGTTGGCCTAGACCCTAAAAGCATACCACCTTAGGCCTTAAAATTCTTGAACCCTGGTTATCGCTGCTTGCAGCTATATTGTTTTTGTTGTTTTTTCCATTTTCCGAAGCTTTCTCGCTCAAGAGGGTCACCGACAATCACATACAGTATAACCTACAACAGCTCTTTAACTGCGCTCTAGTCAAACGCGCTCACTGTAGCCTAATCATTAACTACACACATCATAAACCCCTTTAAAGTACAATTTATGTCACATATTTTAATAAGACTAAACTCCTATTTAACCTGATGATCACAGGTTTAATAAAAATACATTTTAAGTTTCTAATTATAACACCGCATTTCCACGATTATTCAAACAACGAACACATTATACAGTGAGCAAAGCACATTTACTTTATCAAAGAATAATCATTGACTTCAGTGACTAGGCTATGTAAAAATCTATTATGTAAAAACAGCTGTAGCTGCTCTACTAAATAAAAACAAAATGCTTTTAAATAATCCCTCCTTTTTTAAATCATTATCATTTTGCACATCCTGCAATGGTGACTTAAACTGTACATGGGCCTACATATAATGTTCCTTTGAAATTACTTTTGGTGCAATAAACAATCTTGAATAGATGTCTTGCAAGACACATTAGAGAAAGCAGTCAAATATTTTTTATACATTACATTCAGGATCGCCAACAACACAGCACAGTACATTTAATGGTGCCTGTTAGCTGCTCAAAGGGCGAGATGGCGTGGTCTGGCCTTGAATGCCTCAATTATGTTATTATTATTTATTTATTTTTGAAAATAATTTAAAATTGTAATTAAATTTTAAATTAACAAATATTGTAAGCACTGCTTGATCTGTAAATTGTGAGGTCCCGGAACAAAGCAGGGTAATGAATCCGTCCGGCAAGTTTTTTTTATATTATTATTGAACTTTCAAAAATACAAAATTCAACAGCCAGTTCATATATATATATATATGCTTTTATTTATGTAGGCTACACAGAGAAACAATAGAGAAACAAGATGCGCTTTCTGCCGTCTCATGCAGTCTCCGTGAAATGAAGCGTCACAGCAATGAACCGGCTACTTTATTAAACGAACGAACCAACCAAAAAATAAAAATCTTTAATTACGTAATCGGAATGAAAAGGTGCATTTCTTTATTAAAGTCAGCGTCGCATTCTGCAACTTTATATTTTCAGCCGACACTGACTGAGAAGAAATCACTAGTTTATTAACGAATAATTCAAATGTTTTATTTTGCCTTTCCCCCCAACATTCATAATCATTAGCCTACTTTTGCCGTTGCAAGCTTTAGACGTGCGCTTGGGCGCGGAATAGGCTATACGCCTATATATTAAAGGATGGTTAGTAGCCTAAGTTATTATATTAATCAATTTATGTGTGACTAGTGAAATCTTTAGTCGGGGACAGGCCTTCTTGGCACAAGGAACCGATCAATTTTTTTAATAAAATGCTGTCAATTCGAAAAGTGCGCCTGCTAATCACGTCACGTTATATTGCAATGCAGAGTTATGAATGCGTAATAATAAGTACAATGTTTTTAATTTATTTCATTTCTTATGGGTGCAATGACAGTGCTTTGGTCTTTCTTGGGGGTGCTGAAGCATCTGCTAGCCCCTCCTTTGCGCTGCCCATGTTTATTACGATTAAAAAAATAATAATTCTGCATCTGTTTTTAGGTGTGCCAGCTGCCACTGTGGGTGGCACCGGCACACCCTGGCACACCCGTGGCTACGCCCCTGACCATGACTGAAGTGCCCTTGATCAAAGCGCCGGACCCCCAACTGCTCCTCGGGCGCCGCAGCATAAATTGCTGCCCACTGCTCCGGGTGTGTGTTCACGGTGTGTGTGTGTTCACTGCTGCATGTGTGCACTTTGGATGAGTTAAACGCAAAGAACAAATTCTGAGTATGGGTCACCATACTTGGTCGTATGTCACGTCACACTTAAAAAAATGATGTCGTTCATTCTATTGTTCTATTTATCATTGTTCGTTATATCCTAATTATATCCATTGTGTTATCCATTGTTTTACTGTTCTATCCATTTGTCCATCCATCGTTATTTCTATTATTCAATCAAACTATGTATCGTGCAATCCATTGTCCTATTGTTTTATCTATTGTTATGTCTATCATTCTATCGTTGTTCTATTTATCATTATATTATTCGTTCTGTCATTCTATCATCATTCTATCCATTGTTCTATCCATCATTATATTGTTCCATCCATTCTTCCATCCATCCATCAATCCATCCATCCATCCATCTATTGTTCGTTATTTGTATTATTCAATCCACCTAGTTGAATGAAAGTTGAATTGTAAATTCTATCTGTCTGTCTGTCTGTCTGTCTGTCTGTCTGTCTGTCTGTCTATCTATCATTCATTCTGTTGTTCTGTTTATCATTCTGATGTTCATTCTATCCATCCATCATCCATCTATCCTATTATTCTGTGTATCACTCTGTGGCTTCAATTTGTATGCTACGTTTAGTCAAGTTAAGTTAAGTTTGTCAAGACAAGTGTGGCTTATTAGCTAAAAAATTACAACTATATTAATTTTTTTAAATTTCAATTCAGTTAAACTTGTTATATATTACAGTAGTAGATCGGCAAATAACCGTAAAGTCCTGGAGGTGGGCCCTTGTGTCGGGCCAGTAAGCAGCCACCCAGTGGTGCACTGTTTATTGGTAAGCACCACTAATATTCTCTTCAATAAATCTACTATTTAAAATATTAAGTCTTTCTGTTCTCTATTAATCAGCTGTTTTTTGCTCAAAACACACACTGCCATTACAACGACCTATTTTGAACAGTCCAGCTCTCTCATATGTGTCTGTCACTCTGTGAAGTGCAGAAAAATAGTCATTGTGCGGCCGATTTAAAAGCAGTGTGGTTCCTGAGGTTGTCTGGGTTACGGCTGCCATTGTTTCTTTCTTCCACTAAAAGCCGATCCCTCCTACTTCACAACCGTGAATAACAGTAATGATGCAAAACCCCAGTAATTACATTAATGATTGGCTGTGACACAGGGTGCATGTCAGTGCAGATGGTTTAACAATGGAGCGTGATGTCAGTGGGTGGGAGAAAACATCAAGACTTTCATGCTTTCTCATGTGCCGGAGGATTCGAGAATACACATGCGTTCGTGTTTGCTGCTGTCCGCCGCGTTGTGCATTCTCATGCATTCCTCATTCCAAACTTCGCTCATTTCGTATATATTCATGCAGGGATTTTTACATTTGCTTGTATTCGAGTTAGAAAGTCTCTGCTCTGCAGTTTCTTTTCCGTACGGCTGCGAATGAAGTTTGACATCCAGTTTAATATGTGAATACTATCTCAATGAGCACATGTACTGCTCTAAAGTTCACTTTTCATTCCATGTAATTGCCTCCCTGAAACACTTTTGTACGGATTGATCCACAGCTTGAAATAATCCATTGGATTTCAAATCTCACCGTGCGCCGTTATTTACAAAACAATCATACTGCCACAGTTGTTTACTTATTGTATGAAAAGACTGTCTTTTGTAGTCTATCCTCATCCCAAATACAATGGAGCAGAAAAAATCTGTTCAATTTTGTTGCCTACATACTGAGAGAGATGCATTCACGTCACTCGGTGCGTCGGCCAATGTGTAGATAATCTATCACTGTATTGTGAGCAGACAGACAGCGAGAGAGCGAGGCTGTGTTATTGGAGTCAGGGGGATGTGGCTGCTCTGGGTTTTACTGAAAGCACATGAGTGCTCTGATGGCCTGTCAGAGAGAGAAAGGGATGCTGGGATTCTGTCAAGATGTCTGAGAGTGTCTCCAGGCTCCCTGCCTCACCGTGTGACACATGCGGCCCCCAGAATCCTTCGCAAATCTCTCAGGACACAGTCCGCAGACTCGTGTTGCAGATTCAACAATACTCTGCAGACGCACTGTCAATATAGCTCTGAAAGAAAGTACAACTTATAATGAGGAGCGCACTCCCCCTCCGGACAAAATGGTGCTTGTCACTGGAGACTTCCTGTTACTTTGGAGAACATATGGCATTTAAGGCTCTAAAATTATACTATTTTGAGAGATATTATTGGTTTAAGAATTTAATGATAGAATGAGCAAATATATGTTTTCACACAGTTTTTCGTTTTAGTTATAGTTCTTGTCTTGCTTTTAGGTTTATGTTGTGTACTGTTCAGAAGTTTGGGGTCAGTAAGCTTTGTTTGTGAAAGAAAGAAATGATTATTTGATCAAAACTGGAAGTAATGGCATTTAAAATGGCATTTTCAAACCAATGCTGTTCTTTTGAACTGCCAAGTCATCAAAGAACCACATGATATTCACATGGTCCAGATTTGGACAAATATGTTAAGCAGCGTGATTATTTTCAACATTGATAATAATAAGAAATATTTCTTGAGCAGCAAGTCAGCACATTAGAATAATTTCTGATGGATCATGGGACACTGAAGACCGGAGTTATGGCTGCTGAAACATTAGCTTTACCATCACACGAATAAATGACATTTAAAATATATAAAAATAGAAAATTGTTCTTTTAAAATGTAATAATATTTCACAATATTACAGTTTTTTTACTGTATTTTTGTTCAATAGTGAGCATCTTTCAGAAATATTAAAAAACATTTAAACAATAGAGTATACAGTATCTCACAAAAGTGAGTACACCCACTTCCTACACCCACACACCCACTTTTATTATATCTTTTCATGTAACAACACTGAAGAAATGACACTTTGCTACAATGTAAAGTAGTGAGTGTACAGCTTGTATAACAGTGTAAATTTGCTGTCCCCTCAAAATAACTCAATTAATGTCATTCAAACAGCAATTCATGTCTAAACCGCTGGCCACAAAAGCGAGTACACCCCTAAGTGAATATGTCCAAATTGGGCCCAAAGTGTCAATATTTTCCAGCACTGCCTTAACCCTCTTGGGCATTGAGGTCAACAGAGCTAAACAAGTTGCCACTGGAGTCCTCTTCCACTCCTCCATGATGACATCACGGAACTGGTGGATGTTAGAGACCTTGCGCTCCTCCATCTTTCGTTTGAGGATGCCACATATATTACCTTAACCCTCAGCCTCTTTAGCAAGGCAGTGGTTGTCTTGGAGGTGTGGTTGGGGTAGTTATCATGTTGGAATACTGCCCTGCGGCCCAGTCTCCTAAAGGAGGGGATCATTCTCTGCTTCAGTATGTCACATTACATGTTGGCATTCATGGTTGCCTCAATGAACTGTAGCACCTCAGTGCCGGTAGCACTCATGCAGCTCCAGACCATGACAGTCCCACCACCATGCTTGACTGTAGGCAAGACACACTTGTCTTTGTACTCCTCACCTGGTTGCCTCTATACACGCTTGACACCATCTGAACCAAATAAGTTTATTTTGGTCTTATCAGACCACAGGACATGGTTCCAGTAATGGTTCCATGTCCTTAGTCTGCTTGTCTTCAGCAAACTGTTTGCAGGCTTTCTTGTGCATCATCTTTGGAAGAAGCTTCCTTCTGGGACGACAGCTATGCAGACCAATGTGATGCTTTGTGCGGCATATGGCCTGAGCACTGACAGGCTGAACCCCCCCACCCCCACCCTTTTAACCTCTGCAGCAATGCTGGCAGCACTCATACGTCTATTTCCCAAACGCAACCTCTGGTTATGACGCTGAGCACGTGCTCTCAACTTCTTTGGTCGACCATGGCGAGGCCTGTTCTGAGTGGAACCTGTCCTGTTAAAACCGCTGTATGGTCTTGGCCACCATGCTGCAGCTCAGTTTTAGGGTCTTGGAAATCTTCTTTTAGCCTACACCATCTTTATGTAGAGCAACAAATCTTTTTTACAGATCCTCAGAGAGTTTGTTTACATGAGGTGCCATGTTGAACTTCCAGTGACCAGTATGAGAGAGTTAGAGCAATAACACCAAATTTAACACACCTGCTCTCCGTTCACACCTGAGACCTTGTAACACTAATGAGTCACATGACACCGGGGAGAGAAAATGGCTAATTTGGGCCCAATTTGGACATTTTCACTTAGGGGTGTACTCACTGTTGTGGCCAGTGGTTTAGACATTAATGGCTGTGTGTTGAGTTATTTTGAGGGCACAGCTAATTTACACTGTTACACAAGCTGTACACTCACTACTTTATATTGTAGCAAAGTGTCATTTCTTCAGTGTTGTCACATGAAAAGATATAATAAAATATTTACAAAAATGTGAGATGTGTACTCACTTCTGTGAGATACTGTATATCCGTTTAATGTCTTTAATGTTTAAAGTTTAATCCTTTTAAAAATGAATCAAAATTAATTTTCTTTATTTTGCTCATACTTTTTCCATCAACTCTGTTGTCATTGAAATAATTTAATTATCAATGATATAGCTACAGATATAGCTACGAATGTTTTATCGTTCCTCTCACTAACATTTTCATCTGTAATATCGAGATTAACGTTGTTGGTCAATTATTGGCATAATTTCTGAGGGAACTGTGCACTGTAGTTCCAGTCATTAAATTTGAACGGCTTTATCTTTAGCACTAAATTATACATCAGGGATGTTATTATAAACCTTTGTCAACGCTTTGTGGTAAAGGAGCCCATTTCATTAAATTAATTTAATAAAAAATTAATAAAAGACATATTCTTAATCATAAAGTTGCAGGAGCTCTCTTTGAAAACAAAAACCATTGTACCTTACTAAATTAATATGTTTCCCGGTTGTTATTAGTAATGAATTATCAGATAATTATTAAGAGGTAATTGCTGTGGAAGTTTCCCCTGCTTTCAATAATACAGAGCAGACAGCTGCTCTTTCATTTGCATTTAATGGACGGATATGGCGTAAAATCTAACAGCGGTAAATGGAATTAAATTACGGTTGTTTTAGAGCCTGGGCGGAGCGTGTGCATGCGTGTAATTGATTGATAGCACCGACCAACTGCTCATCTGCACATTAACTATCAAACAGCCTTCATTAAGAGAGAACCGTAGTAATTATGAGAAATGATATTACCCGTGCAGTGAAAAAATGAAGATCTTACAGATATGGGGTCATTTGCATATACAGATTGCGTCTACCTATCATAGCTTAATTAACAGTTGGGACATTTGGAGACAAAGGTCCATCGGGATCACATCTATTAAATAATTCAATGCAAATATAAAAATAACACTTTATATGTGAATGACACTAGTGCGGAAAAACAGACTCTCCTCAGAAGACTAGTTTCAAACAGCACTCGAGCATATGCGAGAAGGGCAGATTCATTGAGCGAGCACATGGCAGTAAGAAGACCTCAATCAAACCACATGCTATTATACTCCCCCAGCCACTATTTGAAGTCGTTTAATGTTTTGCAGGGCCGCGGGATCCTGAACTCTCAAAAGTTGTGCTTGGGTTCGGCCAGTTAATAAGTATTTCCCGCTGAGCTGTTCGGCCGTGCTGTGACACACCATTGTTTTGTCATTTATTGACCGCTCTCTATGCCCTCACATCATTAGTAGGGCCATATGAAAAACATGCCAGCGTGAACACGAAGTGCACTCTGCCACCGACAGTCTGTTTGCTTTTATGAAATTATATGTGCTGGCACTGAGTTACGGGGGCGTGCTGGAGCAAGACATTTAGATGACATGAATTATACTTCAGCGCTTCCATAAAAGAGAGTCTGACACTGAGAAGTACGTTTAATGAAGCAAAGGATTTTTACTGTCTCCGTGTTTTGTCACTTGAGGTGTCAATGCAAATAAAATAGGTGTAAGCTGCTTTTATTTCCATGGGAATAAGGCAGGTTCTTCTTTGCTGATGAAACCTCTACTTTCTACTTCCGTGCCGCTTGTTTTTTTTGTTTGCCGCCACCTATGATCTCCCTGTATTTCTTAAATTGAACCGAAAGTCATGTAGTTGAAAAGAAGGTGTGCATGATGGTGTGTCCCTTTGCACATGAAGAAATGTATTTTATTCCACTGACAGCTATTGTACACCTTCCCTCAAAAAATGTTTGGGTCATTTTTTTAATTTCACAGTACAGTATCCTTTGCTTACTGGCTAAAGCCTGACATATTAATGGCCTGCAAGAGTGTGCTAGTGTGTCTGCGAAAATTTTTATGACAAAAATGATTTTACTAAGGTATGCATTAGGGCTGTCACACTTGTTGGCTCTGTTGACTTTATTAAATATGTTTATTGCAATATTATTATGATAGTTGTTGTTATTTTCCCCGAATTTGAGATTCTTATTTAATTAGACTTTCTAAAGTCACAATTATTTTATACCTTCAGCAATAGTGTTTAGCAGTATTTATAAAAACAAAAACAAAAAAATCTTAGCTCCCTGGTGGTTTACATTTATTATATTACATCAAATTAATTATATATTATTATATTACATAAAATATATTATTATTATATTACGTATATTATATATTATTATATTACATAAAATTAATAAAATATTATAGAACATAAAAATAAAATTAAGTTTAATAAAAAAAAAAATTAAAATGTACAAATTCTTTCCAAGCCTACACATTGAACAATACTATATCAATTCTTTGATATAAAAAGTCTTAATACAAAGTACAGGTTTTCCATACAATATTGTAGTTTATTTTCTGTTTAGTTAAATTATATAATAAAATTCTAATATTTAATCATTATAATAATTAGAACATTTGCAAAATAGTTCTTATATTGTGTTTAGTGTGTTTTCTCACAGTGTAAATGGACGTGTAAGTATGTGTACATAAAAGTAAATGTGTATAAGTGTATATATTGAAGTATATATGTGACCCTGGACTACAAAACCAGTCTAAAATGTCAATTTTTCGAAATTGAGATTAATACATCATCTGAAACTGAATAAATAAGCTTTCCATAGATAGATAGATAGATAGATAGATAGATAGATAGATAGATAGATAGATAGATAGATAGATACAGTGGGGCAAAAAAGTATTTAGTCAGCCACCAATTGTGCAAGTTCTCCCACTTAAAAAGATGAGAGAGGCCTGTAATTTTCATCATAGGTATACCTCAACTATGAGAGACAAAATAATAAGAAAAAATCCAGAAAATCACATTGTAGGATTTTAAAGAATTTATTTGCAAATTATGGTGGAAGATAAGTATTTGGTCACCTACAAACAAGCAAGATTGCTGGCTCTCACAGACCTGTAACTTCTTCTTTAAGAGGCTCCTCTGTCCTCCACTGCTACCTGTATTAATGGCATCTGTTTGAACTCAAGTATCAGTATAAAAGACACCTGTCCACAACCTCAAACAGTCACACTCCAAACTCCACTATGGCTAAGACCAAAGAGCTGTCAAAGGACACCAGAAACAAAATTGTAGACCTGCACCAGGCTGGGAAGACTGAATCTGCAATAGGTAAGCAGCTTGGTGTGAAGAAATCAACTGTGGGAGCAATTATTAGAAAATGGAAGACATACAAGACCACTGATAATCTCCCTCGATCTGGGGCTCCACGAAGATCTCACCTGTGGGGTCAAAATGATCACAAGAAC